>VWZP01010953.1:0-300008 GCA_013396995.1 Dicaeum eximium | reverse complement strand
ATGGAAAAGATCTGGTTGGTGTCAGGAGCCTGACGGCCCGGCCATCCTGCCCGCGGGGTTTGGAGCCCGGCGCTCCTGCCGGGGCCGGGGCCGGGGCCGGGGCCGGGGCCGGGGCCGGGGCCGGGGCCGGGGCCGGGGCCTCATTTTGGGAGCGGCGCCCCTCTCCCGAGCACTTGTGCGCTCCGGGTGGGAGCCGCAGCTTAGGTACAGCTCGAAGGTGCGCCGAAAGCGCGTCATGGGTGCTTAAAGTTAATTAAGAACGTAAAGAGCTGGAAAAGTAAATGCCAATACAGTATTTCTAAAAAGGTGTTGAGATCCACTGGTGTAAGGTGTTTTAGAGGTGCCGCATACTGCTGGTTTATGTGGATCATTATGTCTCTGGAACAGACTGTGAACAGTCTGTCATTAGCCTTGCCGATACAAAGCAGGACTCTCAGTGCCTGCAAATAATTACGGTATTAGTTTTTCTGTTGTTTCATTCCTAAAACATGTAAATAACTTTTACCCCCCTGATGTCACTCATATTTTCCAGTTACAAAGGCTTTAGCTGATAAAGATTTTTAAAAAAGGAGCATTTATGTTTCTAGGCAACAGTAAGCAAAGAGTTAACGTGGTGCTTTCAGATAAAAGTTGTGCTCTGAGGAAGTCCACGGCACTTCCACGCTTACACAAGAGTGTATAAAACTGACAGGAAGTCGCAGTGAGGCTTCTGGCAAGGAGAGTGGGTGTGGAGGAAGCAGAGGCTTTCTGCTTGTAGGACAGAGATAGAAAAGGGAGACCATACGACTTCAAGCGGATCTGTGGGAGATGCTGAAGCTCAGAGCAGGGTCAGAGGATGACTGGTGAAATTAACTGCCCGTGAAGGCTTAATTGAGATTCAGGGCATCCAGAAAGCAATGCCCTTAAAAAAATGTTTTTCAGTGTTGCTCCCAAATCCTGAATGTCATAAAATCACTTCCAAAGTCCAGACAAATTTCTTGGTGTTTTACAGCTTAAACCTGTGTGCAGTCCTTTGATAATGAATCCCCGTAAATGATGGATAATGCAAGAGAGCTCTGGTTGTGAGAAATCAAGTCCATAGAAACCAATCCTTTCTCAACAAGGCATCCTATGCAGGACAAAAATAATTAATGAGATGAATAGGTGAAATACAGCCTTTCAAGTGAAAATCAGAAGAGCATTTCATGCAATTATTAGCTGTGTAGCACATTAGCTCACCAGACAGAAAAATACTTGTGTCCTTATTTTTTTCTGTAGCTAGATATTATTATCAGCACCCAGAAATATTCACATGAAAAGAACAATGATAAATATCCTCAGCCCTCACAACTTTCTTCAGTGAACTAGGTTAATCACAAATAACTTGCAGTGTTCCAGGAACAGGTACATGTCATTAATGTAACAGTATTTTACAGTGTGCCTTTAACAGTTCTGTTTTGTAGGCTCTGGGGCAAATCCTCCTCTTTTCTATACAATAAGAAAAGAGCAAGGTGGCCTTTGGGAGTCTTGAGTAAATCTCTGTGAGCAGATCCTGGTGTTCTGAGTTTCATATAGGGGTATCTGGAACTTAGTATTTTACAAGAAGTGTATATATACATATATAAACATATGGTTTGCTTAATATAGACATGTTGGGAGATTGATCACTGAAACCAGAAGAAATAGGCAATTAGGATTCATTCTAAGCAAGAGACCAAGTGTTCCCCCTCCCCAACTCTCTCAGCCACATAGTTGAATACAGATTGGGCCTTTGATTTTGGATTTTCCTATGAATCATCTAGCTAATCCTCAGCACAATCCTTAAACCAACTTTACTGCTATCAGTGTGACTGGCAAATAGCAATTGGTGTGCTTGTTAAGCATACTCACCCGGTCCTTCACAGGGCTTGTGCTGCTCAGCTTGCTCAGAGTTTCTACCTGCCAAATCACTGACATTCACTGGGGCAGCTGAACAAGTGCTGAGGTTTCCCTGTGACGGAGCAACTCCCCAGAGAAGCAGGAATGTGGGTGAAATGAGGCGGATATGGCCGCAGTGCTGTTGTGTTGCACAGGAACAGCACAGATACATCAGTTTGCTTTAGTGGGCCTGCCCGTGCCCAGCATTGATCTGGAATTTTTAAAAGAAGAAGGTCAAATACTCAGCCGCCTGTTTACTGAACAAAAAGCGGTAGAGACCTGCTTATGCACATGAATCTTAACGTCGAATAGGCCTTTCTAAAGCACTATAACACTTGTTCTTTGTGCTGTAACCTCTGTTTCCCAATTTACCAGTTGCCTGCATGTACTTCAAAACCCTTTTATTTCAATGACCAGTGCTTAGCTGGAGGTAATTCAATGTGCTCCTCACTAACACAGTGAGCCATCTAGTAATGTCAGGGCTCTTGTGAGCAACAAGAGAACATAGAAGATCCCCTCTGATGGAAGATGAGCCAGAAAATACTGACAAATCTTGTTAAAAAGTTCAGTGGAGTTAGTGGGGGAGTAAGGTGGAGGTCAATAGATTATTTGGGAGAAACAAAGTAATATTTTATAAATGATTCTTTAATAAAAGCTTGGCAAGGCAGCCTTTGGTCACCTCCATGTAATTTTCCTAACTTTGCCTGCATTGTTTTCACTGGGACTGCATGGGTGTTGGAGTGAAGAATGTGGCACTATGTGTATTGCAGTTTCATTACTGCTGAAACACAGCCATCTCCGGGACAGAATGCAGAGCTGGCTTGTGCCAGCAAACTCTAAAGTTAAAAGGGTATGTGGTGCCAGGGAATACAGTGCTGGCTGCATGCCAAATAGCTGTGAGCTTTTCTAGAAATTTGTCCTGAAGGGAAAAGGAATGCCATTTGGTAAATCCTAAGAGGATGCTTTGCTTTCAGAGGGGAAGCAAATTTCTCATCTTTTAAGGTGAATGGACTGAAAGGGATCAATTCTTAGCTCTACGACTCAGCTGTTCAAGCAAAGAATGGTTACTAGATCAGAATGTGCTTTGGATCATGAGAGCAATAAAGAGAAAACTTCTTCAACACTAAAGAAAAATAACACATTTTTGAGAGATAGATATATGAATTTTTTTTTTTCATTCTGTATCCTTCAACATGATTTTCATGTGTTATTTCTCCATACTCAGAAGATACAGTCACACAGAGTGGGAATACCTGTCTGTCTGGATAGAACCTTGAGGTGTTTTCAGGGATGTGTCTTCCCCTCCAGACTCAATGCAATTTCTCTGTCTTCGTATCTGTTGATACAGCTTCAGCCTGAGGTTTTTCACCTGATAATTATCAGTTCTACTTGTTCATCATCTTCCCTTCAGACATAGCTTCCATTATGCAGTTCTGCTTCTTAATGTCTCTTCATTGCCTCTTCTTGATGTATTGCTGTTTGCTAATCAAAGTTGTTTCAACATTGGTTTAATCACAAGCTTGACTGAAACTTAATATGAAGATTTTTTTCTCAACTTTTTTTTTGACTTTCCATACTTTACCTCATTGTTGAGGACAATTCTGTCACTTCACTCCTCTTCCTCCTCCAAGCTATCTTGAGTTAATGCTTTTTCTTATCTCTAAGTGATGCTCCATGACTCTTCAATTTATCTGCCAAAATCTCTTACTGAACGAACCCTTTTCCTTATCCTTGGCCAAAATCCTATTATTTGTTCGTACAATATAGTCCTCCCTTTATCTTGTGATTTGTCTCCTTCCCTACCCTGTGATAACTGCTTTGGGGAGCAAAATTTGCCATTGTTTTTTTTTAAGCTGGGGAAGAACAGGCAATGGACGCTACTGCAATTTAAATTGTAAATGTCAGCATTTATTTACAGAGTCTAATTTTTAAATCCATTTTCTTCTGTCTTTGAGAGACTACTTTTGTATCACTGCAGTTACTTCAGATAAAGCAAGGAATAGCTGTTTCACAACATAGCATAGTTGTGAAAGCACAGTACTCTGAATTGCAGAGGAATTCAAGAAAATGTCCTGAGCTCTGGAATTTAAAAATTAGGATTCATTTGGTAAAAGGAAAAGCCTATTTTTATTTTATCATCTGTGGAAAAAGTCTTTCAAATTGCTTAGGACAACCAGCTCATCAGATAAAGAACAAGATTGTCACAGCAACATACGTGCTTTAAAAGTGTAAATGAAGGATAATGTATGTACTTGAAACTAGAGAATGAATGTAATTACCTGGAGGAAAATCTGTCTGGAATATGGTTGACTATTTCTCTCAGAAAAAGCCGAAAGTCACACACACATTTTCACAGTTTCAAAGCTTCAGAAGTGTTACTTCCCTGCTTTTCCAGAAGATCAGTTCTAGCAGCGCTCGATGTAGGAAGGAGGTTACTACTTTCTGAATCACCAGCTGCTGTGACTGATACCTGGATAGTTCTTCAAAGTTTTCCATAAAAGGGCTGGGTGCAATGGCACTGTGATGACTGATCACAACGTGTCAGCATAAAGTTGTAAACGAACAGTTTCCTCGTTTATAATTCCTCACTATTCCCAAGAATGTCCTTCACTCCATTACCAGATGTTTTAGAATAATGCATTGGGCAAAACAGAACAGCCTGATCAAAGATAGCAGTGGGTCCATAGTGGTAGTGCTATCAAGTACAGGGCAAGTGGGTACTTTTCACTCTGCTGTATGAGAACGTGAAAGTACAGAATTTTTACTTGCTAAAAACATGTTCATAATTATAAATTATTGTCAGTAACAACATTTTAACTATTGTACCCTTCTTTTGTTCTTTGATTTTTTTTTTCCTTTTTCATTGCTACTTGTTTTTAGCACATTTATATCCAAATTCTGACTGCTGGAGACGGAAGGAAAGTTCCTGTTGATTTTAATGAGCTTTATACCAGGACCTAAATTCAGCTCTTGAAAGATGTGCAATATTTAGTAATACTTGCATTTAAAATATATATTCACTTCTGGTTCATGTCAGTATTAAGACAGGAACAAATATATTTAACAATGACAAGCCTAAAAATACTCCGTGTTTTTGTCCTGCTTTCTCTAGCAGCCAAATTATATCCCAATTAATACAGCAATTTACACTGACATATAGATATGGAAGTGACTTTTCATTGCTTCTTTTTTGCTTCTGTCCACTTCAGAATGAAGCCTTAATTAACACAATGGGCCAAAAGCATTAATGGGAAAATAATTATTTACATTAGTAATTCATTAGTTTTGGTACTCAATCTGTTTAAAAAAACAATGTACAGAAAAGAAAGGAGAATTTATTTCATAACTTTGCTAGATTATTTTCTTCTTAGCTTTCTCTGTACATGTGGCCTTGTTCTTCCATATCTTTCCTCTGGCCATGGAAACTGTTGCTGAAACTACAATCCTGAGAGAGGTCTAGATAAGTATAGTTAAAGTCTACACCAAGGAATAAACATATTCCTTGTCTTTTAAAGCTAGCCAATATGCAGGGTTTTTTCCCCCAAAATGAATGCATTGCAGGTTTTTTAGCTGATGAAAATGTCTTTGTTTTACTTATTTCTTAAAAAGTCCATAAATTGCAAACCTCTGAAACAGTAGTTTTATCAAAGTGTTTACCACTAATCCAGTGGTATATATTATAGTTAGAAGAAAGTATTTTAGTGAAATTTTGTATTCCTTAAATAACCAGTGTAAAAACAGGAAAAGGTTGATTTTGAGTG
Organism: Dicaeum eximium; assembly: GCA_013396995.1. Lineage (NCBI taxonomy): Eukaryota > Metazoa > Chordata > Aves > Passeriformes > Dicaeidae > Dicaeum > Dicaeum eximium. Next base: position 294,351 of record VWZP01010953.1, on the reverse strand, counting down.
GTCCATATATTCAAACCATCTCCAGGTAAGATGTTACATCTGGCACAGGCCATGGCTCATGGTTCCAGTCTGATCTGGAAAAGGTTAGATGTTTTTTGGGGTTGTATGGGTGCAGTGATAACCAATGGCATCAGACCTGTGCAGGGAGGCGGTGATGCCCCACTCTGCCTCCTCTCACTCACGCCCTCTCATCATATTCTGCAGCTTGTTTGCTTCACTTTAGCCCAACTTTCAGGGTGGTTAATCAGCTAGTAGGCCTATAACCTATTTGCCCCTTTCTGCTGTCACCTTTAGAAGGACTCAGGGGTCAAATGCCTTCTTGTTCCTTAACTGTCCTGAAAGTCTAAATAGAAGATTTTATTAATGCTTTCATTTTACTTCTGGTGTACTGTGCAGTTCTGTTGAACTTCAAATTGAAGATTTCATAATATTCATAATTTCCTATTCACATGGCATATCTTTGTTGTTATATTTATTTTTTATCAATAAAAACATGCATTTGAAATGAAAATGCTGTCCTCTCCCTTTCTTAGAAATTCAGAAGTCCTAAAACTTTTAATTGCCTCTGCACTACGCAGAATCTTCTGTTTCAACCTCAAGCAGCATAAAGTCTGAAGCCAGATAGGATTTTAACATTCAGAGAAGGTTGGTGAAGAGGAGGCCTGTGAATCACTACCAAAGATAGGGACAGAATGGGAGCTGTTGCCCTGGTGTTGCATTTCCTTCCATGAAAATGATCCTCCTGTTGCCCTGGTGCTGTGTTTCACATGCTAAGGTGATACTCCACGGGCTGTGCTAGTTGTGCAGCCTGTTTGTGTGCCCTGTGTGGCATTTCCAAATTAAATTCAAATTAAAGAAGACACAGGGCCATGATTTTAATGATGTGACATAAAATAAAAATCCTAATTTGTTTTAATGGTATCGCCACCTGAATTGTTAGTTTTCTTCCCTGCTTTTCCTATGTTTTCTACATTTTTCCTTTTCCATTTTTCCTTAAAAAAAATCATCAAATTATATAGGTTTCAGACCCCAGTGAGGCCACAATGAATTCAAGTAATGGGTTTCATGCTCTCTTTCTCTAATTCCCATCATTGTGTCTATCCTTTATTCTACATAATCCCATTATTTTATAAAACAGCGAGTTTTCCTTTCCCCCTTCTTCTCTTTATCTTTTATCTTGTCTCCCTTTTTGCTTTAAGATGGTGGTTTAAAGACTTCAAGTTAGTTCTAGGGTGGAGTTGTGTGATATAATCAAGTTCAAAGTGGTATTTAAATTTCCTTTCATCCACTACAATACTGAAATTTATGCTCAGAGATCAGCATTTACTCTTACAGTATTTTTTAATGCTCCTTCAGTGTTATAAAGAGAGGACTGTAGCTTTTTTTGCCTGAAAACACTTTTAGATTACTACCTTGTTATTTAACAGTTCTGGTACATAACAGTACGTTCAGAGAAAGAGCAGTGCCTTGTAGATAAGCAGTTCTTACGAATAGCTTTTTATCAATTAAGTGATTTTTTTTTTTTGTCTCTGGCATTCAGTAATGGAGGAAAAGTCCTCGGGGGATAATCCTTCCCTTTATAGAAGAAATTCTGAGGTGCTTCAGGCTTTCCCAAGTTAGCCCATTTCCTACTGTCCCTGTATCTTCCCTGTTCCAGGCATAACATTGTATTTTAGTTCCCAGAAACATTCTGTGCATGGCTTAGGCTGTTCGTGAAGGCACATGGACTCCAGAAAGTGAACACAATTCCCCACAGTATTTAATGTACAGAGAACACTGAGTGTCAACAAGTCACAGGGCCAGTAATTCTCAGAATTTTGCATACACAGGATTTTTGCTCATCTAGCCAAGGTGTGATTAGATGGCTTTCTCAGATGACAATGTGGGGAGAGCAGTCAGTCATGATTCCTTGCCACATACATGATACCCATGATGAAAAGCTGAGCGTGTCCAAATTACGCTCTGGAGATATATTTGTTAATGCTCACATAATGATTGGTGGATCTGGTTCTGCAAAAGAGCTGTTCAAAAAATTTAAAATGTATAAGGCTTTATTTAAACACATCTGAGGCGTTTCCTCTATCTCCCCCCCTTATCTGTCTATCCAAGAGGCATTTCAGAGTGTGATGGGTTCTCTCAATGATCGCTTGACTTGTGTATGACAGGTATGACAAACACCTCAATCCATTAAAAATGTGGCTACTTTTTTTCCCGTGTTGGCTGGACCATTGTTTTTATTTCTTGAGGCACACCTACTGAAAGTTACCTGTGCACAACAGAGTCATGAACCATTCTGTCATATAGATGCCTGTCAGCTTGTCACAGCTTGTAACAGGGTTTGCTAGTATATGTCCAAGGTAGCTTAGTCCATTATTAGGAATTTTAAATGCAACTAATAAATGTCAGCCCCATTTTCTTTCCGAGTATATCAGTGGCAAAAAGCTTGCCAGATGAACCTATATAGAAACTACAATTTCCCTAAAAGACAATTAAAAACATTATATACTAGGTGTCCTGTGGTTTGGTACCAGTATCACATAAAACAGGCTCCATGTAGTTACATGGAACTTTTAAGATGGACAAATAAACCTTAGTTCTGCCCTCTCATATAAGCAATGGCGTAATATGTAAGCAAATTACAGAATTAGTCAAAGAATATTTTTAAATACATCTCCAAAGTGAAATTGATTTGTTATTCCCTTACCCACACACTTCATAAACATATACATGTAGGCAAAAAAACCCAAATGCACAATTTTGATACATCAGTTTCCTAATAATTTGTCAGTCTAAGGGGTTTTCAGTGACAGCATAATAACATTTGGGATAATGCACTGTACCTATATACATGTAAACAGTTAGAATTGCTCTGGGAATCCTATTTTTGAATTTCCACCCTTCTTTGCAATGCAATGTTTGACCTTCATGATCTATTAACATAGAGGGTTTTTTTGAACTTAATATACCGATGAAATTGGGGCAGAGAACACAGATGACTGCCTCTGAGCCCTCAGGCTCCTGATTATCTCAGGATAACTGTGCCTTCCTGGAGTTGCTCAACTGCTGCATTAACAGTCTTTACTGTGAAGAAAGCAGTGTTAGATAAACATCCTTCAGAAGGGTATCTCTAATTGTTTGAGCCTATGGAAATAATGTGCCCCAAGCATCAGCAGTAGATAGGTGTGGTTTTCATATCATCAAGAAATATCTTTGGCTAGTATCAGCTCAGTGCTGTGTCATCCTCTTGTTTTAATTGACACTGAGTGTATCACTTGCTCATTCTAATGTATTTACAAATCTTGATTAAGTCACAAGTTAAATGTCAATATATTCATAGCAGTTTTATAGGCTAGGGAGTTTCCTGCCCTTTTTTTTTGTGTTTGAATACCTCCTGCAGAGACAGTAAAAGACATTTATTTGAGTATTGGCTAGTGCCAGCAACAGCTGCCAGCAGCTGAGGGTGGCACTAGGAAGTTGCAACACCCAACAGAGGCATCTCGGTTGGTATCAGCACTCCCCAGTTCAGCAGCTTTTCAAAGCCACCATCCTGTGCTTGCAGTCATTACAGCAAAAAATCCAGGGAGTGAGGAGCTTCTAAGCCGTTCAGAGGTACAGAGCCATCACATGGATCAAAACTGGACAATAATTCCACTGGAGCAAGGGACCTTGTGGTGGTTGCCCTCTCTGCGTGTTGTTGACAAGGATTGTTTTGAGGATGACCTTCTTTGCCTCTCTATCTTCAGTGTTTGTTCCTTTTTACACATCCACCATCTTGTCCTCCTGCATGTCACCCCAATCTTCACATAAATGTCCTGCAATTCTCCTTGCTCATGTGCAGAGTCTGTGCACTCTGTGTCACTACATCTGCAGTTCTCAGCTCATGTAACTCCTGCAGAGAAAATAGATATGTATATACCCTATAGGAAACTTGGTCAAATGAAAGTGTTGGGGTGCTTGGAAACTCCAACTGGAAGGTCTGTCCCACAAAATGCAGCCACTATTCCAGTGAATTGCATCTATTTCTGCTGTGTAAAACTAGGGAAATTTCGTTTCTTAGGACCTTGCTGTCCTTCCAGATTAATGCATCCAAATTGAAGGTGCTGATATTATACTAGGAATATCAGATGGTCCTGTTTCATTTACTGATATACAAGTTCTGTTATATTTCCCCATGAATGACAAGTGGTCTGGTGACATTTCCTGAATATGTTGGAATCTATCTGAATACAGTAAAAATCAAAGTCATTCTAAGGAGGAAAGAAAAGAAAATATAGCTTGATTGTTGATTACTATTTTCTTTTTTTGGGTAGCTTTATCCTAACTTGTCATCAAAAATATTTTATCACTAACAATTTGGATATTGATAGAATATCTTTACCACAGCTCCTTTTTCTTATTTCTCAAAGTTTTATTCATATGTGCCTCAAACACATGTGATAGTCTGTGTCAAAGCACCCATCACTGCCTTACATGTATCAAATATATGCAGTATTTATTTATACAAGACTTTATATATATTAATACATTGTTACACAGTAGGTTATTGTAGCATCATCACACATATTCTAACGCATACCTATACCTTATGCAATTATTATACAGGGCTATGTAATAATAATGATCCAATTGTGTATAAATTGTATGTGATGAGAAAGATCATAAAAGGATCCTATCAACATCCTAGCTATTGCTAGTGGTACTTATTTACAAGGAGAAAATTAACTAAAACAGCTGAAGTATATTATGTGTGCCTGAAAAAGTTTGTCCTGGAATTGGTATACCTTACTTTAATCCAGAGAAATGTTATGAGGTACAGGAAACTCCTTGTTATTACTAATAGCTTCCCCACAAGTAGTGAGAACTTGTGAATTTATCTGCAGACAGAAGTTACTGTACTTTTTACAAAGACAACACAGAACCACAGAAAGGCGTTAACACTTCAGCTCTAACACTGTGGTTTGTGAACACTGATGGCTTCTGCAGCCTCTCCTCTTTCCAGTGCAAACACTGACAAATCTGCTCTAAGAAGAGACAAATACTAGACTTCAATCCTTGCCTGCTTCCACTCCTCCGAATGGCTCATTCAGTAGCACTCGGCTTTACAGATATTCTATCCTGAGGCTTTTATCACTGAAAGGAAGTGGGGACTTGATTTCCTTGTTCCCACTGCCAGCTCCCTGGTTGCACACAGATCTGCTGCTACAGTGGGCTGTAGTCATGTTCCAGCAGCAAACACGAAGCAGGCCATAGCTACAACAAACAGAGAAAGAGGGATAATAACAATAATAACCTCATTTGTTCTCAAGCTGACATAGATCCATGGAATGCTGCTGGTATCTTGGTTGCAAGATGATGATTCATGAACTTGTTAAAATGATACAAAGTAATCCCCTATACTGATTAAAATGGGAAGCATACAGACCACGCACTCTTGCACCATAGATACTGTCTGTGAAGTTTTAAGGTTTGAAAAGCATTTGTTCTGTCTTAAAAAAATTTCTGTCAGTGCAAAGTTTAGCAGTTTAATGATACGTTCATTCTATGCAACACATAGTCCTCTATTTAAACAAGTCAGGGGTCTGACCACGTATTTATGACCCAGCTATAACTTTCAGAGCTCAGAGTGCACAAGGAATGTATAATCACATTTTGGGAGACTCAGTTCTACAGCTCACAGCTGCCTTGAGTATCCCTTAACAACATATATTCCTAAGACTTCCTCCCAGCTCAGATGAAGGGGAAAATATATTAATTAAGGGTGCTATGCCAGTTCATACCAGACAGAGATCCAACCTAATAGTTATAGTCCACAATAGAAACAAGAGTCTTGATGGAGATCTCCAAGATACAGATGCTAATTATCCTGAACATAATTACTGGGTGCAGTGGTAGAAGATGATGAGTTCTCTTACTCACAGGAACCTGTGGGCCAAGTGTAAAATGGTGCTGGCTCCATTCCTACTGGCTGGTAAACTATGAGAATTGCAAATACTCAGCAATGCTAAGGAAAAAGCCCTATATGAAAACTGAATATACATTAACCAGCAACTCTTTGGAGCACAGCGGGAATATTCATATTTATATTGATAATTAAAATGGGTGCTGTTGGATTTTAAGTACTGAAAACTTTATCCCTTTCTCCTGCCTTGTTAAACTATTAGATTAACAGTGTTTCTTCAGTCCGTGTGTTCTATATTGTGCTCACAGGGTTTTCTCTTGCAATCAGACATGTCAATCTGCTGAAAAGATTCCTCTGGTCCAGAAGATAACTTGGCACTACAGCCCATTATGGTCATGTTGACAATCATTTGCCTAAGTGTGATGGAAGCTTTCTTGAATGCCCTCAGTACATTTATAGCATTAGTACCATGTGTTCCTCTCCCACTTGTAGAAAAGTTGTGCTCGCTGTGAGATCAGGCTTGGGAGCCTTGGGAGCCTTGCACCTGCTGTCCTGATAGAGATCAGACCAGGAAATATGTGAGGTGTGTGTCCAGAGGCACTGTTGTACAGTCCACCTGACTGCCTTCCTCCGTGCCCATGGAAGTGAACAGCACAGCAGAGTTCCCCAGCGTGGGACCCCAAAGCCAGGCACAAGGGCGTGAGCCAGCTCGGGTAGCTCAGCCAGATCAGATCTAACAGCTGCAGTGTCTGTGCAACAGCAGTCGCTTCTGCCTCGCCTTGTGGTTGTGCTGCTCTGCAGCTGGGGCAGAGTCAGGAGTTTTAAAAGTGCTTTAAAGCTGGCTGTTAGTGATCAGGAGCAGGGGAGCCACAGAGTTCTGACTTCAGTTTTTCTCAGGTTTGCCACTAAGTAGAGTCTGGCCATATCTACAGGTTAACAGTCCTTCATAATGAATGTTTATGTAAACTGCAACCTTATTTTATTAACTGAGCTGCTGAAAACATATCTCCTCTACCATGCACATTTAAAGGGTTCTGGCAACAAATTAAAAATCACATCCAAAATACTTTCCATTCCCCTGGGATCATACAGCACCTCTAAAGTCAGTTTTACTGTCATTCTCTCAATCTGTTTTGCACTTCTGTTGAACAGAGCTCAAACCTAGGAGCAGTTCTTCCACAATGCTACATGACACCTATAGGTTCTCCAGTTGTTTTGTTTGTCTTGAACTTAGAGCTCCTGGGACACAAACAGATTTGCCATTAAGAGTAAATGCAGTAGAAGGTGATATCAGTACACCTGCAGGAAAAATTAAAAATAAATCTGTGTTGTAAGAGAAATGAAACTGTTAATTATTTAGCATTCATCGCCTAAGTGGGACAGTAGAGCTTTGTGATTTATTAAAAGGTTAATTTTATTTTGAATTTTGTTTCCAACTTAAACAATTATATCAACCACCCCTCTAGGCCTTTCAGCCCCACACTCTGCATGCAGCTGTGCCCTGCGGGCACAGTTTCAGGGAAAGCCACAAACCTTTTATAAGCTATATATTATTGAAAGATAAGCCTATACCTTGGGCAGTGCTCTTCCTAGTTTTGCTGCGTGGGAGAAAAAGCCAATGGTCTCAACTTTTCAGTATCTCCTCCATTGCAGAGGGAAGTTAGACCTGAGTCCTTGTTTCCTCCCCAGTGAGGGAGCATACCTGCTGCTTCATGCAGTGAAAAGAAACACTCCCTGTGCAAGACCTTCCTTTAATTTTTTACTAGGGTCTCGTGGGAAGGTCAGATGAAATCTGGCCCTACAGCATTTAATCTGACTCTTTTTTTTTTTTGTACAGATTCTTTCATGTAAACAGTACAGTAAAACACTTTGCAGAACAAAAGATTATTTGAGAGGCCTGCTAAAGATGTTTGGTTCATTAGATTTACATAAGGCCAAATTCTCCTCTTCAGGACACACCTTTCATTAGGAGTTAGATCATGCATCTGGGGAATGGAAATTATCTTTTAATGCAGTTGTATCAAAGAGATTCCATTTGACAGTTTTCTCATTTCTTTCCACAATTAGAAATGCTAGCAAAAGCCCTAGAACCACTTCGTTTTTCCTTTGATTTATTCCATGTCTCAAGCTTGTTGCTTAATTTTTAAATAATTCTGTATGACCGTAGGAGAGCCCCGTTTCTGCTGGCAACTTGCAAATGGCTAATTTTCCTCTCCTGCTTTTATTCTTCCACAGAAACCTGTTCTTCAGTTTCAAACTATTTCTTGGAAGAAGAAATGTTGCAGAACAAGAAGGAAGACATTGTTCTGGGAAGGGACCCACATGTTGTCATTCATGGCCCAAGGTCAGTCTCTGAGTCAGCTGAGCCTTCCTTGCAAAGATGATGGAGAGGGGGAAGGCTTTGTTGTGTTACACAAGGGATATGAGAGGTTGGGAGGGTGGAATATATCAGCAGGACAAAAAAGAGAAGCAGATTTGCAGATAAAATGTCACTAAACGTGCTAACTGCACCAAGCAATGCACCATCAGATGTGCTACAACAGCAATTCTCTTTTTGGGAGATGTAAAAGAATGGAATGCAGAAAGTGTCTAGACTCACATGCTCACCACGAGCAGCATCTTCCACTGAAGACATCTTCCATTGGAGACAAAATACGGAATAGGATGTATCATTAGTTTGACTGGGTGGGACATTTCTAGTGCTTTTAATTAGGGTCAGATATTTGAAATAATTATTTTTTTAGTGAAATTTTCATAGCACTTGGATTGTAATAACCATCAGGACTCAAATCGAATAACCAAAAGTCATGTTTGTCCTAGTTTTTATTGCCACAGGATGTGTTTCTCTCTCGTAGGTGTTTTTTACTCTTCATTTACAGCACATCATATATCAGCTATAGAAGCCTGAGTCTGTATTTTGGGGGTGGGGAAGAGGCACATCTAAAAGCCATGGCTCGATGGAGAAGGGAGAGTGAGAGAGCAGGAGACAGATAATGTACCAGATGTGGGCCCTTTCTTGTAAAATCCAAACTTTCTATTCCAATTTTAAAAGAAATCTATGTTTTATTCCAGGTAGAGAGTGATCTAGTCTGACACACTGAGTTTTTTCAGACTCTCATTGATTTACCTCACTTAATCCCTTTGGAAACTGTATCTGACCTAATTTTTTCTGCAGTGACTCTTACGGCAAGAATAGGGGTGACCCTGTGCATTACTGCCATATCTCTTTCTCTGTAACATGGATCACTCTAGTTTCAATTCACATTTGTCTATGAAGAGACAAAGTCAAAGATCAGTTCAAAGCAGCTGATACATTCTTGCAAATTCACATTTGGCAGCACTTTGAGTGGGTAAATATTGCCAACATGTATTGATTGCTTTCCCTGCCTCAGCCAACAGAGCCGAAGTAATCTGCCAAATATATATATATATTTTTTTTTTTTGTAAATGACACCTCATATTGCCTGATGTTGCATGAGCTGTATCAATTTACTGTGAACCTCACCTGCTCTGAGAGTGTTGGCTCTGTAGGGGATTCTTCTTTCTTGACAACAGATTTTGTGATTTCCTCTTTAATACAAATTTAGCAGAGAAACAGTCTGCTAGTAGCAAGACTTCAAATTATGGCCATTTGCCACATTTTAGGAAGCTGTCTGTCCTTGAATTTGCTGTGACACTGCGAGGTGGAAACATTATAAATTACTTTTATCTCTCTTGGGCCACTGTTATTTTTCCTGTGTGGGTGTGTGTGCACTTGTGTGTGAGTGTCGTGTGTGTGTGTGTGTAACTGCTAAGATGCCTTAAAGTCTGTTCTGTTAATAGGCCTTCTGTGTTGCTGCTGCTCACTGCTTGTGGTGGGTGATGGAGAATGCTCAGAATGCAACAAGTGTCCGCTGGCTCAGCTGCCATTTTATCCACGGCAAGAGCAGGCTGGCAGTGCGGAGCAAAGTGTGCTGTGCTCCAAGGAGAAATATTCCAGGCTGCTGGTGGTGTTGGGGGAGACGTGCTCTTGGATTCAATGACAGACAAAAAACCCAAATGTTCTCCAAAGAAATTCCTTCTCTTTGTCAGTAACAGATCTGTTTAATGAAAGAACTGTGGAGCTGGATGCTGTTGCACCATGAGATATGGAAGCTGAGCTAAGGAAATAATTTTATTCAGTTATATTGTACTTATAAGGATTATAAAATAATTACTCCTACTATGGTGAGGTCGAATAGGTCCAATATCAATGTCCTAGGCATTACAGAAACATGGAAGAGACATACCCAGTTTTAAGAAAGACACAGGCTATTTCAAGAAGATGTGGAAATCCGTTATTGCTGCTTTTGACATGACATAAATACAGTGGTTGTTGTGAAGACCTGTATGAATAAACAGTCAATAATGCAATGTGAATTCCTCCCTTTAACAGTAACCACTGCAATGATGTTTATTTCAGAATCCTTTGCCAGACTGGAAGCTATACACTGACTTATAAATGCTTTCACTGCTGGTTCTTTTTCTGTGATCATTAATCAACTCAAAGTCTGTTTTAGCTTACTGTTAAGAGGAGAATTAGGTCTCTTGTATTACAATAGGTACAGCTTGATGGGGAACTTCAAACTCTTCCTCCTCTCACCAAACTCTTCATCAGTGCCTCTGTGCAGTGGCTTAATAGCTCCTGGCCCAGAGAGTATTACCTCCATTAGTTGGTGGTACTGAGAATTGCCCATCTGGGACATCAGCTGGAAAAGGCTTGAACAACACCCCTTCACCTCACCCCACACTTTTTGTGTTCCCCATTCCCAAAATATGGGCTTGAACTAGGAGCAGTTTAATTCTGTAATTAGATTCCTATTGATTGGATCAGTCTCTCAAATAGAAGAAATATCGTCTTCAAATTTAAAATATTTGTGGTGCTAAATTCCTGGGCTTGATTTTTATTTTATTTTTAAATGAGGGGAAACTGAGGCAGAAAGGAACAGTAGCATGAGGGACAGAAGTTCAAGGCTTCAGTAGAGTGGTCTTCCCTTCATTTTTCTGCAGTGAGATATGGAGGTCCTCATGTGATAGGATGGATAGTGCAAGATGCTGATTGACTGTTTTGAGCAGGCTTACATGTCTGCAGTTGGAGGGCTAATGATAAGGAATTATTACCTGCTCTTGCATCTCAATTATGCAATCTTTTTCTCTGGTCTTCTGTGAAGCAAGAAAATTGAAACAGAAATGAAATTTATTAGCTGCTTTGTGAATGTGGCAAATGCTTATGTCTTATTGCAAATGAGGCATTTGCTAAATAGAAATGCTTTTAAAAGAGTGTAATCCTTCACTGTCCCTCCAGGACAAACAACTGGAGAGCAGTGATTGCAGAAACCATTTAGGTCATGCAAATCAAACTCCAGCAGCAGTGTTTCATGGAGTGAGAAGGGAAAGCTAGACCATCTTATTAAGAACCCTTGTAATGATAAACATTATTAAAATAACTTAGGAGAAATTACCAAGTGAGGGGTGAGAAGGGCTAAAAAGGACAAACTGATCATAGCAATGTGTTTTTAAGTGGACTAATTCCAAAGAAGTATGTTTATCATTGTCACACATAAATGGCTGAACAATAGTCACACCAAAAAGATGTAAAAATCATAGCCCTTACAAGGTCTGAAGGTAGTTTAGTAGCTTTTTAGAGACAGAGCTGATTTACATCAAGTGACATGGGGGCCTAAAATTCTCACGTAATGTTTTCACAGACAATGACAATCAAAGCTTTCTTCTGGACTTAAATTTAAATGTCACTTGGAGGAATATCAAGTTACCCAGTATTGTATGGTGTAAGCAGAATGTAACAAAAGGTACTGCAGCTAATGCTGCTGCAGCAAGCTGTGTTGTACACGGGCCAGCTTTGTCATTTGGACATCCTGGAGATGAATTTTCTTTACAGTGCTTCTGGCTTGCCAGTGCAGCTGAATGAAGACAGTAATTGCTTTCTTTAATGGGGCTAAATAATCTGGGATATTTTTTATGTGTGGTAGTACCTGGAGAAAACATATCATCAGCCAAACACACTGTTTGGTGACAGCAGGCTGTGCACAGACCCTTTGCAACTTGGGGAGCCCTGAATCCTCAGTGCTACTGCACAGCAGAGCTGGGAAGTACCTCTTCATAGGCTAATGGTTACAAACCAGATTGAACAGCAAGCTGTCTCTTGGCAAAAGCTGAGGAGCATCTCTGTTTCTCCTCCTGCCTCCTTTCCAGCCACCCCTTACTTCACTTCTCAGAATTATTTCTATTCCCGTCTTTCAGAGGTTTTGGTCCTGTGGGCCCAGGGGTGGTTCTGAAGCAGCCCTAGCCTGAAATCACATGTGCACACAACTGCTGAAGCTCGGCTTCAGACTTGCCAGCTCCAAATTAGGTTTTGAGGAATGCAAATTTCTGACGAGTTACCAAAGCAGGAAGCTGGCTGGCTCTGAGTCTACATCAGCTGCTTTCCAGCCTTCCTCACTGAAGACATGTGAGGAAGGAGAAGAAAGGTTTAGGAGGACAATGGTGACTGCTAGCACGAAGAGGAAGGGACAGCCAAGGCTTTGTCCTTGGTCTGGCCATGGAGTTGTAGCAGGGAAATTGAGAGGCCAATTAGCTCTCTACCCCGTAGGAGGATGAGGAGTACAGGAGCTAATTACAAGGTGTTACTGTGACAGCCCACGAGGCAGCAGCACACTGAAAACAAAGTACGGAAATGTACAGCTGAAACCAGGGGAGGGAAAAAAGAGTAGACAAAAAACATGAAAGAAAGGAGAAAAAAAGTACAACAGAAGCAAGAGCAAATGAAAAGGCCAAAATACATTTTGAAAGGATAGGGGGAAAAAAAAAGTAAGTAGTGAAGGGGCACCAAGAGAGATGCATGATCAGAAATGAAGCATCTGATAACCTGGTTAGCAAACAAGATGCCAGGATGTGGTATCTTCACAGCAAAGTCTCAGAGATGTTTTGGATTGGGTTTTTTAAATCTGACTTTAACCATGTCAAAAGGTAGATGTTCAGCCTGAGGAGGTTTCCTAGGCTCTGTCAAGTAGTTTGCAGAGAGAAACAAGTACCAGGGGAGGTTCAGTTGTTCTGCAGTCAGTGTGGATGTGGTGGCTCCACAGATGTTTTCTTTGCTGTCAGCTGTGGCTTTAATTAAATTGCAGCTCTTTTGTCTTCCTGCCTTCTCCCTTCTCTGCACTGCTGTATGACTGATGCTGGTGAAGTTGTTGTTGAGGGACACAGGGAATTATGTTGGGAAATCAAGGAGAACTCCTATTGGTCCATGTTGGTTGTTCAATCTGGTGGTCACAGAGCAGCCACATGGAGTTTCACTGAACTGCTGGGAGAGTCTTGTGGAGCCACAAATGAGTGCCCAAAAGAAATGGTGAGACCTGGTTAAGGTGTCACTGCCAGTGGAAAAGTTGGCCACTTGCTGACAATGGTGACTTGTCCATGGAGGTGGCTAGTCTGGCCTGGCAGCCTCACTTCTCTGCTTCTTACTCTGCAACTGGCATTTTAGGTCCATTCCTCATTGCAAAAATGGTATATCTGGACTGCTAATGTGTATGGCAGCAAAGTTAGCCTTGTGAGAGAGGGGGCCAGGAGAGTGTGAGGGAGCTGCACCTGAGGAGTGTTGGTTGGTTGTGGTGGACCAGGCGTTACTCACCTGGGAGGTGCTGCCCACCGCGTGATTGCTGCGTGGCTCTGACCAGAATCATCACACGGCATTCATATTGCAGGAGCTCACTTCTGTGAGTCTTCCATATTCCTCCCTGCTCATTTTCCTACTGGGCTAATCACTTTGGCAGCACCAGTACAAAGACCACCAGTGTCAGCTACCTTTCATACTTAAACGCTGCTCATATATACAAATTTGCAGTAACTAATTACAGAAAGGAAACTCTGATGCAGCAGCTGTCAGAGAGCAGTGAGAATTAATGGAAGCTAGTTCAGTAAAACAGCCTTCATTTGAAACAGCTAAAATGCCCAGTTGATTTAAGTACCTGGCCATGCTGGAGTAAGTAATCTACACTAGGCACAGACCTTCAGCAACCACTGGACTGCTAATGAGAAACAATTCTCTTATTATAAAATCATTATCGGTCAATAAAATGAGCTCAAACCACAAAATAGGAGCAAAGTTCAGGGATCTAAGAATTCATAGTTTAGCCCCATCGGTGAAAATGTCAGGAAATTAAAAGAAGCTCTATGTAAGTTGCCACACAGTGGAACCCAATGCACAAAAACAATCCCTGAATGCCGTGGCATGAAACAAAGTGCGGTTTCTAAGGTGAAAGAATGGGGCCTTAATCTTTGCTCCCAGTTCTCCATGTCCACCTTCATCCCATCAGTATGGTTCATGCAGCTGCTAATTATCTAGCAAAATGCAGGCAGGGAAGTCAGAGGTCAATGCTTGGCTTAAGATAAAAACAGAAGAGCAATATGGTATCTAAATTATGGTTTAAAGACATACAATAAGGGAAAACTGAGCTAGCATTATGCCTACAGGTGGGCACAGTTCCCTCTGAAGGGTCTACACTGCCTCTAGACCTGACCTGGGCTTGTGCAGAGCTGTCTCAGGAATTACCAAGAGGAGGATGAATAATGATGATTAGTGATGGCCATTTGACACCTGACTTTTGCTGAAGTGTACAGTGAAAGTAACAAGTGATTTTTCTCAACAGAGGTTATATCAGAGGAAGAGTTTATTACATGACACCTCTCATTTGGTTAGGATCTGCTCCTCAGGACTTGGCTCAGTTTATTCAGCACTTTCTTTACCTTCAATTCTTTCAAAGGAAAGAGATCACTTTTAGACAGCTTCAACAGCTGCATCCAGGGACTGGTCTGGTCCCAGCTTCCCTCGGTGTGCCTGGTTCTGCCTCCTGCACACGAGGCTTTCTGGTCACCTGGAGCACAATCAGGCAGGCCACTGTGCTAAACACAGACTATTTGCATTACTGCACCAGATGATGCCATCAGCTTCAAGGTTACCTTTGTGACCTTCAGGAGAGGAGCAGGTATCAGGGCAATTTGGGCTCTAAACCAGAGTCCCAAAAAGGGAATCCTAGCAAATTCTGGAGCATGTCAGCAGAAAATATTGAAAATGTTTTCAAAAAGTACAAACCCATATAAAGTACCAGTAAAAAGAGAGGAAATCTATGAATCATAGAAGATAGATAGATAGATAGATAGATAGATAGATAGATAGATAGATAGATAGATAGATAGATAGATTTGAGATACCACAATTGAGTTTCTTAGGATAATAGTACTTAACTCTGCTGTACAACTCTTTTATTTGTAGATTTTAAAATTCCTTATAGAAACGAGGGAAATGTACTTTTGTTTTGCATATTAAGGGGATTGAATC
This sequence comes from Dicaeum eximium, assembly GCA_013396995.1. Lineage (NCBI taxonomy): Eukaryota > Metazoa > Chordata > Aves > Passeriformes > Dicaeidae > Dicaeum > Dicaeum eximium. The sequence continues at coordinate 279,079 of VWZP01010953.1, read as the reverse complement.
ACAAAGAAGCTTAATGACCAACTCATGGAGAAACACTGGGTCTTTGTCTGTCTGGGCCTAGACTGGACCTTTTTGTATGCCAAAAATTATCTTAATCTGTAGGTTTTTTTGGAACCTGATGCATATCAGAGACTGCTGTAAGAAACCTTTGGGTCTCTGGTACATTGCCAAGGCTATAGTTTCAGATGTAAAATATTTAGGATGCCTCACAAATGGGCTAACCTTGTAATAAATACTTACAAACTCTGTAACTAGGCAACTAAAAAAAAGAAAAAAACCTCTCAGGTGGTTATCAAATTTGTCATAGGAAACTCTTGTCCTGCTGTGCAACTTAAACCAAGAGATGGTCTTGCAACATAATTACATTTTATCTAAAATTAAATAGTCTCATAATTCATGCAGTTGTATTATTTGAGTTTTACACAGAACCATCAATCTGCATCAGAGAGGCAAAATGTTAATTTTTATAGGATTTTACCTTTTGTTATTGCATAACTTTGTTATCTAAATAGTAAAGCAGTCTGGTCTAAGTACGTACATTTTATTTAATTGCATCTGACTTCTCTGTTGTTAGTGAATGAAAACTAAAGGAGGAAGCATAAGTCTGGGCTTTTCCTGTTCCTCTTTATGTATTCCAGCTTGTAGATCCCAAGAGTAATTTGGGTTTACTGTTTTGAATATCCATGGTAATACACAGATCACTTGTAATGACTGCAGTCCTTGTCAGAAAGGTTCTGCAGAGGAACCTTTGCTTGCTTCCACCAGCCAGGATAACCCCTAGTTACTACATGCTATGCTGAGTCCCAGTGACCTTCAAGAAGTTTACATGAAGCAGATGTTGTGATGCAATGCAGTGGATGAGCTCTCACAGAAAACTTAAGAAATCCAAAGCCAGATTTCTTACAGATCTTTTTAAACAAGCCACAATGAGACACATGAAGTAGTAAAGTATCCCAATTAAACCTACATATCCCAGTATTAAGAGATAATAATTATTTGGCTGTTGGAATGTTGACTTTGAAGATTGTACAGAAAAGTCATATTCAAAATATAATTAAATGCTCTGAACTGAAGGCGATAAAGGCCACAAATAGCATAATTATCTGATGTAGCAGATTATAAATTTGATGATACCTATATAGCTTTTAAAAAGAAAAAAGATCACAATATAGTGTAAGAAACCCCCTTCAAGAATATTGTAAAGAAATGCAGCAGTGTTTACATAGACTCATCTGTTTCTGCATAGGGTTGAACTCCTTCCTCAGGGAACAGCAATTCCTAGGCAGAAGTGCCAGTGTGAAATGCTCAGTGCGACTGGAGCCAGGATGAAAAATCAGGCCTTTCTTTCTGGATATATCTGAAGTAATCTGTGAACAGTTCAGGAAACTATATATCTTTCCAGAAAGAAATTGATTGCCTATTTTCCAATAATTTGTTTGTAACAGCCAGCCTGTGTGGAACAACTGTTATGTGTTACATCCTGAAAAGTCTGCTATTTGCAAAACATTTTACCATTTTCCACTTCAGAAGAATCTAAATTTAGTAATGGTGCATAGCTCTGTATCCCCAGGGGCCTGCAGTTCAAAAGTCCATCTCTGTTTTGAATGTAAGTTTAGAGCAAACAGCACAGCATGACCTAGTGGCTGAAGAACAACCTGTGTCTGTTCCTCAGTGCAAAATCTTTAACCACTCAACCCAAGGGCGCAGGAACCCACGTGGGATACTTGGGGGTGCGACAATTGAAGGCATTTTCTCTTCTTCGCAGACATATGGGATGTTCTGTCTCTCTTTCTGGACAGTTGTGGCCCCATGCCTGCTTGCAGCTCCCACCTCTCTTTGTCTTGCTGAGAAGCAGTCAGTCTTTGGAACAACAGCCCTATGGTCTAGTCGCCCACTCTTGCCCTGCAAAATGCTGCTAGCTGGGCCAGTGATGTATGGAGCCATTCTATCCCCTCCCCTGCTTACACCCGTGCTGTTCACTGTCCCACTGCTTCTGAAGCCTTCGTGTCCTTGGAAGGAAACAGAAAGCAGATCTCGCCCTCCTTGAACTGCAAAAGCAGAATCTATTAACCACTGCAGCAAACAGCAATACACTGGAGAGATGGACTTTTATAAAGGGAAAGATACTTGTAGGTATTAGTGCAACAGCAAAAGTATGAGTCTTTGACTCTTTCGTTCATCATTATATTTCTTGAGCCACATCTTCAGAGAAACTGTTTTGGAATTTATAAAGGATTTTGGATTGCTTCCCGACACTTTCTGTTCCTAGTTAGTCTCATGCTGGGTCATATCATATTGAATGTGTGCCATCATACTAATTTCTCTTTCTGCTCCTTCTAGCTCCTTTTCCTCTTCCAGGTTACTGTACAGATTCCACGGGAAATTCCTCCCTGGTCTTCCCTTCTTCCTGTCTGCCTTTGCCCTAACATAATCTCATCTACCTACACAAAATCAGGTGACATCCCTGTGGGTAGCTTGGATTTCCATCTCTTTGCTAGAGCTTTCTGTCCAAATCTCAGCACCTCATTCTGAAACAATTCCTGGAGGATGTCAGGTAAAACTGGGTATGCCAGCAGAGTGCAGGGGCTATTGCCATCGAGGCTGTCCAAAGCCAGCTCAGTGCTTTGGTGTTTCCCTGTTTTAGTCTGTAGTCATATAGTACAGAATCCTAAATGCTTTAGAAAACTTTTTTTTTCTCTTTTGGTCTTCTCAGCAGCATTAGTAACACCAATAGAACAATTCCCCTAGGAAAAATGTTAAAGTTATGAACTCTGGATTTAAATGAGGAGCATTTATATTAAGTAGGAAAGAGAAAGCCTTTGTTTGAACACAACAATCAGGCCTAAAGAAAATACAGAAATATACTCAGCCAAAATTTTCAGCTTCATTTTCTGTCAATAAGCTAGTTATAAAAGACTTTTTCTTGCTGAGCTTAAAGCTTGTGCTGTATTATTTTAGATATGCTCCATTACCTAATGCCAGAAAGGATTTGTTTCCTCAATATACAATAGAATTCACGCTTCTGTTTTGAATTCCTTGGAAAATTATGAGGAATGTCACAGGGAACTGTGTCCTTTGGAAAGAAGGAATGGTGGAAAACAGGAAATGCTGTTTATGAAAATCTATGGGAGGGAGTCTGCCTAGCCATACTGCAGTATAAATTCAGTCCAATACTTATCAAAAAGCAATATATCTGCACAGTCCCACTATGCAGCCAAGTTTAGATTACTTCTTGATAACTTTTCTAATGGATTCAACTGTGTGTGACAAAAAGTTTGCACCTGAAACCAGATTCAAATACTTTCACTGTTAAAGGACACGCTACTGTTGCGTTTAGTGTTATGGTGGTTTTATTTTGTTTCTGTAAAGGCAGAGGTACATTTGTCTGATCCTCTGAAGGGGAATCATATCTGTCTTCACCTCAAGGTCAAAGATCAACCTTCATTTGTCAATTCTCGAAATATTTCCTGCAATATCTTCTTCATATGTTAAAGTCAAGAACCTTAAATAAAAACATGGAGGAGAGAATGCTGAAGATACGACTCCCCTCACCACAAAATGCTGTAGATGAGTAAAATTAATGTGGGTTCCAGAGTGACTAGACAACTTAATGAAAGATGAATCCGTTGGGGGCTATTAAATGCAAAATCACCATGTCTGGTTCAGGAGTCCTCTGAACCACAAATTGCTCTGTGCTTGGTAGATATTCTGGGAACAACATGATGCACTTGCTCTATTCCTAATTCTTTTCCAGGCATTTACTGCTGTGCAGTGCCAGAGCAGGGCTGTGCTGATGTTGCTTGAATTGGTGTCCCTGTTTCTATGTTTTGAAATACTTTTGTGGATTATTTCACATTTCTTCACAGGAAAGGTGGGAAGAAGAGAGGAATCAAATGATAACAGAAAGGAAGGTTGAGTAGAGGTCACTAAATTGTAAGAGAAGAAAGTTGTAAATATTGTCATACTTTTGCACTCTCCTTCTATAACATAGTTATGATGTGGTGAGAGGCTAAGCCACTTTTGGATACATTATGCATAACCTGATGAATCTGAAGGAAGTGAAGAGCTTGTTGCAAGTTCTGACCTCTTCCAGTCCAAACAGTCTGCCTTAGAGTCAAAAGAAAACAATGTGGTCAATCTTTCTTGCTCTCTTGACATTCCCTAGTGCAGCTGAACGGGTAATTTAAAAAGGCACATGTTATTCTAGGCAGACATGCTTTAGTTAATCCATTTAGGAATACAGTACCTGTCCCCTGCCTTCCAACTTTCAAATAACTTTCTTTTCTTGATCATTTTTGTGGTATCCCTGTGTGGTCATGAAAGCTGAATATTTCGGTCCCTGTTAACTCAGACCTGTTGTTTCTGCCTTTGTCTGCTAAACCATCATTTTTTCAGTTCTATTTCATGAGTTATGAGTTCCTCACCCTGTTGTTCCCTCAGTTGATGAAAGCAAGGACAGAAACTCCTTGTTTTTCGCAGAGTAGTGTGGACTAAGACCTAAAGTTTGGGAAACAGTTGGCTCAGTTGGCAGCTATTGACTGCTTACTGACATGCAGGATAAATTATATTATGATTACAGAGGCAGTTTGGATCTGACCAGGCTCAGTAGTTTGGTTAGTGTTTGTAGTAGTTTGGTCAGTTAGGTAGCTATTCTATATCTAAAGTTTGCCACTGAAGAAGCTCAGCCAATTTTGTACATTCTGTGCACTGAACTACTTAATCCCACCAGAATGAAGCTTGCTCTGAACAGAGGCAACTTGGGTGTCCAAGCATGCCATGGCCCAGTGTGGCTTTGCACAAAGCCAGCTTCACTTTAGCAAGTCTGGCACTAAGTTTGAGGTACTAAGTCCAGCTGGAGCTGAGCTAACTCCTGCAGAGCCCTGAGTACAACTGCACTGTGCTTCTCAGCCAGCTCTGCGCATCCCTGCAATGTGGAACATGGACAAAAGGCCCCAACTGTGTGGTCCTGAAGGAACCAACATGCTCCAGAAGGGCATATTAGCACTAATGTGGCACCAGCCATCCTGGCTGACTTCACAGCAAACCATTCAAATGCCTTGGCACCGAGTTGCTCTGTACCATATTGCCTGCAATTTTCATTAGCTAGGTTATTTCAGGCCTTTATTCCTGTTCTTCTCTCCCACAGCTCTGGATACTGGCAAGTTGGCCACAGCATGAAAGCAATGATTTTGCCATAACTGTATGTACTATCAGATCCTGTAACTTTTATGGCTATTTAATGCAGTCTTTCAATTTTTGTCCACCCTTTTTGGCAAGGCAAACTGCATTTCGGGATCCTAGCCATGGAGCACAATGAAATTACTGGTTAACTTGTCCCTGTAATAAGCTGTACTTACAAGTCCTGTCTGTGGAATAGGCGGAAGGGCTGGGCTGGAGAGCTGGAAATAGGACTTCACTGCACACAGAGAACCACAACAACCAGCACAATGTTGCTGCTTAGACAGTTAAACTCTAGCATACACACAAAATGAAAAACAGAAGTCACTGGTTTTGATAAAGATGGTTCCCACCAAAACATGCAGTGAATTATCTGTGGGGATTTTTCGAAAAAGGAATATCGAGGCTAAACATGTGTTTTCAGATAAAAGATGCAATTGTAAAGTATTACATTAAAAATAAAATTAGTAAAGAGGACTTAAAAAATTTGTCTTCCTTTATCTACCCTCAATAAGATTTGAAAAGTTTCCAGCACTGTGTTCTTCCTTTTAGATGGTACAGTACCTTGGCAGCATTTCCTGAAGGCTTTTCCTGACCTCCTACCATAATTGCTTTGAAACCTACAGCAATCTCTGTAGAATCTTCTTAAAAGAATATTACAAAAGTTAGTAATGCAACTATTTTTTCATAGATTTAAAGATGGAAGGATCACATTTTCTGATGTTTATGAGAGTCAGGTATCTGCTTTTTAGATCTACCATAATTTTCCTCTTTTGTCTTTTTTTTTTTCAAGTCTTTCTTAAAAACATAATAGGTACACCAAATCGTACAACTATATAAATATTTCAAAAGCTACCAAATCTTGCACATGCAAAAAAAGGAAGCTTAACAATCTTTGCTAATCTCTAATGCAAGATGCATCCATTATTTATGAAGGCAGCAGACAAAGGGGAACTGCTCTTGAATGGAATCCTAAATGCTACAGAAGAGAAGCCCACAGCACAAGATTCCCTGTTAGAAAGCTACTGACCAGTCTCTCTGGAGATTAACTCTGAAAGTTAGTCTCCAGAAAATTTCATACTAATTGTGTATGAACTGGATTGGTATTTGTAAAAGATGGAAAGAATGAAGATAGAATCCTGCTATCCAAGCATCATTTTGTACTAACACCGAGTTACAGCAGGCCAGGACTTTCTCCCTCTCAGCTCAGATTTTCTGCAGTGACCCTTAGTGGTGGGACACTGTGGTGGAGGCCCTTACATGGCAGCTGGGGGAACATATCTGGATCCATCAGCACCTATAACTTTTCTTCCCTCTGCGTGGGCATTCACTTATGCTACTGTATCTGGTACCAGCCTTAATGCCTATTAATGCTTACAAATGGCACAATGAGGCCAAATTGCAATTTCCTGAAAGCTGAGCTTAATAGATCTTTAAATACTATTTGTTTCTGCCGTGGCTGATGAATATTTTCCGTATTGATATTCCATATTGAGTTGGAGAGGAAGGGTTTGACAAGGGTGGGATCTTTTTCTCATCCATGCAGAATCCATTTTGGGGTATCCCAGTTCAGAAAAGGCAGAATTAATGGCAGATTTTCATGAGATGAGCAACAAGAATGATCAATGCTCAAGAAATAATGAGGGCACAGATTCTAAGGAAAGGCAGGTTATTTTCTGTGGAGAAATTAAGAGGGAGGAGTGACATGATGTCAGCCTTTAAATATGTTTTTTTCAGACACATTGAGGCCTGCCAAGGAGAGAACAGGAAATTGTCTGACCTCTGTGTACATATTGGATAAGACCAGAAAAAATATGCTAAGGGGGATAGTGCACATGAGTTGCACAGTTTGGACATTAGTGAAGGTTTTTAATGGTGAGGATAATGGAGATCTCTAAGAGGGAGCTGGAGAAGCATCTGTGGGAAGTGGCATAGGTAGGTCGATCCTGCTCTAGCTAACAGGATGGATTAGACCTCCCAAGCTCCCTTCCTGCCTGCTTTGTCAGTCTATTGCTATATATAAACATTTCCAGGATATTTCAGATGGAAACATATTAAAAAAAACCCTGGAACATAACTGAAATGACTCTTCTTAGCTCTTTTTTGTGCTGAATTTTCCTCCATAATCCACAGAACAGGTACAAAACACCTACAAAGTCCTGAAACATCTGAATGGGGGCCCAATGTGAGGACAGCAAGAATTATGATGCCATGCCACTGAAAATGGTGGGAAACCTTTCAAAACATTTTGAGAGGAGACTGGTGCCAGCCAACTCAAGAGCTCAGTTATGCATCTGAATTAGCTCTTCGTTTCCTTCTTTCTGTATTACGTTCAGTAAAAATAATAAAAAAATCAAAAATACCAGGAAGAAAAGCATAAATGTAATAGAAAATGCTTTTATCTCCCTAAGGTTTCAAAATGTTCAAACTTTTTAAGAACTGGGGAATAGTTCTCCTCAGGGAAACTGTTTTCACCATTCCCCCCTTGTCTCATTTACTAAAAAACCTCAGTGCTTTGAACTTAAAAGGAATCACATAGAAACGATGGGTTTATGAACATGACAAGGACAACGGTGTCCGACATGTTTCTTCCCTTAGAAGTATGTTCCAGTTTTCTCTTTGTGAATTTAGGCATGCTAAATTCTCCATTCTTTGTTTCAACCACATGCTAAAAACACTGCCTTTATAGTTTACATCAACATTAAGTATAAGCCTGATCCTTGTGCTCTGAGCAGAACAGTTCTGTATGTCAGAGCCTTACAAGGAGTTTAACTTCAGGGGAACAAGTCCTTGGAGGAAAACTACAAAGCACAGAGTGCTTTTGTGCCATGTAGTGAGCTAAAGGGGAAAGGTGAGATGTACACTATATTCTGGGGGGCACTTAAGATGCCATGGGATAATTCTGTAAGTTATTTTTTTCTCCCTTCCTCACCTTCTACTCTTCTCCTCTTTCCCCGCTATGCTTTCTCCCCATTTTGTGACCTCCCACAGTTGCACTGTACAAGTGCTGTATGGTTGGACTGGGGTTCACCTTCAAACAGTTCTTGAAAGTGAGTTTCAAATGGCCTTGAGCATTTTAGCTTGAAATTTAAAATCTATTTTGAAAAAATGTGAGTATATTAGTTTTATTGCTAATGTTTTCAAATACACTGGACTTCAGTATTATTTTTGTTGTTTCTAATTTGCACAGCTTTGTCCTTACCTTTAGATTAGAAGACCAAAAATGGCACAAAGACTTAGAATCATAAAACAACTGAAGATGTTGGTTTGTATCCTCCCTTTTTTTTCCTTTTTTTTTTTTTTTTTCACCTCAGGTTGATAGCACTACATCGACTTACTTATTATTGCGTGAAAAATTCAAATGAAGGAAATCAGACAGTTGTAAATTGCTGGCATATGTAGTAGCAAATTAAAGAGCAGTCATCAACAGAAATAAAAGGCTAAAATGAATTGGAGTTCTGAGGATGCACTGAGAAACTGAAGAAAGACATCAAAGCAAGCAGGAAAAAAAAATTAACAACTTAGCAAGGAAAACTGGCTTTTAAGAAAAGGCATTGGATTCAGCAAAGTGATGTATGGCCCAGAGAGGATAAAAATAATGAAGAAGAACAGCAGGGACTGCAATAAAAATGGTTGGAAATGAATACACCCTGGAAAGTAGTTTGTACAGTCTTTGCCAACAAAACTCGTAGCAATTAAGCAACTATAAATACCCAGGAATTGTCTGAAGATGAGATTATTTGCTATTTAATATTGTTATAATGTTGCTTACATGTCAGGGAACAACTGGCCTTTTAAGCCAGCCAGATCATGAGATTCATGAACCAGCTTCAGAGAGAAATCACAAGGAGTCCCCCAGTAGTTTTTAATAGTTGTATGACAGCGTAGAGGGTCAGAATAAAAAGAGTGTAGGGCATTAGTAAAATTATGTCAGGCATTATCTTGTACTTCCTTGTACAAGTACTTCCTTGTACTTTTAGTCTCATTGCCATTATGGCGTGCACATATCAATTGTGTGTTTGAGAGACTCTCATACATCCTATATTAAAGCAAAACCCGTTTCCCAAGCTGTGGATTATTTTGTTGTATACTCTTCCATGTGGATTTGGGCTCCTCTTCAATTCTGAGAACTGTTATGCACCCTGATGTTGAAGCATTAGATGGGGATTAACTCCAAAATAAATATATCACCAGCAGCACCTATAACATCCTTGCACAAGTTTGTGAGCCTAATTCTGATGTAAACTTAGCCTAGTTTTATGCCAGGGAACTTCAACAGAGTGACTCTTAGCTTGCTGCCATATAAGGGAGATTGGACCCAATATGACTCAGCCCATCACTTGCCAGTCTATTCTAAGCAAGACTATAATAAGAATTTCCACAAAGGAAGCTTAGTTTGCTAATATGCAAAAGAGATAAAAGAGTAGCAAAAGAGTGCCTTCATAGACATTTGTTCCACCTTTTTTTTGGCTTTTGAACTGAATATGTCTATACAGACTATAGATACTTGCTCAAGACAGATATGGCATACTTATGAGCTACCTGTGTTAATTTTAATGTACTTCATGCAGTGGTAAAGATATGACAGCACGGGCTGGCAACTGGAGTACAAGTATCCTGGACACACATAGTAGTCTCTTGTCCATGCCACTACTTTTTGCTTCACTTGCTAACTATGTTAACACGAGTCTGGATGCTGTAAAATCACTTTGCCTGAAGAGGAATGGGGCACATAGAAACCCTCCTGAAGATAATGTTGTGGTAGGAGGGGTGCAATTGTCTCCTTATCTGAGTCACTGAAATCCAGTTGTTTCCTAATGGACCCTAATCAGGACAAAGAATGAGTTTGTTCTTGAGGAAAGCACTCCTGGTGCACGGCTAACCTCACATTATGCCTCTGAGAAACGTTATTTTGTTACCTCAGATTCTATAGCAAAGGCAAAAGTGTTTGTAGTATCTTATTAATGGAAAAGCTTATTAACTCTGTTGGAAAGACAGGTCATAAACCAACCTCCACGGTGGCTGCAGCTGTGGGGCTATGCCCAGGAAATGCCTCAGGCATGCAGCTTTACCCACATGGGGCTGGTTTGCTCCGGTGAGTGTTGATATTGCATGTGTTCCACAGCAGTAGCCCTGGCACCTGTACAAGGCCATGCTATTTGCCTTGAATGCTGCTTTTAGCACAAAACCACTTTGAATGTTAGAGGATGCTCAGCTACTCACGTAAGAGGTCATTCTGAAAGCAGTGTGTTGTCCTGTAGAATGAAAATCAAGTTACATGCATGTATATTTTGCTCATCTGAGATTATTGCAGCTATTGCCTTAACGTGTCACTGAGGTCACTGTTCCCTTTGCTCAAATTCCTTGTTGAAATGTACATCTTTTAGAAGGCCAGTAAGAAGCCAGACTATGAATAATAGGCAAGTAAAAGAGATTAGGAGAATGCATAGAAGACCAGCAATCTACATAAATCATAAGTTTATACTTCTCTTCCTGTATTGCTTCCCTTTTTTGAGCTGCTGGACCATGAGTAAAACACTGAATAAAGAATTTTAAAAAAATTAAAATATATGGGCAGTTTTTACTGGATCTTTTTGATCAACCACAGGAAAAATGGCAAATGCACCATGATGATTTGTTAAAACTTAGAGAAGGACAGAATGCACTGCTAGCCTCAGGCTCCCTATTTGAGCCATGGGTCAGAAAAAGGGTAGTTTTATAGTGTTGCCTTTAGAGGCCTTATTTTGTCTGTGCTTCTGTGGCTTTTTAATATACTTTGTGGAGAAACAAAAAATTTCAGAATGACTTCCTTCTCATTCAGCATTCGCAGTCTCTGCCCTGTTTTTTGGTTAAGTTCTTCTTTTGGGCCTCTTACCATAGCATCCCAGAGTCATATTCCTGGGATGAAGGTGTAAAAGTTTATTCCCTTTGTAATTTCTCCTCCAGGACTTTAAGGTTTGTTCCTAGAAAAAAAATGTAGGAGTGAGAATTTTCCCCATCTCCCTACACCCAGTGCTGAATCCAGCAGGAATCCCTGTGTGTGCTGGTAGGTGCTCCTCAGAGCATCACCGGCAATAACTACCCTTGAGTTGTTGTGATGGCTCCAACAGGGATGTGATGGATGGGAGGATGCGTAGAATGCTACTAAAGTGTGAGGAATTTGTGAAGAAGCAGTGACTGTGGAGGCTGGCACTGAGTCTTTACTCGAAGTCACCTCCCCAGGCTGATGGTGAAGCTCTTGGTGACCTTGAATGTGATATATGGCATGGTTAGCCAAGTTCATTGTTTACCATGTGTAGAAAGGGGTAATTGATACTTCACCAACACACTGCCCTGGCTCCTGGCAGATCTTAGAGGGAAAGGCATTGCATTTAACTCTGGCTATTTCTGAGCTAAATAAAAATAGATTTGTGTCATATAACATCCTGGTATTTATATTTCAGGAGGCAGAACTTAATTTCCTAATTAACCTGAGTAAATAATTAAAATTGTCCCAAACACTTCAAGAGAAAAAACCTTAAAAAAATATCTTAGTGTATGGGAATAAGATTACATTAAAAGAAAAAAAACAACAGCTACTCGTGCATCGCTATTTGTTGCTGTTGCCTGCCTTGTCTCCCTTGTTAAGTGAAAGGAAAATTTTCCCTTCTTCTAAGTCTATCTTGTTTTATGTTTATTACATCTTGTCACCTTGTGGCACATCCAGCTAGACTTGCTAGAATTAGATGTTGATATTAATAATTGCTTGTCTGAACTAAATGAAAGTGCTAATGAAGTCAAGGCCCCTCTGGGGGTAAGGTCTGGGCTTCCACTGCTATGAAGGTGTAGCTGGATTTTTATGAAGAAAGCTTACATTATCTCCCCAAAAACACTTCTCTCAAGTGATAATACACCACATAATCTCCCTTAGCAAATAGTAACAAGTGCTACAGAGCAGCAAGAGATTTGTGAACGTTGAGGAGAAAAAATAAAATTGCCAAAACCTACCCAAAGGCTATGGAGCTTAACTCAGCACGTGGCTGAACTGAAGGCAGAGCTATTTTAAATAATTGATAGTGTTGTAAATGTACATGATGTGGTACAGGAAGAGGTCAGTGCCTAGCAAACACATAGTGAGCCCTTGCCCTGAAGGGTTTTTAGCCTGACAGTGCAAGTGCAGGAGAGCCCTGGTACCTCACCAGAGGAAGGAGCACGGCCTTTGGAACACAGAGGTCTGAAGGAGCAAGGGGGTGCCAATTCAGAGATGAGGCCAGCAGCTAGAAACGAGCAAGGAGGACCAGCCAGGAGCTAGAAACAAGTGAGGAGTGCCAGCACAAAGTCAAAGTGCCAGCATCTTGGAGGAGGCAATCAGACAATTCAGAGCTGTGCCATTTAAAGCAGGCTGACTAAGACACATTGGTGATTCAGCAGCAATGCTGGCACGCCAGCAGAGCTTCGGGAGCTTGTGTGAAAGGAGACCACATACTCTGAACCCAAGGTCTGCTGTGATGGGTGCAGATGGAGAATCCTGCAGCTGAGATCTCCTCAGCTCACACGTAGGGTAGCTCAGGCAGTGGGTGGAGGGCTCTGAAGGTGACACTAGTTATCTGAAGTATTAGGATGTAGGGAGTATTACGCCAGGGAAGTGAGAAAATCTGTTGATATTTCTTACCACAATGCCCCTGGACGTGGTACGGTTTGACCTGTGTTACTTAGTCCAGAGGGAAATGGTGACACCCAGAAAGCTTTTATAAGATAATCTCAACCTTCTGGAGCTGTGCAAATGTGCCCTCCCCAGATCTCTCTTCTGCTGGCTCTCAGAGTGTGGGACACCTACTGATTGTATGGAAGCCTCAGGGGGCAGGGAGAGTGCTGACAGTGAGACAGCTGGTTGCCATTACATTATTTACTCCTTACCCTGGAACATAAAAATAATAATGAAATGAAATGTTACTTGAAAGAGAGAGAAAACAGCAAGCAAACACGATTTTTTTTTTTTTAGATCTGACAGGTTCAGCTCTAACACATTTGCATCTTAAACATCTGTCTATGTGTAAAGAATTTTCAAGCATTTGGATACATGGAATCAAATCCACTTCAGTGCCATACTCAACAGCTGCCATAAACATTTCCTGATACAAATAACTCATAGTAGTTAAGTAATTTACCAATATTTTAAGAAGAGATGCTTTTGGTAAAAAAAAACAACCTTCTTCTTTTCCCCATTTAGCAGAGATTTTTTTGAGGACATCTTTTAACACCAGTTTTTAAACAGAATTCCCCATTGCTCTCCATAGAATCCCAGTTCTGGAGAATGGCATGGTACCACCATATGTCAGTTTCTCAAAAATGTTGTATTTAACCAAGCAACAGGAATTCAATTTTGTGATACAGAACAAATGTAAAGACATATGGTGAGTAGACCTGCTGAGGGAATACCAAACTTTCTGATATATGGAACAAAAATGTCTCAGTATTTTTACTGTCTACTGCCTAGTCTGCTTCCAAGAGACCTGGAGAATCAAAAACAAATGGGGCAGAATACATCTCACCCAGCTTGAGTAGTCTACAATACAAAGATCTATGTCTGAACTAGGCACCTTGGGCTATCTTTAATACCAACAGATAGACAGGCACTTCAAAAGGCCTTGATGTATCTCTGTTTTAGATGTCTGGGTTGGGATAAAATTAAAATTTATTTTAGAATTTTTTTCTTTTCTTCTCCCATTGGGACTGGCTATGAAGAAATCTTAGGTCACTAATTCAGATGAAAACACCCCCAATGTAGATGTGAATGTTCAGAAGAATCCCACCTATGCATGAGATTTTTGGAATAGAGGATGCTGAAAATGTCCAACAGTGCAGATGCATGGTATGATTTCCACAGAACTGGGAAGATTCATTCGTGTGGAAAAAAACACGCCCTGATCATTGAAAATATTTTCTGAAAATTTTGATTGAAATATTTTTTAAATTTTTTGTTTTATCATAATTCTTTCTCTTTTTAAAAAAACCCCAACAACCAAGAAATAGGTGAAGTCAATGCAGCTTTACAGTGTTTGGTAGAGTTTGGTGCTCTGATGGAATACAGGCCTCTGTGTTTCTCTAACACTCGACTTTGCAATGTGAGGCTTCACCCTTTCAGCAACATTCATATTACTTCTTGAACTTTGCAAGGCATCCTAATGACAAGAAGAAATATATGCAGCATGAGCTGACTTTGGGGAAGCTTGGAAAATGTGTTTGCAAAGAATGTCTTTGCCAGTATAACATTTTACGACATAAACTCAGTTGCTAAATTGGAAACCCTCTGTATTCTGTTAAAGTAGCGTAACAATTTCTATCTTTGAGCTTCGTTCCTCGGAGCACTCCCAGACATGCCCATTGTTTTGCCACCAGTGACAGTGATGGGAATCTAGAATTCTTGGTAAAGAGGAATGAAGGGCTCGTCTGGGACCAAAAATAACTAATGAGGAAGCAAGGAGGAGGCTGATAATACCTTCCCCCTGCACTGAACTAGTACAGGCACTGCTGTGGTTTAAGCTGATATCCTTTGAAAAAAAGTGCTTAACTCTACCAGCTCTGCTCAGCCTCTCTTCTTTAAGGCCCACCAACTTCAATTTTACTTTTTCTAAACAGTGAGGGAACATTAGGAACTCTGTTCCTCTCTACCCACGAACAGCCATGTATTCTGCATTTCTGAAATTGTATTTCAGCAGATCAGGGAGGAAGAGGCCACATTATTGATTTGGAAAACTGCATTACATTAATGGCAGCTATTCTCATTTTGGTTTAATTATCAAAAGCAGTCATGAATACAGATCTGTTCTTGTATCTGTGGAAAACTGAAACTTCACTGAAAGCAAAATTAAAGCTCTGATTGCTTAGGCAGTCAATGGAATATCCATTTACAACTACATTTCTTGCAGGAAGAGTAAGGAATTCTATAAATAAATGAAAATACAAAATGTTACACATTCAAATAGAGAATGTATCAACAAATATTAATAGCTCAGTACAAAAGCATCAGGGAGGCAAAAGCATATCCAGCTGGGAAAACCAAGGTGATGTGCAGAAGGCACAAAAATAAGGCCCACACCTGCTAGAATTCTTTGCACAGGAGTTTCCTGCTGCCCCAGCAGGATTTTGTCATGAGTTCTATGGCTGAGGAGTCTAGATTGTGCGTGTTCCCTGACAAGAAAGGGCAACTTTATGTAAATGGATTATGCACTTTGGCTTTCTGCTTTCATGAGATCCCTGTGAGCATCGATAAACCCACAACATCAAGAGTGTCTGGTCTAATCATCTTACTTGGAATCAGAAGTGTGAAAGACTGTACTGTTCAAAATCAGTAGAATAGCCCATTTACAGTAACTTTAATATTCCCTTTTTAAATTCTAGGTGAAACTTCAGAGTTTTGAAGTCAGAAAAACAATCCACAGTCTATCCACACATTGCATATACTACTACATAAACTAAACAAACATCAGGAAATGACAAAGCAGCAGCTCTTAAACATATGGGTAGATTGATTAGCTAGAAGGCTATTTTTAAATATAAACCTCTTTTATCTGTTCTTTAAGTTCCCAGTTGTTTAGAGGAACATTTTCTGATGCTGCTGACTTTCTTCTGAAGCTGTCTGTGCACACTTCTGGACCATCCATGTGACATTCAGAAATGTATACCCCTGCCTAATTAAGTTGCCCACTGACTACTTCTGACACACACAATTCTTCAATATAGTGAATTCAGCAATAAAGATATAGCAAAGCAAGTAAAAGTCACAGAATGAACTCTTAATCCCAAATATGAATAATTCAGATTTGATTGAGAAAGGAACACATTTAATTTTTTCCCATAGGATCAACCACAAATAGAACACAAATGTAAATATTTGTTTGAAAAATGGTGCTTCTCCTAGCAGCTAAGTCAAGGCCCTGCTAAATGCAGGGGAAATTTCGATTTTAGTTTGCAGCAAAATTACTGCTGAAGTCAGAAGGAATATTACAGGTGGTAGAAAGGGCCTTTCACTCTATAAACAAATGTTGTGTGTAAGGCTGCACCCCACTGGAGCGGCATGAAAGAGAACTTTAAAAATAAGAGCTTCTGTAAAAAATTCAGGAGATCATCATGTATAAGAAAGGCACAGATGAAGTCTCTGACAGCCTACTGGATAACACTTTTGGAAGTGTAATATACTTTAAAGATGGAAGTAATGATGACTCTCTCCTGGCCTGCCAAGATAGGGACAGAGATGGTGAGAACACAACTGAAAGGACAATTCTTGAACAAGCTCTGAGAAAAGCCTAGCAAAAGATCTGTTCTTTGACTCACAGGCAGCAGAATGGTGCCTTGTTTGGTAAATCCCTGAGTACAAACACCCTTCTTTTAAAGATGTTTGGAAGTAGCATCTTTAGGATGTTTCTTCCTAGGACCTTCTCCAAGGCTTCTTATCAAATCAGCAAAGACATCTTACTTTGGGTAATGGCTCAGTTCAAGAAGTCAGAGGCAGAATCAATCAGATAATTGCTTAATATGTCCGTGGAGATCTCCTCAGACCACAAGGGCCAGCAATAACACAATGCATGCTCAGAGCTTCTGTCACCCAGGCATCAAAATGACTGTCTTTGAAATGATATAAACTTCATCAGCAGAGCACTATAATCTAAAAGATGGACATGGCAATGTGCATGTATGCTAAGAGAATTATACAATTAAACAGCCATTTAAAGACAGAACCAGGACACAGCCCAGCCTTCCTGCCTCTCAGTCTCCTTTCATTACCATCTGAATAATTTTCTTCTTTATTCTTTGAAATAAATAATTCAGCTGTTTGTCAATATTGTGTGGCAGTTGTTTCCAAAATTTGTGGCTAAAATACTGTGCTGGATCTCCAGGAAATATGATATAAATGCCATAGGTGTGGGGGCACTCACTTTTTTGTAAACCTTCAGTGGCATGTACTGGATTTTCAAAGGTACTGCAGCTTAAACACAATCCAGAGCCACACTTGCTTTTCATCTCCTCACCAGTCCCCTTCCTAGCATTCTTCTAGGACAGTATTGGCACAAATGTCCAGGTTTTACTACAGTCTTCAGCAGTGCTTTACCCAAAGGAGTATTTGCTGCTGCCACTTCTGTGGATTTTTCTTTGCTGTGTTGTCAACACTTCATTAAGGGACTGAAACATGATGAAGGATCTTGCCACCACTTACTTTCGACTCATGTGTTTTCTCCTCTTGCATATTTGTAGGTTATACATTAAAGTATAGCCAATAAGTCAAAACCATGTGGACTGACTAAGCCATTTTTAAATACTGCCCTTTGAAATGTCTCCTGTAGTTGAAGCAATGTCAGTTAAATATAAGTACTTAGACACACAATGATGAGAGTGCACTTCCTTTTTGAGCCTTTGTATGTACACTTCCCAGAGAGTTCATACAACCCACTAATGGTGAGCTAATGGGACAGAGCTCGTGGCAGCCAGCCTCCTGACCTGCCACACTGCCCTTGCCTCCTGATGGCCATGTCACCACAATTATGGATCAGGAAATTTTTTTTAAAAAGGAACTGTGGTACTTTAATCTACATAATATGATTTTTAGCAGAGGACAAACACATTGTTGATATAGGTGACTTATTACAAATTCTCGCATTGCCTGTAGTTGACCCAAATAGCACAAATTCAGATTCTGACTGAAACGTATTAAACTGCATGTTTCTGGCCCATCACTACAGTTTACAATTGCTAAAAATATCCCTGCACTGCACAGATGGTAGACATCATTTAGTCCAAAAGAGTCATGAAGAAACAAGTTTTAACGATAATATGGGATTTTTTTTTTTTGCTTGTATGTTCCAATAGTCTTGTAAGGTGACTATAAAAAAGAGAATTAAAAGAAAAAAAGTGCTGACAATCTGTGTGGATGGTAATGCTGTAGTCAGGACAGCTGTCAATTTTTTTTTGATCCATCTGTGCCTGAACTTTAGAGAACTTTTTTTCAGGACAGCATCCTGCCAACACATCAGCCCTACACAGCAGCTCATCAGAGCAAACACAGACCTTTTTGGGAGAAGATTACCTCTGTTTCTGCGAGAGAGGTGAAAACATGTACTGAATGTGGTGTCCCTAGTGTGACACAGTAAGGTGTCTCTTCCTTGCAACTCTAGTTCCCTCCCACTTGCACTTTCAATGATCTGGGCTATACTTTAACCTGGACATCTGGCAAACACCTGGATAATCAGACTAACAGGGTCAAATCCAGGCATCTATCTGGCCTGACTTCAGGGCTGTTTCTGGAGCTGGAAGAATGTGGAATGGTGATGACTCTGACACAAGTTTTCCCTTATAAAGGACAATAGAGATAATAATCAGAACAATTATGCAAAACTCACTAAAACTTCAGGAATTTACAAGTAGGTACTGGTAAATATTCAAGTAGCAATTGGTAGGATTGCAAGAGCAAGTCCTTCTTTTTTTAATCCAAACAAAGCAGAGAACAAGCACCAAGGGCCATACAAAAAGTGGTTACACTGATATAAAAAAAGTGCAGCTGAAGCAAGAAGTGGTTGTTGAATGTTAGAAAATCCAGCGTGGTAAGGAAGATCTATGAAAATAAGTACCAACAAACAACAAAATGATAAATAGGGGAATAAAATTCTCAACTTGTAGTTAAATCTTTACAAACATCAGAAGGTACATCCAGTACATTCTTATTGAATTGTAGGCAGAGAAAAAGCTGGTTTAGAAACATTGGAAGACTCTGTGTTTATGCTGCTTTTACGGAGTCCTTTTCCTCAGCAGTTATTTGTCCATCTGTTTCCATTTTGGTTTTATAGCTATTTTTGACTCACAGCAAGTCAAAACTAAGGGGGCCTTTTCGTTGTTAACAGACAGTGTTTGTAATGCTCTAAGGGAGTGTCTCTGTAGGTACTTCCCTCTGTGCCTGGCTGGGGGTCAGGGAGAAGCTGGGCTTATCCTCACCCTACCTACCACCTCCTTCAGCACTGAGAAGCCATTTGTGTCTTTGACTGTGCCAATACCCATGGCCTCCTGCTGGCTCTTCTAACACATGCCTGTATGCTCCCTCATGCTGCTCCAAACACTCAAGAGAAGCTCCCCCAGAAACATCTGCATAGCTGCCCCATAATGTCTCTCCAGTCCTTTAAAACTCTCCTTTTTCCATATTATCTCCATAAGTTTGCATGAGACCTACTAGACAAATATTTGTTTTTTCACTTCCTTAAACTTGTTCTCTTGTGTTCTCTTGTGCCTATCTGCTGCATCTTTCCCTACCTTTAAACTGTAGGGTTTTGAGAGACAGAGTTGCTTTTTCATGTGCTACTTAAAGAACGTCTGGTACAAAGACTCTCATTCCTGGTGTGAACACCTCTTGTCTCTCTGGCACACTCAGATCAGCTGTGGTAGTGGTCAATATAATAATTTTTTTTTTTTTTTTAAAATTTAGATCTCCCCATAGAAACATCCTTATGATCAGTACCAGAGTTTTAATAAGGGCTACTGAGGTCCTGAGAGATGAACCATGGTTTGATGTACTTGTAACACCTGGATGATGCAAGAGGTTTGTCCTGCACAGAATCCTCCCCACCACTTTCATACCTAGTTTCAGGATTTATGAACTTAGTGTCAAGCCCATGTCACACATCCCTGTGGGCAGGCCGTTATCTGACAAGAAATATCTAAGGACAGACCCTAAAGGGCATTTAGGTTCCTAACACGTATTTAAGTGACCAATATACCTGATTCCAATAGGAAGTGAGGTTTCCAAACATGAGTTGTTTTTTAAAAACTGGTACTCTCTTGTCACCCAGACATTGTACAATCAGACAGTAAATTGAAGACTTGTAAAACTTTCATTTTCCTAAAAGATCACAAAATTTTCTAGTTACATTACAGCCCTTGTGGTAAAAAGGCAGTCACTCTTCCCCTTCTTCTCAGGGGTGCATTAGAAGATATCTGTGGAGGAATCCAAAACAGTGGCTGTCACTGCCTCAGCAGTTCTTTTGCAATCCGGTTTTGCATTCAGAAATGCATTGGAGTCACAAAAATCAATTGTTACAGAAACTGTGGTGCCTTGTGGGAAGGACATAACAGTGAAAAAATATTGTGGGTGAGGGTGGGTGGGAGACTAGCAGCATAATGTGGTCAGTGGGGAATGGACTGGGTCCTCATGAAGCACTGTGCAGGTTTTTGTGGATAGAGCATGTTACTGTCAGCACCACGGGCTCTAATCTTATTGTGCACCCTTGTTTATCAGATCCTGAGTGCTAATGCAAGATAATGTCCTTAGATCAAACAGACACAGATGAGCAGCTTTGCTAAAAAGAAATTGGTCCAGCTAGGGCAGTTTCCTTCTGAATTATGGCAAAGTGGTGGCAAACAGCTTCAAACATTTTTAATAAGAAAAGTTGTGAATCTCTTCCCTAGCGATCCATCTATGAACATGGACGTAATGGGTCTGTGAAAGCAGTCAATTAAAATCTATCAGCCATATTTATTGACCTGCCTGATCAGAGCTCAGATTCTCTTGAGAGGCACAGTGCACACTGCTACAATTGTCAGCAGCACCTGCAGCTCAGCCCTGCTGAGGACAAACCTGGGGGTCAGATTTCCCAGGTGAAAACAAAGACGCTCTGGATTACCAGGCCCCTTGCAGAGCTGATACACTTTCTTCTGTGCACAAATTCACCACTGAAACCTGACCCTTGAAATGTTATTGTTGATTAGAGCCTGAAGGGCTTGCTGTTAGGTAAATACAACTAAGACACGTGTACCTGAGACTGTTGACCCCAGCTAATATTTTTCTGGATTGGGTTAAACTTTGTGAGTATTATCAGCTGCTTTTCCTCCAAGATAAACCTAAAAGAAGCCACCATCTCATGTGGAAAGGAAGGGACCTCCACCCCTACTGAGGTCACAGTGGAGCTGGAGTGAGAATGCCAAGGATGTGCTGGAAGACCACAGGAAAAGCCCCAGATCCTTGAGGAGAGCAGAGTAAGCAAGGTTTCCTCTCTGATAAGCATTGTGGGTGCACTAACAGCCTTACTGCCCCTGCCCTGCCTCTCCAGGGACCAGACCTCTGCCCACGGGCCCCATTTTAGCCCGTGCTTGTACACTTCCATGTGAGCTGTGATGCTGGCCTACAGCTATGCCCAGTCATCGACCCCCCTGACCCTCAAGGACCTTTAGACTGGCTCATCCTTGGATGCACCTCTCCACCACAGAGGTGCCGGTGATCTGGATTCTTGGTAGAACCCAGCTCTCCCTGGCTGCCCTGCTCCCTGCCTGGCATGAAATCCCGCCCTCCTGTCCCCCTGGTGGGACCCTGCAGGCCCTGCCCCCAGAGAGGTGCTGGCCCAGCAGCATCCTGGGGAAGCCCTGGCAGGACTGCAGCTCCCCAGCTTGATTGCAGGTGCGCTCAGGGAAGCACTGCTGGGTAGGATCTCTGTAAACAGAGACCTCTTCCATCTGGAAATGTCTGCTTTTATCAGTAGTATCTCAGGCAATGCTCAGAATCCTGAATTTTATGTAATTCAGAGTAAAAAAGGCAGTGCAGAGCAGGTGGCTGTGGTGCCACTGCGGTGCTGTACGTGCATGCTGACAAGAATGTGAGAGGTGCATGTTTCCTTATTCTTTGTCTCACAATGTTCTTGCTTTGGTCTGTCCTTGCTGAAGAAATGTAGATCCCTGGTTCTTCAGCCTAACATGGCTAATAGCTGGTTAACAACTGCTGTTAAAGAAGTGGCACCTGTTGCTCAGTAGGGTCTTAAACAGTATGAAACACAGGTGGAGACTGAGCTTTAGGCTGGTCCCTCACTGCTTGCTTTCACAGTTTGGTTAAACAAGGAAACCAGCTGAAGCCTTACCTCCTTTTGTTCACATTCTTTTCTTTTGAAGCTCATGGTGCTTTGCAAAACATTGGTAATTTTTTGCATTACATTGTAGGAAAAGGTGTGGGGTTTTTTTCCTTTTTTTGGACAAATTGGCTCCTCTTTTTCTTTTTTTTCTAGTTGGAAGAGACCTTTAGAGTTTCACGTTCATTACAAACTCCCACAGCACAGAGGGTCTTTGCAGAGGGATTTGATGGTGCTGAGTTGATTGGTGCAAAGTGCATTGGTTTCTTGATGTCTTCTTCTTACTACTTTACATTTAGTAAATGAACATCTTAAAAATCATGTTAGGAGTGGTTTTTAAAGCTGCTTGAAGCTGAGGAAAAAAGAGTGGGTCAGCAGTAAGGAGAAGTGGTGGGAATGACAATGCTTGTGCCTTGCATTGCCAGGCAATTCTCTGATACAAACAAGATGGTATCAGCAGTTCCCTGAATACTTGGAGCCATAGCAGTTGAGAGAAGGGGGGACAGACAGGCAGAAGGTGAAAGAGATGGTCAGACAATTCATAACAGAAAAGCAAAATGAGGAGGTTGACACTTCACTGCTGGTGTCTAGAGTATTTCATGCCCCCTGGCATGGTGGGTACAAGCTGCTGGAGTCTCAGCTGCTGCTGGGCAATTCTTGGAAATTCTTTAGTGTGCACTGTGTTGGCTTTAGCTGGATTAAGGCATTTAGACAGAAATCAGTATGGTGCATTTTGTCAGCAGGCCTCTAAAGAAAAGTGTTGAAATATGTGAATACGAACTCTAGAGGAACTGGTTTCTGCAGTTTTTGTCAGGCAAATGGCCATAATTCTAAGAGAGAATTCTGCTTACTGCCTTAGGCCATGTTTTGAAAGGTATTTAGGTGCTGAAAGATAGTTTTAAACTTCTACTAATTCAGAAATTTCTTTCAGAAATATTGCCTGCTTCATAAAATCTTACTTGGCACACATCTGGTTTGTTTGGTACTTAAATATCTTGGAAATCTGGCAAAGTGCAGGTAAGAAATGCAGAAAAATAGTGGGAGTTCAGATAAAAAAATAGAGGTTTTTTTACAGTATTAGGATTGGTACACTGTTTAACTGTTAATACAAATAAGTCAGGACCTTTTACAAGGTGCACGGAACTAAAAGGTAAAAATAAAAAATGGACACCTAAAAGAAAGGAGATAATTAATAGAATGGAGAAAATGCAAAAAGTCTACCTTATAAAGACCCTATCATGCAGATTCAGACGGTTTGCCTTTTTTTTTAACCTTTTCTCTTGGGAATTATTAGATGAACGTAGAATTGTAAATTGAGTATAAAGATCTTTCTACATTTGCAGAATGAGAGATCTGAAATCACATAACCAACATTCTTCAAACTGGTAAGGACAGTAACTTATTCAGGAAAGTTAAATATATCCTGTAATAGTGAGCAAATCAAAGGTGTTCTAATCATCAGTATAAGCCTCCAGTTTGGTTGTCTTTCTTTTTTTTTCTTTCAAGGGTAAGAAATAGAATGGTTCTTGAATATGTAGATCAGTATAATTTAATTAGCTTTTATGACCAGGAATCCTCAGAGATAACCATAAAAGTCAATTAGACTGTATTAAAATGCAGCCATTTTCCTGAAGCTTCTGTGAAACAGCCCTTACTTACTCAAGAAAATGATAAAAGTCTAGATATCTAAATATAATATAAAGAATAGCCACATAGAAAGACATTGCTGTTGTTGTTTTTTAATTTTAGTGACTTCTTTCTTCACTATCCCAGTGAAATACATTGCAAGGTACACATCATACCTTGAGTTATATGCTGTCCTGGCTAGCCAGTGTTACCGTATGATCTCATAGTCTGTTTTAAATTGGATTTGAGGAAGATTTTAGCAAAGTGTAGTGCCTCAGGGGAAAAGCTGATTATCTGCAGGAATCAGGAAAGGACCATGTCCCAGCTGTACTCCCCCTCCCAAGTCCAGATGTTACACACACACAGCTGGCTGAGCACACAGGAAGATGTGCAAATACCTAACCACACAGTCAGATGATCACATCTTAATTGATGCCTTTTTCTTCACCCTTGCCCCTCTGTATTGTAATCAGATCTTCATCTATGCTGAGTTTAAAAGCAGCACTGAGGTGGCACTCAGTGACCATTCAGCTTGGTCTGTGTCCCACCACCCTCCCACATGGCCACTGTTAGTCTTTGCATGATGGAGCTCTGCCTCAAGATGAGGTTGCCTCCTATGAGTTTCCAGTGCACCCCAAACTTCAGGTTTCTGCTGAAGCAGAAGCTTCTGAGAGCAGGAATCACAATTACATTTTGGTGTCTCTAATGAACATTACAGACATATGTGACTAGATTACAGAATATTCAACATTTGGTTTTTAAGTTTGCACTTTTTCCTCTGAACAACATATTCCGGCCATTCCAAAGAGCACGATTCTGCTTTTAATTGTCCTGATGAAGTACACACTCTCTTAAATATTAGTAAACCTATTAATGCCAGGAATGGCTTTTATTGTTCCAGCAGATATGGATTACCCAAAGCAGAGGTGGGGAGGGGTCAGCAGCCTGAAGCTACAGTATCTTGCCCACCAGAAGTTTGATCTTTAGAGAACATGTGGCAAAGCAGCTGGGGAGTTTCCTCATTGCTGCTACACACATCTATCCCTGAATTCCAGCTCATTAGACATTTCAAGCCTCCATGCTTATCTCAAAACCAAATATTTTCTGTACAGCACGTCACACTATCCAGTATTATGTTCTCTGCATAAGGAAAGTCCTTGCAAAACACACCACAAAGAGCTTGTTATAAATCTATTGTGAGAATCTTCAATCTGTCTTTGCCTGATTTTATAAGATTAAAGTCTCAGAATTGATGCTGAATTAGTGTGGTGTTTCTGTGGAAATTATTGCATTTCATAATTATGTGTTCAAGTTCTAAAGGAGAGAGACAAGTGTGAAGTAAACAGAATTCTTATCAAATTTGCAGCACGTAAGAACAAGCATTTTCTCAAAATCTCAAGTTCTTTTCTTCTTTTTTAAGGCATAAGGAGAGTTAGCAACCACTGAGTTGATGTTCCCTTGCATCGATGTAGTTAATCTGTCAGCAATTCCATCAGCAAACCTATTTTTCAGACCTGTTAACTGTGGTCTGAAAATCAATTCCAGACTTAATAATGGACAAAGGGGTGCATTCCATGTTCTGCATGCCAGCGATACACATATATCACTTGGAGAATAGATTCCAAGGTCTCAGACCATAAGAAATTTAATGCTTACAATATTTATGACAGAATAGCACCATTGTGCTAAAGAGTGTGGAAATGTAGGCAGAATAGGTGATTCAAATGCAAAATAGTTTGAGCGTCTGTTTAAAATTCCTTGGCCTTTTGCCTTATCGTACAATCCAAGGCACGTAAAAATTGTGCTGGAATTTGCCTCTTGTCATATCTCATTGCTTAATTATTAAACATATTTGGTATGGTACAGTTGCTCTATAATAAAGTCTGTCATTATCTCAGCAAACAAAATTCCTTGTGCTATTGTCCTTGTAGGTAGTCAATACCTGATAAGGGCCAGGGCTGCAGCTCCAGGCTGAAGCAGGGCCATGCAGCTCTCCTGTGTGAAATGGCATCATCCTGGGGCAGTGCTGGCACTCACAGAGCAACCAGGCACTGCATTTTCAACTCCTTGTTGTTTTCTTCATGAAGGAACAAATCCTGCAGCCTTTTATCCAGCAGGGCAGACTAGGGGAAGAGGACAGGACAGTGATCCTTTGGCAGTAGCAAATGCCAAAGCCTTTGGAGCAGGGGCTGGAGATAAAACTAGCAGTGATATCAGGTCAGGACACCAAAATTACTGAGGTTTCTGCACTTCTCAGTACACTCAGGGAAGCAGACAGAAGAACAGAGCTTAGAGAGCATACTGCATGAGCAGGAAAAGGACATCCTTCTTCCTCTACCCCTGCTTGCCCAAACCCAGTTTTGCAGGATGGGTCTGAAAAAAAAATCTGTCTGAGGCACATGTGTTAAGCACTTCTGCACCTGTTTATTTTTAGGCTTTCAACTTGATTTTAACCAAGGACTCCCCCAAACTAGGATTAGTGAAACAAACAATGACAAAAATTTTCATCTTTGTAAGCCCTAGGCTTAGCACCAGTGCAGCCCTTAGCAGACATAGCCTCCTTCAGTTCTACCATCACCACTAGATTTGTGTGCCCTTACATTTTGTTTCTAAATTTGGGTTTGCTTGCCTGTTTTCCCAGATAGGGTTTGTGAGGCACCACTTTTACACTGATGCTTGTTGGAATGGTGCCAGCTCCTGGCCATGAGTATCAGTAACAGTCCAGCATCTCTGTAGGCACTCATATACTTTATATATTTTAATATAACTGACTTCTTTCTTCACTGTCCCAGTGAAGTGCATTGCAAAGTACACATCATACCTTGAGTTATATGCTGTCCTGGCTAGGCAGTGCTACAGTATGATCTGAAAAAACTGAGACAAGATACACCCAAATTAATGGCTTTTCACTTCATTGGTTTTATCATTTTCTGTGCAAGTGCAAAACAGCCCCTTCAGTTAGAAAGGGAGTGCAAGAGACTTGAGGCTCAAATATTGATGAGAGATACTCTTTGTCCACCCCTTGGTCCCAGTCAGAAGGTCTGAACACCCCCCATGTGAATGTGCAGCCCAGCAGAGGGCCAGGCAGTAACTCTGAAGCTGTACTAGGAAGTGCCACAAATACGTAGTGACCTCAGGTCCCTGCAGCATCTTAGCCAAGGTGCCTTTAGCTGCAGGGATAACAAACCCACATGAGCTCTGCTGCGGTGCAGCAAAGGGCTTGACTCAGGGACATGCTGAGCTCTGGCAGCATCACTGAGTTCATGATGAAATGTAGGGTTTTCCTAAACAGAAAATTGCAGGGGCTGCCTGGGAATGTCTGTAGGGTGCTTAATTTTAGTTTTGCTCCTGGGTGAGCCTGGGGAACTAGGCAGGATGGCATCCTGGGAAGGAGAGAAAGGTGGGCTGGTGCTGTGGGTACTTCTGTGGATGTGATGCTGCTAATTTATCTTCATCTGCAGTGTGTGTTACACAGCAGCCAGTAACTGGGGCAGCTGAGGTGCAGGCAGACCCTCTCAGCTGTGAGAGCAGTTCCCTCCAGTGCAGAACTGATGCTGGCAGCTGGGAGTGGTGACTGTGCTGGTTGAGCCGACCCTGCCTTGCAATGGGGTCCTGCTCCTGGCTCAGTTCCCTTGAGGCTTCTCCCACTGCTCATAGCCACTGTGGGCCCCTCTGGGCTGCTGTCAGCTGCAATCAGCACTGGGCAAGCTCCCTCCCTGCTGCCTCAGCTCCAAGCACTGCAGTGCAGGCATGGGTTCCTAACCACCTCTGCTGCAGAGGTGGCAAATTTTGTCAGAGGGCAAGGCAGAAAGCTGGAGGGAGCTCTTATGTTGGGGCTTTATTGATGGGGATGCAATTTTTCCAAGGCAGTCAAAAATGTTATCCAGGAATTCAACAGTTCTATATCATCTGTAGTACAAGCTGTGCACAGCAATGCCATAGCTTTACAACCATATAATCCAGCAGTCTTTTCTAAAAAGACAGACTGGGGCTATTTAAAAAAAAACAATCTTAGAAGTTAATTTCTTTGGAAGCCAACTAACTGAGCACTTGCAAACCTAACTTTATAAAAAGAGCTGTATGCTTAACCATGGGCCATCCCACCCCACAAAGCTTTTAAATGAACTGGAAATGATTTCTCTTCAACGTCTTGACTTCAGGGCTCAAAGGGGATCTGGCAGCAGCCGCATACAAAAGCCCAGGTGGGAAACATTTAATTTCCCGAGACGTTACTCCCATGGAGAGGAATTGCTTCAGATATTGCAAGTGGAGTTTTTTGAATTGTGAAGCTTTGCCAAAGTAGGGGTGAAACACAAACAAATAAGTAAGTAAATAAATATGTCTCTCTCTCCTTATCATGCACAAGTTGGAGGGTAGTATGGACAAAAATAAAGGTCCTATAGAAAAAAGCCGAGGTGAAAGCCTAGTTGAGAAGGTCCTTTAGTTTTATCGCAGAATCTCTTGTACAAACACTTAAGGTCTGTGTAAGGCCTGGCTGTGTTTGCTGTGTACAGGAGCCCTCTGTTTGCAGGGGGAGGAGAGGGTCTAACGGGAGTGGGAGCACACATACTGCTGCAGTGCACAGCCTGAGACACTCCCTTCCCTCCTGTGCCAGTACATAGCTCTTGGGCTCATCTGTGACCTCTTGAGATATTCTGTCTTTACCACTTATGCTTTGCCCATCCCTATCCTAGGAGGAAACCATGAATTTTTCCCATTGTGAATTAAATTAATGGAAAAATAATATAGGGGAAATTGGCTGTTCTTTGGCTGATTACCTTTAGTTGTCCTGCTAGCCATGTTGGGGTTCAGCACTACTGAAAGAATGAACAGTAATCTAATTAATATGTTTAGTGTACTGGACTAGAATATAAAGACATATTCAGCTTGCCACAGCATTTACATTTTTTACTCGGCAATAACATTAAAACAGCCAGACTTTCAGCCCTGCAAACTGTGTATAATGATTTTCTTTCATCCCAAACAATTTACTCCCTGGTGTATTAAAACACTTAACCAGATCAGTTGTATTTGTACCAATGCGTGCTCTTACATGCAGAGCGATGGAAAAAATGAGCAGTGTGCAGTAATGATTATTTTCCTGGTAAATGTTTTTTTCCCTTAAAATTATAGGAAAAAAGTCACATAGTCACAAGTGAGCACTGTTTACACAACCAACATGAATAATGATAACAAGTATATTCCCTGCTGCCCTCACTCTCTTTGGATGCTATCCAGCATTGACCGAAGTCAGGGAGAGCTCTCTGTTGACTTCTCTGGAGCAAGATGGGATTTGCTGCCTGCAGTCGGCATTCCCCTCAAACAAGCATAGCTCTCAAAATGCAGTGCAGATGGAAAAGTCCCATGGAGATGGCAGAGCTCATCGTACTCAGGGTTAGTAGGTTCACCCTCTGGGCCCCAAAACAGGGTCAAAGTCAGGAGGAAGGGAAAAAAAAAGAGTTTTAAAATAAAAGTTTGCATGCTTTTTTTCCCTGCCATTCTAGTTTCTGAGGCATTTATCTATATTTGGTTGTATTTTTAGGCTCCGTTCCAAGAGCAGATTGAAGAACCAAAAACTTGGTGAAATAAAAGTTAGGATTTCCGCATGATCACTTCACTTCAAAAGCTTATGTTCAGAAAGAAATCCCCCGCCCTGCCATACTTGTTAAAATACAAATGTTTGTACAAACACAAGTTTAAGCTAGCCACATGAATCTGGTCTCAAGAATAAACTTCTCTACTTCTAAAATTTGATACAACAGCACAGAAATGATGTTGTAAGGAGCCCTTCCTTTCATCATGAGTGTTTTGGGGTTGAGTTCCATGTTCTTTTGCAAACATGCATGGGATTAGGGTTCAGTTACAATGTACATACACAATTTTTCAAAGCAACTCCCAGAAACGCAGTTAATCATTCTAGCAAAATGGAATTTAGGGACAAGCCTTCTGCTCTTAAGAGAAATGAAAAGGAGCAGGGTTTGGCCTGTGAGGGTGGGATTCGTCCTGGGTGAGGGGTGATGTGGACTTGAAGCAGGCCCAGGTCATCAGCCTTTGACTGTAGCAGTAGCTTTGCCTGAGCAAATAAAAGCTCACATGAACTTTTCGTTTGTGCATCCAGAAGGGAAGAGATTTGGCTTTGGCTGCCAGCCTCTTCAGTCCTTCAGGCTCTCTGGGGTGGTTCCTCTTGATTTCAAAGTGTGTCAGCTGGGGCTTTTCATGCACTTGTAAAAACAATGTGTGTTGATGAGAGTCACTCCCCACGAGGTGACCCCTGGAAAACCTGCTCAGTTAATGGCAAAAGTTTTCATCCCGTTTTGGCTGGAGAGAGATTAAATCGTTAGACTTTTTCCCATCATCAGCATCCTTGTTGTGGAAACACAGTGGTCAATTTTTATTGTGGTTCGGCAGGGCTGTCCTCAGCACTGTGTATTTCCTGCTTGGCATCCACCTTCCTCGCTTTTAAAGTTCATTATTGGTAATCTGCTGTGAAAGAGAATATCGAGCCTCTATGTGTTGGCCACCCAGGTCTATACATTCCTATTGTCAGATATATATACTTCTGCTGTAATAAAAGCACTGGAGAGCACAGCATATGATAAAGTACTCCTTAGGAGACCACTGAATCTTAATCTTTGCCTTACATCCTGTTTAGCACTATTTCTTCTGAAGCTGTGCAAATATCTTTGCAGCTGTATATTTTCAGCACATGCCACTGCAAAATAAATTATTCAGGATTGTTAGATTACTTATAAATGACACCAATCAATTAACACCACAGCTGGCAGGGGCTTTTGTCACAGGCCAGGATGGTACAGCTCTCGACTCCACGTTTCCCAGTCTGAAGGATTATGGTAATGACAGCTTATTTTTATTGAATTTTTAATTGATGAGTAGTATCTCTGGACTCACTGTGCTAACATTAAGTCTAGGGAGAATTAATCTCTTGAAGGAGAACATGATACAAGCAGAGCTGCCCTTCTGCAAACAAAAAAACCTCATTTACACATGGCACCAAGCACCCAAGTGAGTTTGCTGCTGACAGTTGTCAGAGTCTTTCACAATCATTTGCAATGAAGATTTGTGCCTTTCCTTACACAGGGCTGCACACACTGACATGCCCTCAGTGCTGCCCTGTAACAAGGTGAAAAAAGTACGGTGGTTCCAGGTCATGTGGAACAATGGGAGCAGCAGCCTCTATTGATCCTGGGCTGAAGATGCCACGTTTCTTTTTGTCGGCGGGAAAAACCCCAGGTCCCCTTCTTCATCACTGACATTTCTGTCAGTGTTTCTGCTGGTGCTACCAGCAAGGCCACTGGATAGCAAGGTCTGCAACCCTCTGACACAGAAACAAACCCTAATGCGACATAGACACAGAGCCATGAAATAAAATATTTGCTTCCCTTTCTGGAACAAATAAACTTTCCAAAATACCCAGCTCCTGGGCAGATTGGGCTGGTGCTTGCTCATGGTGTAGGTAAAGGGTGACCAATGCAGAGAGCTGCAACTAAACACTGGCAAAGAATAACACAGATGATTGGTGTTTTCCATGTTGCTTTAAGGAGCAGCAAAACTTCATGATGATGGATAAATACTATTATGCTTAAACATTTGTGGTTTAAGGACAGAGAGTAATCCAATACCAAGTTTTTCAATACAGGTTGAACATGTCATTGAACTGTTTGTTTTATATTAAAATCTTCCTAGCCCCACAAACTAAAATCAGGCTGTTCAAAGTCCAGCTGATTCAACTTCATAAAGTCACTGAGAATAGTTAAAAAAATATACATTGTATGCTGACATAGATTGATTCATTAAGGGTGATGGTAGAGCCTGAATTGGAAGGTGCAGTGAAGATGATGATGAATTTTAATGTGGCCAGTGGCTACTGTTCAGCAGATATGAAATTGGAAATCAATGCTAGCTATTAAATACAAATGGAAGCTTTACATCTGAAGCAGTCTTCCATTCCCAATGTTTCAGTGTGCTGGGGGATGCTGGAATGAAGGAAGGAAGCCCAGCCTTGCAATGGTCTGCCAGTGCTGCTGTCTGTGCTTTCTGTTCACAGCTGGGGTACACCTCACCCTCAGTGAAATGGATCCACAGCAAGCACTCCCAACTGCCCCCATGCTAGATGTGGTGGCTCTACTGGGTCTAAATCTCAGTCTCTCTCTCTGGCAACTGCACGATTGCATCTGAACAGAAGCTCATGCATACCTCTAGATCTCATGGTCAGAAGGAAAACCTGTGAAGGATGAGTGGATAATGGATGCAATGAGCCCACTTGCACCCCGAAGAGTAGCCCAAGACAAATTAGAGTGCAAACTCTAAAAGCCAAGAGTAACTGCACTGCTGCTGGAGGGTGTTGCTGGAGGAGTATGACATCTCAGGCCACCCTACCCTGGCCCAGGAAAACGCTGTTGGATGTCCCCTTGGGCACTAGCATGGTGCCGAAGTGTGTGGTACGTAAGTCTCTCCCTGACAGAGAATAAAACTCCTCTGTCAGTGCAGCTCTGTGTAGCAGCAGAGACACTGCATGTCCTTGGGGGAGCAGAGGAAGCCTCAGGGAACTCTGTATTGTATTTTGCCTATGACATCAATTCGCTATGATCCAGCTGTGTTCCCATACAATGCAGAGACAAGGTGGTTTAGCCTCCTGTTGCCTTCCGTTCTACCATCCCTCTTTTCAACACACACATGGACAATTGAAATAACTTCACTCTTTTGCTTTGTTATAAACTATTAGATGGGAAGACAGACACTAAAGTGTCTTCTCCCCCTACAGCAAAGCAACGAAGAAATAAGCATGCCAATCTTGTTCAAATATTTGCTGGTACTGTTGATGCTGGAACATTGAGCTAAGCTCCTAATTAAATGAGAGAACAACAAACACAGCTAGTAAACGATTGGTTTTCAAACAGTGTCTAACAAAACGAGCACCATATCTTAAATGTTCATCCTCTAGATCTCTCAAGCCTAATCAGTGATGTTTAACATTTCCTTTATGAAAATACAGTTTCCTTCTCCCGTGCAGTAGCAGAAGAAGAGAGGAAGCTGTTCCTAGGCTGTGGACCATAGATTGCACCTGGGCATTGGAAACAAACAGATTCTCCTGTGTGAGTATTATAGTGGTATTGGTATAATGAGCTCTTCTTGGGTAAGTTAACACAACAAATGGATCTAATTCCCAGTGAAGGGTCTGGTGACATGCTCACCCAACACAGGAAAGTCAGGGAAGTAAGAACAGGATTATGGGATCTTCCAGTCCAGAACCTGGCTTTTAGCATCAGCCAGCATGGCCTTTTGCATTAAGCCCACAGACAAGGCCCATTCAACACAACTGGTTCACAGAGCTCAGACACCAGCTCTAGTAAGGAGGGACAGAAATGCACCAGCTGCACTACCTTATTTTTTTCTATGTGTCAAACTTGTCTGACTCCTGAGAAGCATCTCCTATTATGTACTATAATTTTACTTAGCATGTCATCCTTGACCTGCGCTGGCACAGCATATCTATCTCTCCTTATGGATAGCTAATGTGTATAAATTTAGTGGTAAGGTTGAAGTATTAGTGATTTGCAGCCATTTTGGATGACAATTTTATACTATGAGAGGCAGGTTTCAGTTTGATGTTCATTGGAGCTGGTGATCAAAAAGCAGGGGAGGGCAGAAGTGCTGCTAAAGCATCTCCAGGAAGCATCCATTTTGTGAATGTCTGAGATTTTTTTTGTTGTTTTAATTGATATTTGACATTTCAGCCAAGCCTGAAACCTCCAGGATTTAATTGCAGTAAAATCAATGATACACCAGGAGTAATGAGGTGTACCTGAATTATCCTGAAATAGATATAATTGCTGTGTAACTCACTCAGCAGGTCCCAGTTTCCCCAGCCACAGTCAGTATCTTGTTTTCCAAGTGAAAAGATGTCAGGAGCCAGTGGGATAGAGCATAATCAGTCAGGGTGCTCTTGCCCATTTTGCTTTCAAATGTCCTGTAGCAAACAGCATTTGAGAAGAGGAAAGGGTGCTGGAAGAAGGTGATGCTTAGCTGGCACCCTGAAGGTGCCTCACACTCTGGTGGTGGGGAAGATGACTGTGGAAGTGTGATGCCAGAGTGGAGCAAGCACTGGTGCAGAGGACTTTGTTCAGCTGGGAGATCTGTGTAGATACTAATGGTGTTCTCATTAGAACTGAGTTTTGACTTTCACTGCAGTACAGAAAAATCCCTGCTACAGGCCAAGAAGAAATGGTCCATAAGTTATCATCTGTCACCTACTGGAGTCACAGCTCTGAGCCACGGCAGTTCATGGAGATGAGGGACAATAAGGTACCTGGCCAGGGGAGCTATAAAAGCTACTGCAATTATGGAGTCTGTCCTCCTAAGGGATGCTGTGGTACTTATATCTCTGCTCAAGAACTCTTGCTGCCACATCTCTGCTTCCTTTCTTTCTCCTGAAGAGAAACATTCCTAAGATGCAGTGAACCCAGGCTGGATGTCTTCTGCTGCCTGAGGATGCTTGACTCCACATATCCTCTGGAGACCAGCAACACACCAGGTTTCAACTTATTTTACTGCACTACTTCTTCTACTGCAGAGGTTTCCTTACACACAGAGTAACCCTGCCTTAATTAAGGGCATTCAGCTGGGAAGGCAGGACATGCAGCCTGAAGGTACAATTTCATCTGGGTCTTCCTACTGCTCCAGCCACTGAGCTACAGAGACAGGGTCCATGGCCCCTCAGAGTTGTGTTAGATTGTCAATGAAACTTACTTTGTTTTTGAAAGACAAATAATTTGATAATTTAAGCCTTTTAAATTTTTTTTGGAAGCTCAGAGAGATGTAATGGGGATACACAGTCATCTGGACTTTTACTACAAATAATGCAAGATAAATTTACCCAATGAGTTCAGCGTGTATGTGTCTTAATAGCCTTCCCCTGGTAGTTTTATCCTGACTCCTATCATACATCAATGCTTCTTTCAACACATGTAAATAATACACAGGGTGCAATTCAAGTTCCCATAGAAAGCAACTTGCATTTAGTCACAAACAGAAAGAAGTGCAGCAGCAGTTGCATAGATCCATTCAGGCAATCAAAAGCTGGGCCAAATTCTGCACCTTTTGCTCACAAAAATAATCTCTGCTGATTTCCTAATATCGCTGCGATAAAGTGGGCTAGATTTTATGAATGAACTTTATGTTGCAATATATTTCATATTAGGTCCCAATGCCAAAGGCACTTTTAAAACCTTCTATATGTCTTGCTAAAGCGTAGTGGATGGGTTTCCTACACTAATAGAGAACATAACTAATCAACTAGTATAAAGACTCTCCATAATCACCTAACTTAGTCATACATCATCGAACTGAAGTGCTACAATTGCAAGACTTTTTGAATAGCCTATTATTTGTCAACTAGGTGAAGATTTTAATGCAAGTACCCTGTATCCATCAGTGTAGCTTAGATGAGCAGTATGGATAAAAATTTGAGGTGTAAATTTAAATATGCTATATGCCTCTGCATGGTGAGCTGGGCTCACTCTTTGAACTTTATTTAGTCTGGGCATTCCTATGTTGCTGAAAGAAGCAGAGCAAAGTGTGTCACACAAGGCCATGTGCAATGTTCACTCCTTGCAGTGGCCATCTTCATTCACAAGTGTCACTGGGCACCATCACACCACAACTTACTGCTAATTTAAACCTGAGCTTATGCTGTGGTCATGTTTGCAAGCTGCACTTGCAAAAACGTGTAAAGAAAATAATTCTCAGGTAGACCTTCTTGAGTACCAGCGTCCAAGGTGACAAGGATACCAATAACAGCATAAATCTTTGTTTCTGCCTTGAGATCTACACTATTAGGCTGTGATACATTTTCTTTCTTCTCACAGGACCATTTGTTTTTTTCACTCTGTTTTCTGTTTCTATGATGATGCCCCACTTTCTTATCAGGGAACCAGGAATGAGCTTGTAGGGGTAATGTGTGAGGGACAGATATTTTCTGTCTGATCCTTTGCAACAGCATGGCTTCTTTCAAAGTATTTTTATCTGGACAAAGCACTACAGTTTACTAGCAGAAAAGGGCTTTCAGTATGAAAGTGTGAAGCAGGAGTAGTGTATTATTATCTCCTGCACCCTGGTCTTAATCTATATCTTCAAGGTTTGATCTTGTGCACATGAAGATCGTGCTGTTGACTTCTGTGGGATCAAGTACTAGAAACACGCAGAGGGAACGATATAGGAAAGTGCTTTATAGCCAGTCTGCATGGAAGGAATTAGAAATACCAGGTGCAAGTTCAGGGAGAAGAAAGATGCAGATGTTGCATTTTCTCCATTTAGAAACAGGCATCCAAAAATCAATATTCTTTATACATAGTCCTGAAATATGCTGCCTAAGGTGACTTGGACACTACAGTGATGTGTGTCCTCGAAATCAGATCAATACAAACATCTGCTCCAAAGGCCTACCTTAGTCATAACAAGTATAACTACTGATTCCTCAGGACAGTATAATTACTAACTCCTCAGCTGCAGAAAGTAAGCACAGACATGTTCTCCAAACAAGTGTGATTTTTGGAGATAACACTTCAGGTACAGTTTATCTGCTAATTTACTCATTCCAGGAATTCCAGCAGAAATCAGACATGCTTTGGAGATGCTCTGTAAGAAGTAGAAAAAATATACTCAATTAAGCAAATTTTGATGATAAATATATGCTGTATTGTTTCATTCCAATGTATACACTTTTTCTTTTTCTCCTCAAAATCTAAATTAATTGTGCAGGCATATGTAATAAATATACCAAATTAGCAAAGTATCTCTCCTAGGACCTCTTGTTTTTTAATATGATCTTATGAAATTTTCAAATCGAAAAATTATGGGAAGCAGTGAGGCAGAATTTTCAGATCAACTGTTATAAGGGCAATGGAAAATTTCTCAGGCATTCCAAAAATATTTCCATATTCAAAGGAATTCCTTCTGTCTTGAAGTGAATATTGTTCCAGAACATTTACCATTTTATGACACTCCTATTCATGTTCTTCCAATCACCAGCTTTCCTAGGAAAACCATGCTTAACCCTTAAGGCTAGATTTGTACCTGTAGAAATCATGGAGACTGAACCTGTAGGAGTACAGACAGAGGTAAAACCTTTCTGGCCTCTTGTGTTTTGGGAGAGGTGAACTAATACAGATATTCTCATCTTTCTATGCCAATGAAAGAAAAATTCACCAGAAATTCACATACTTGACACAATAGTCAGAGAGAAATAGAAGAGAAATTTCATAACTCACCCCCAATCCCAACTGTGAGCGCACAGACCCCAATTATTTCTATAGCACTGCATTGACAGTCCCACACCAGCAAACTCCAGGCCAAGTAGGGAATGTCTGTTTAAGGGAGACCATTTTGTTATAAAATATGGTTTTACTTTTTTTTTTTTTTTGAGGAGGTGGTTAAATAGCATGTCCAAAAGCCCTATTCAAATGAGTCATGATGCCACCTAATACTACACCTAATACACCAGGAAGATGGTATAGTTTAAAAGGAGTATCTGTTACTTTAAAATCATTTTGCTCTCAGGAACTAAGGCAAATTGCATTTGTTTTTCTGAAACAGTTACCCTTATTGAGCCTGCAAGGAATCTGAGATGGGCATCTTTAAGTGCAGCACTATTATTCCTAACAAATTAGTCATATTGCATCACCAACACAAAACAATGAAACTAAGAAGCCAGGGCCATAATTTGCTCTCACACATAATGGTTTAACTCCAGTGGGTCTGATTTTTGGGCACACCCGAGCTGAGCAGAGATGTCTCAGAAAAGCCAGTTATAGCCCGAAGGCTGCTCTGCTCTCTGGGGAGTGAGTGTCCCACTGGACTGGATGACAGATGGGATGGGGGCACCACAGGCTTGGCCATCTTCCTCCCCACCTTTCCTCTTCTGACCCACCATGGGGTACTTGGCAGCTTGGTGCTGGATGAGAGCTCCCCAGAGAGGGGGCAGCCAGGTCAGGAGAGTGGCTGTTTCCCACCTTCCTTTGTCCTATGGGGCTGATGCAAAGCATTCAAGTATTGAATCAGACAGAATCACTCCCCTTTCCTGGCATAGAACAATTGCAGAAGCCTATAGTTTCTTACGCCTGTTGAAAAGTAAGAAAGAAATCAGTATACTGTGGTGGAGTTTGGAGACAGACGCCTTTCTTCTCTGTTCAAATACTACAGTGCTTTGTGTCCTGATTGACCTTTGCAGTATTAACATTTTTAAAACATATTTTTTAATTTAAATGGGCTGGAACAAATTTTCATTCTTGGCCTTGGACTGAGCACTTCGATTCACACTGTGCTCTCAGTGAGGTTTCCACCATAATACTAAGTGTGGAGCTACTTCAGATTTCCATGCAGAGAATTAAGATCAAGATCTACCCTTGACATTTGAGCCTTCCTCCAGTATAGATCATGAGTTTTGTCACTAATCCATGTTTAAAACTAAAATCTGAAGTGAAACTAGTAACTAAAACAGCAGGAACATGATCTACTAAGCATCATTGTCTGAGCAGTTCTTCCCCCTTCCCCTACATGCCAGCTTGTTCTGAAGCATTAAATCAGATTGTGAAGGCTGCCTTACAAAGGAGCAGGAGGAAAACAGGAGGAGCACCTGAGGAAAACAGCTGTACACTAGGGCCACTTACATCCCTACGTGTGTACTCGTAGCCGTGACGGATGAGGGTGAGAAAGCTACGTGGGCAGGGAAGTAATTGGAAGTAATCACACAACAGACTTGCATAAGTGAAATGATGCATACAAGTACTCTTTGGAGATTAAAGATATTTGGGCTGGGAGAGGAGCTTTAATTGGAACTGACCTTGTAAAACACGCTGCCTTATGTTCAGGCTTATAATCATGGGTGGGCCAGCTGATCTATTTAAAAATGCCTGGTTCACATTAACCACCCAGATTTTAGAGACAGTTTTTAGATCCTTGGTGGTATCACAGAGAACAAATTACTGTGTTTGAATACTGATCCAGCACACTCGCAGTTAATGGAAATGAGTACAGATGTTTGGTGTAACACCTTAAACAGCACTATCATGCAATGTTTTGACCTAAGAAAACACTTTCCTTCAGGAATATTAAATACTAATGATCCTGCTGCTTCTTTTAGGACAACAGATTTCCAGTTGCTGATCTCTAGATAGATTTTTAGCTGTAACAGACAAAAGATCTAATAAGTCCAGCAATTGTCCTAGGAAGATTTGGTCAAAATGAGTTCCTTTCATTGTAACACAGATCCAAATGCAATAGGACCAACACCAGCATGCCATCTTGCTCAGGAAAGCTGAGCAGAAGATAAATGCTGTATCTTTGTGCACTCTGGGTTGGGGTGTGTGAAGGGTAGGGCTGGAAAGGGGAAAAGCAGATTTTTATGAGGAAGTCCAGGGCTGCAGTTTCCAGGGTCTGGATGCAAGGAGTGCCTCTCTCTTTCTTTTGATCTCAAAAATAGCACACACCAATTGTCTGTGAAACAGTGCAAATTCCCACCTCTTTAGAAAGGAAGAGTGTGAATATTGGATCCCTAATATGAACTGGCAGGCTTTTTTTTGTTGTTTTTAATTTAGTTTTATTTATTTGGCAAATACTGAGTCCCAGTAATTCACCCTGCAGGTACTGTTTCAAGGTCTGCTCCCTGGGCTGCTCTGTGCATCAGTTGTGCCCCTGTCACTGCCATGGGACCACGGAAGCCGGGTGTCCCACAAAGGCTGGGTACTTCCCATGGGAAATAGGGTGAGACCAAGCTCTGCTGCACAGACAGGGAAATTGGATGCTGAAACATCTCTGCTTGAGCTGAAAGCCTGCTAGAAGCAAAGGCCCGTGAGCAAGCTCCAGCCCTGTGCAAGCTTCAAGCTTCAGGGTTTCTAAGTGTCCACAACAAATCTGTTGCTAAATGGCATATAACTGACAACTGCATGTAAATTGTAGTCCTTCTTGGGCAAGGGATTTGCAGTGTGAGAATACACAAAAATGCCTTAGAAATGTTTGAGAATTGATGACTGAAGCTTGTACTAATGAAAACAGCTTTTAGCAAAATGAAAGTTTTTCTCAGAAACAGTTTGCTTTCCTCTATGTTATGTATAAAAGCGTATTTCCCCTCTTTCTTACCTCATTGGCCCAAATTGAGAACTTACTTTGTTTTCTGCCAAAAAATCAAGTTTCCTGTAAGGAACTCTTTCTTACCGCCGCAGTTTCTGACTGGCTTCGTGTGCATAACCTCTGAGACTGTAATGTTTGGGTGTAGCATCACACTTCCAGGAAACCAAACCAAATTCACATTTGACACAAATGACTCAGGAACTTAGAATAATATATTAAAGTATGCTGTCTGTGTAAGAAATGGGAATTGTTAAGCCTATTTTTAAAGGAATAGTCACTGATCTTTTTTCTTCCTGCAGCCTCAGACTTCCTTAAAATCTTTTGACATGCCTCAATTTTTTTTGCAATCTTCTGTTGCTAACCTCTGTGCAGGCTTTCAAGTGGATGCTGTCCAGAAATCCTATTACAATAAATTTACTGTATTAAAAAAAATCTGAGGAGGAAATAAGATACGGTCATATTATTAAGTCTGACTGTTCACCACTGCCAGCTTTTCATCCAGCCCTTTGTTTATTGTCATCTTATCCTGCACTTAATCTCATTTAAAGCATAGGTGCTTTAGTACAAGGACCTTCAATTTTCTTTTTGAGTGCCTTCTGCATATATGATTCCACATTTAAAGCAGATATTCTCTCTCTTTAAAGTGCCTTCTACATCTATAATGTAGAAATACATTGTTACAGAAGCTTAATCAAGACTTGCAAACCTAACTGAAATGTATTCGTGTGGCTTTTAGTCTCCTATGTCCTAAACAGCAAGGCCAGCTTTCCTGTATTTTAGGAGAGATCAATTACTGTATTTACCTAGAAATGCTGCTTAAAGGAATGGATTAGATACTAGCAAATCTGAATAAGAAATCAGCAGCACACTAGAGTGCATATCCCTAAAGAAATCTTGAGGATCATTTGTTTTAACTAGAATTATCCAGGGATCTCTAATACCTATTTGGAGAGCAGTAATTTGGAGTCTTGCAGGTTGAGTCTGCTCAGAGGACAGCATGAGAGCAGCTCTGCCCAGAGCTGCAGTGCAGGGTCAGTGCTGACCTGGGGGCAAAGCGCTGCTGAGATACTGCATTTAAACCTTGGGGCCTGAGCACAAGGTTGCACTGAGTGAGCTGTGTGGCCACAGCCAAAGGGAATGGGATCACAATGGCAGCCAGCTAACCTTATTT
Source organism: Dicaeum eximium (assembly GCA_013396995.1). NCBI lineage: Eukaryota > Metazoa > Chordata > Aves > Passeriformes > Dicaeidae > Dicaeum > Dicaeum eximium. Next base: position 238,108 of record VWZP01010953.1, on the reverse strand, counting down.
TTGTGATGTGGTCCTAGCTGTCCACATCACTGCAGGTCCAAGTGGGAAAAAAACCCGTGTGCTTTAAATTCTTTAAATGCTGCAGAAATAGAGAAAAACCCTTTACTTATTAGCAATGGATTTTAATTTTGGTTGGGGGGTGGAGGCAACACTGAGGTTCTGTCCCAAACACATCCTCCTTCCCCCATTATTCAGAAGACTGTTGTGCAAACCAGAACGAATTGGGCTCTCAGACGAGTCCCGTGCTGGCGTGGTGGTGGGGTAGTGGTTATCTTCCCGCTTACTGGATGGCAGCTGCTCAGCAAAGCTCTAAGTGTTCAGCATTTTTCTGCTGCATCAGGTTCCTGCCACCTAGTGGTGACAGTCCCACCGTGTTGAGTCCCTTCGGCAAACCAGACAGCGGTTTTCACATCTTTTCATGAAAACAAAAAAAAATCAGAGTATACTTTCTAAAGCACCATGTCCTAGGTTATTAAGGTTATCAGTACAGTGGATCCTCTGGTAAGTTTTGTCTTTCATCTCCAAACCACACATCAGTCCTTAGAAGACTGCAGATGATATCCTCGACTTCAGTGAAAGAAAATGCCAAAGGCATGTGTTGACATCTGTAAATTTGCCTGCCCACTCCAGCTGGCTCTGCTTGGGTCTTGAAGCCAGAAGCAATGCAGTAATAAAACACAATAGAGGAGCACTTCAATCGGGCAGTTCTCACTCATTGCCATTCCTTCATCTGCCCAAGTCATCATAGAGTTGCCAACAGTCCATGCATTGCCTAGAAGCCCTGGAAGGCATATCTGAAAAAATAAATGTTTCTAAGTAGCTTTATTTAACTGATCTTGTCTTTCACTTTAATTTATGATTATTGTCTTAACCCAGAATAGATAGATGTAACAATCAGTTGTTACTGTAAGCTGCAGTAAATTTTAAATTAAAAGTCTTCAATCTGTCTTTGTTAAATGACATTTTCAGCCTTGCTTAAGCAAAGTACTTTTGAAAATTTATCATCTTTTTGGTTAGACCATTTAATTCAGGGAAAAATAAAAAAATACAGCATCTATCCACATTGCAGTGTAGGAGTTGCAGCAGGAATGAATCTGGAGCAGCAGATTTATTGACCAAAACACAACAGAAGTAATTGCTGACTTCAATCCTTCTGCACTGATTCAGCCACAGAACAAACTGCAGTGGAAATTTTCTAGTGGAAATTTTCTAGAGTATTGTGCACTCATGTATGGTTTAATGGATTCAGGCCAACATTGAAAAGAAAGTCAGCACTCAAGTCTTCAGAGAAACTGTCATGCCATAAAATCTGCATTCTTCCCACTCAGAGATTAAAGATTCGACTTGCCCTGGCGAGGAGGTAAGAAGAAATCTGAAACCCTGTATTGCTTTACTTCCCAGAAACATGGAAAAATGTGGTGCTTCTGCCACTATTTTCTGGAAACTGTTAGATTAGCTTTAAAGTAATAGTGGGCTCACCTATGAGTTTTTCTGATAAGAAATGTTAATAAAAGCTCTTGCTAATATGTAACCTTTACTCTGGAACCTCGGTAGATAATCCTGCTGTCTGTGTGATGTGTGGGCCCTGGTCCCGTTTTTGGCCATGCATTCTTCTTCCAATAAGTCTTTGTGCCACTGGAATTACCCAAAGTACCTGGGAAGAAAATAAAACTTCTGAGTGTAGCAGAAATGATAGTATGCCAATAAAGGCTTTTAGAGATTTAATTGGTGCTACTTAAATAATCCAATTCAAAGCACAATGAGAACTATGTCTGAGAGATGAGCCATGCATCTCAAGGAATGTAAGAAATGGATTAGAAAAGCATCATTTGAAGATTAGATATTTTATAGACAGAAAAATAGTGATAAATACGGCTTCTTTAAGCCTTCTTAATATGATGCTTTCAGTGTTCACTAAGCACTGGGTGTGGAGCAAATGCAGATGTAAATTAGGAGGAAAGTCACCTGTAAGAGCTGCTACATTAGAATTACATTTTAAAGTTGAAGTCAGGATAGATGTAGCATGTTATGACAGACACCAATGTAACATCTTCTTTAACAGCAAATTGTTTATTTGAGGATGACTATGTCTGGGAGGGAGCAGAGGGAAAAACATCAAACATTAAATCTCAAATAATTTTTCTAAGTTTGAAAAAGCAACAACTTCACAGAGGCTACCAGCATGACCCACATTTAGAGGAGAGACTAAAATATGGAGAAAAGCCCCAAAAATACCATCGATAACCTAAGAATAACGTATCAGCTGTGATAATGCAGTCAAGCTGGATTGACTTCTTGGATCCTGTTGGTAGAGTTCAATTACCATTCCAAATGGTTCTCAGGCATCTTCCTGGTATTATTTTTACAAAGTTTAATTTCTGATAAGACCAGAGCAGACTGAAACTCTCCTGTTTTTTGTTTTGGTTTTTTCCAACAAAAATGTAAAATATTTGGACAATTTGATACTTTTCAATTGGAAAATTTAGATTTGTTTGTCATCAGGTGATTGCATATGGAATACCTAACATCCAGATATTTTCCACTAGAGAAAATACTCTGTGGGAAGTTGATGCCACACTGGAGGCATGCCTTAGACCCTTTTCTTCAAATATAAGGTGGGATATAGTTTTCTGCTGTCCTTAGTGGCCCCAGAGGTTCTGCAAATGGGTGTTAATTAGTCACAAACAGCCTACACTGGACACTGTGCAGTCAGAGAGATATTTATACATTAAAAAAAAAAGTTAAAAACTAGGACCACTGGGATATTCTGAAAACGTTAACTCTACTTTTTTATATATGCAAATCCAAACCCAGATGGAAACTTTCAGCGTAAATCAGCCAAAAGAAAGAGGCTTTTCCTACACATTTCTATTTTTATATGGGTATTTGCAAATCTACCTACTACTAACATGGCTTCTCTCCTGCAACTTTACATTCTGGTAGGGATGAAGGACTGTTTTGTCTGCTGAGAGAATTTCAACTTGTCTATGGTAGCAGAACTGGAAGAACACCTGCCTGAAGTAACAATGAAGTACCATGACTGTTAGTTCTAATTCACTATGACATTGCTTTTTAAGTTAATGCTTTCACCATCCTTCTGTTCAGAACAAGGTATATATTTCCTTCTCTTGAGGTCATCAGGAATGTTGGTCCTTACATCAACAGAACTTTCAGTATATGACAGTTACAACTTTATCTCTTCACCTGATACTGCCATTGAGGGTTAGATTCTGACAGCTCATTGCAACTGATGATGATGACACCCAGCACATCTACGGATGGAGATTTTCATCACAAACCCTTTTGCTGCCATTCCAGATTAAAAAACAACAAAGTTTATTCAGATTTTTCCAGAATTGAAAACTGATCGTTCTCATGAATGACATCAAACCACCATTTACATGGCCAGGTTCAAGACACTGACTAGAAAACAAAAGATTATAAGACACACTCCTTTTTAGACCTCTTAGCACAGATGATCAGCCAATGGCCCTATATTTAGATTTGGTCTGTGGAAAGAAAAGGGATACCTTCAGCAGTCTGTACCTCTGAGTTTACTTAATTGATTTCAGTGGAAACCACTTAGGAGAAGAAGGTTTCAGCATTTTCTTCCCAGGTACTGTCATAGAAAGAAAAATCCTAATGAAATTATCTTTGGAAATGTACCATACCAAGTCAGGTATTTTGAAATTAATTCAAAGTATCATATTTTATTGCAGATATTTTCTGAAAGCTGTTAAGTACACAAAGCTCTGGTTTATCTGAAGTTGAAAAGGCATCCAAGACTAAATTGATTAAAACTTTAATGCTGCTACCTGGCCTCAGCCCATCCCCATGTAGTAGTTTTCCTTTAGCTGGGAATATGTGGAGTAAGGATCAACTGCACAGGTCTTGCATTTGGCAAATCTCCTTAAAAGGTCCCCAGAGAGCAACATGGACCACTGGGCCTCTCCCTGGGACCACCAGGGGTAGGGCCAGGCCCAGCCTGTAACTCCACACCTGCGTGCCCTGCAGCCAACACAAAGACTGATGCTGTCTTCAGCCAGAGATGAATAAAGCCCTCCAGGAACACCCTTGGCTTGCTCAGTTTCCTTGGTGAACATTGCCTAGAGGAAATAATTTTTTGAAGAAACTCAAGATCTGTGTGTCACAGTGATGTCATATCTGCTGTAGAAGGGACTTCAGGATATTTGCCAACTGCTGTTTACACAAGACATTATTAGAATGGTGTCCTTGGGGGGCTGAGGTAGAAAACAGCTGTGGTGGTAAATATTAGATTTCTTTGTGCTCATATGTATGTCAGACAGAAGTGAAACTCAGACAATTAAGAAATTTGAGCTTTAGTAAGGACATGCTGACAAGATCATTGAGATTTGATTTGTGTGGCACTGGATCACCTACCAGGCAGGAGCACATGATGGCACTTCTGGTGAATTATCCAGAGTACAGAGTTCGTTATTTATACTGGCTTTATATTGTCTGGGGCGAACTGATGTGGTATGGATAGAATATACTCAAAACCAATAAAAACTAGAACACTTTTTTAGTACATTCAAGTCACATGCCTGCAGCACTTTGTTCCACAAGGCTGCAGTGTTTTGATGCAGTATCCAGTGCCCTAAAATATTCCTGTGTATTACCTAACTCAAGTCCAACCGTAAAGCTGATATGCAGTAACTAAAGGCTTATACAGAATGTTCAGAAGCTCTTGTCCTTGTGAACAGCCACAACCATGCGTCAGAACCAGGTACACAGCCAAACAGATTTCTTGCAATACCTAAATACAGATAAGAAATGTGTACACCAGCTGATGTGTGTGTGCCTAGGGCCAACAAAGGCCAGGAGAACAAGATTTTCATTCTGTTCTACAGGGCTGTTGAAACAGACTTCTGTCTGTCCACCTCCTGAAGGATGCTGCCAAGAGCAGCAAGGAAAATGAATAGCTGCTTACATCCTGATTCCAAAACATAAAGAACAATCTCCTTTGGACAGCGTGGCTAATTTGCACTCCCTTAATGAGTCTTCCCTTCCAAATGGCTATGAGTCAGCATCATGGAAGTGTGATTTCTTACTGATGTATGCATATAATACCAATAGTGTGATAACAGATTATTGTTACAAATGGCACGCAGAGCAAAGTAAGAAATGAAAAAATGACAAAAATTTCACTTAAAGTTCAGGATGTCTCTTACCAAAGGTTTTCTTAATACAACACAGGGAATTCTGTCTATCTAACAGATGGTTCTCTGCAGTGACTATTAGATTCTTTGCCTTCCCTTTTGACATTGAGCTGCATTACCTTGCCAACCCAGCTGAGCCTGCCCACCAAAGCCATGGTACTGTACTTGAGGCCCATCTCATGCTTCCATTGTTACAGTGCAGTTACCAATGCATCAGATCATCCCTGGATAATACTCACACATCCTGTCCACAGGAGTTACTCCCTGAGGGGCTGTCAGAACAGATTATTTATGCCAGCATTACACAATTTTGCTACTGCAGTGCACAAATCTTATGCACCTTTAAAAACAGAAAGGAGATTATTTTTACAGTATGAACAGTCATGTGGACTGGTAATGACTGAGTGCATAGAGCTGCACACATATGACAAAGTAATGCCCTGTGCTCCCTACAGAAACAGAGATCACTGTTGTTTATACCTACAAAGTGGGTGCAAGCTCCTTTGCTGAAGGATGAGCAGCTGTGACTTCTCTGTGCTCTTCAGGCAAACATTAGATCAAAATGACACATGCTCTCCTACTTTCTTTTTTCTTCTAATGTAAAAAATTAAGTTGGCCATGGTTGCCCTTGCATCATCTACACATATTTGAGATACTCTGTTCTGCTTCTGAACTGGAATTCTACACGTTTAAAAAACTACCTTGTGCTTTTATTATAAAAAACACCCCTCATGATTAGCAGATACCAAACCATGGTTAGAAATCTCATTATTCTCATTTTGAAGAGGGAGGAATCATGGGCTATGCATGCTGATTTCCAAAAAGGGTCTCATCTGAGACATTTTAAAGACCCAAGATCACCCTGGGTTGCCATGGAGGTTGGCTGCCCTTGGTTATGGAAAGCCTTGCTGTATGTGTCTGACCCTGGGGGTTAAAGACAAAATAATCAAAGGCAGCCACTTTTGATAGTGTTTTGCCCTATGAACATTCAATGCACAAATAAGTAGATTGGTTGAGAGTTGGATCTGTCTACCCATATTTCATGTTTATGACCTCTTTTATAGCTATAAAGAAGAACTATATAAGCTTTTTTGCTGTTCAGAATGAAATTGTACCAGAGAGACAGACTACTTTAAGATGATAAGAATTAATGCTATTGCCAAACTCAGGGACATGAAGCCAGGATATCTTCAAATCCAGATCCCTGTAAGCAACAAAACACTGCCCTTTAACAACTGCTGGATCAGCTCTGTCACTTGAAAAAAGGATTGAAGTGAGTTCTAAAATTAAAGTACTTTTAACACTGCAGTTTCTAAATGGGTTGTAAAATAAGCTGGGACAAGTTTGCACAAGAAACATTTGTCCTTAAGAGTAAAACCATGGGATGGGAGCCAGGCCAGCTGCGCTACCACTCCTCCTTTACTCCTGTACCAGTGATTGCCAGAAGCTACAGACTCTGGAGGTAGAAAACATGTTTCATTGCTCTTGTTTGATTCCCTTTACGCTGACACATGGAGTGGAGTTGTCAGGCTTCACAGCAAACTCTATCTAGTCTTCTTTGGCTGGAGGGAGAGCTGCTGATACATCGTGCTTTGAGTTTTGGCAAGAGACACCAGCAGTGTTAAAGCAAAAGAAAGAGACTTCAGGTTCCCAGCTCCCTAAGGGAGGGTTGCCTGTGGTATCTGAGTTTACAGCAGCGAGAGAAACAGGTCATGGGAAGGTCCCTATTTAGTTAGATGTAATAATTAGCTGCTCACAGGCTGAAGTTCAAGTGAAAGTTGCTCAAGTCTTGAAGTCAAGACTCAAGACTATGGGTGTCAAGAGACAGAAAAGGTCAAAGATTAGGTCTGGACATGGTATAGCAAAACGTGATGAAGCTGATGGGAAAACAAATGGTGTGAAAAGTAAAAATTATGGGTCACAAACTACTCATTTGAAATCATACATAAAAAAATCAAAAGCAATTTTGTACATGGTTTACCAAAAGAAACTGCCTCTTTTGATTAATTTGAAAAACAGAAACAAGATAATAAAAATGTGGAGTAAGAATCAGCAAGGCAAATTAAAATATTTAAATTTGCTTTCTAGGAAATAAAGGAGGAAGATGATCAACCTCTCAAGTGTGAAGTGACTTGAACGCAAAACTACTTAGATGTGTAATGTAGCACAAGCTTTAAATGCTTATTTCTTTAAACAATAGGATCCAATAAATTATACAGACCAGTTACTGAGGGATATACACTTATATCAGTCCCTGCAAGTTTATGTTCCAGAACACTGTAAACAATCCTTTCCTACTTTTCCAGACTGTGAGTTTGTGAATGCAGTGCAAATTTTTCAACACACAGATTCATGTTTTCATTATTAATTTATTTATTCAATTTTCATATGGAAATACTGCTACTGGCCTAAGCATCTTAGCATTCTTACATCATATTGCCTTGAATACCTATATGTTCAGTAATGTGTATGCATTGAACCTGAAGTGGTTAATATACATCAGCAGTGATAAATAACATTAGGAAAAGACACTAGTAGCTCAATGGCTGACATACTTATTAAAGTGCTTCCCCCTTATAAGCTATTCCTATCTCATAAGGAGGAGATCTAAAATGCAACTTAAATCAATCAGTGCATAAAGAGAAATGTGAATTCCATTGCTTCAGGATAATTTTTTGTATTTTATCTTAAAAAAAATAAAAAGAGATATGAAGAAATATAAAAATCTGCATATCAGGATGGTGTGGTGTCCTACTATGTTTCTTCACTAAAGAATCAAATCCATCTCCAAATTCAGACAGCCCCAAACCATCTATAAAAGTACTGTTGTAGTTTGGTAATTGAAAAACACCCTAAAAACATGCAGAAATTATGTTTGGCCTGGTTTCCATACATATCAAAGAGGAAAGATTCCTGGCAAACCTGTAATATGTATTTTGAACATTGTATTTCTGCCAGCTGGCTTTTCACATTCTGTAGCAAGTTTGCACATTACTTTAGAAAATGTACTGAACTAGACCTGATTGAAAATTACGAAATAAATCACTGTAATAACAAAACAAACAACTTTATACGGTGGACCTAGAAGTTTCAAGTGTAATCGGCAAGTAAATTATACCAGAATTGTTGCCTTGATCATGAAATTCATGAATAAAGATGTGTGAAACTTGAAAACTCTATCAATGCAGCACCTTTCTTCTGCTCCCCCGCTGCTGTTCACATCGCAGAAGAACATTTTACTTCGCTCGCAAGCGTTCCATTACAGATCGCTGCTCTCCCCTGCCTCACATCGACAGTGCAAAGTCGTTGCTCCCCAGTTACACAGGGTCCCAGCGGACCTAACTCCGCTTGAGTGAGGGGTCTGGCACTGACATTCCTGCTGTGCCTGGCAGACTTTGCAGAGGCAGAGGGGACAAAGCCCTGTCTCTCTCCAAGCTTCCCCCAAGCAGGCGCGGGTGGCCGGGAACACGGGAGGGTCGGCAGCCACGGGCAACAGGGAACGTAAACAGATGGCCCGGGCCGTTCCTGCGCGGTCCGTCCACCTCTGCACTTTTTCTTACCACCCTCTCCGTTCTTTTTAATGTGATACAGTCCAAACCAGTCAGGATGGAGATTAGCAGGGGGAAGGCAGTCAGAAAAGCGACCCTCGAGGGAAGATCTGAACAAGAAAGGGGATTAGGTTCTCCTGACCGGGTGGCGAGGTCGGGTGAGGTGGCGCAGGCGGACCGGCAGCCGGCACGCCATGGCAGAGGCTCCAGAAGGGTAAGAAACTTGTTTTTTTTCCCTTTCTCGAAACGCTATTTTTGTAGCAACATGAAGTTGCATGAATGGACACGTGATAATTTAGTAACCAGGCGCCCAGGATCCCCCAGGCCTTGCGATGCACTAGCACCGGGTGCCTCCCCGCCGTGCTTCCCCAGACACACAGCACCGGCCGCGCAGCACCGCCACCGGGCATCAGTCTTTTAATGTTCACAACACGGCGACAGCAGCCCGCAGCCGCACAGCTCCGAGCGGCAGGGGCCGCCAACATGGCCCCNCCGGGCCCCGGCGGTGCGGTGGCCGCGGCTCCAGCATGCCCGTGCGGTTCAGGGTGAGCCGAGCGGGAGCGGAGCCCGGGGGGCCGGGCTCGGCCCCGGGCGCAGGGGGCGGCAGGAGCGGGGCTGCGGCCGGTTCCTGGGGTAGCGGGGAAGGGAAGGCCCCTGCGCTACGGCACCGGCCAGTAAAGACAGGAGGAGTTCTTTCGTGCTGGTGATAGCGGGTCCAGGCTGTGTTTGTTCCTGAAACCATTCACTTGAAGACATAGGATACGTGGTTTTGGTGTTTTAAATTTTTTTTTTTCTTTTGGTACATGAAATGCTTCCACGTTTTCTCAGCAGTACTTTCTGTTCTCCGACGGGGGTGGGTTTGGAAGATGCACAGCAACCTGCCAGCTTAGCTCATCCTGGTGTTGGTGTTGGTGTTTTGGTGTTTTCCCCAACTTCGGAGATCTGTTACCGGCAGGAGCAATGAGGCAGGATATGCACCGGTGGCCTGACAGACTCCTCTCTGTTTGCTGTAGGGACTGAGTGAATACAAGAGAAACTTCAAATGGAGAAGCCCAGAATTTAGTAGCCCGTCCCAACAACAGAAATCCTTGTGGGCAGGGCTTCGGTCGGATCAGTTTGGTAAGTGCCCATGGAAGTGCCCCCTTGGTTGCAGCCAAGGCCCGGAAAGTTTTGCTGTGATGAATGCATGGCCACAGTGAACTGGTGGTGTTTACAGTTTGTACACTTTCTAATTAAATTAAAAGTATAATCTTGATCATCATTTAGATACAGCGTGTTTTTGAATTTCATGTTCTTTATGGCTACATTGAAACTTTCTGTTTAATTAGTGCTATTTATATAAACCTGGGTGGAAAAAAAGTAGCTTCTGACATGCAGCATAAGCTAAGACCCAAACATGAAACACAGGTGCAGTGTTAACCCATACAGGGTGTGTTGAGAATGGGATTGGTTTGTGATATATGGAGATAGTAAATAAATTCCATTTTTAAGGGGAGACTAACTTGGGGCAAAGTTTGATAAAGTAAAATTGTTATGAACCTAACAGGTACTGCTGACTGAAAGAGAAGGTCAGCGACTACAGCAAAAACCTTGTGATACTGTACTGGAGGATTTAAGGATTGTAGACATTATCATGTCAGGGAAATGTGGGGATAGGAAACAAAAAAAAAAGGAAATAGCAGTTGAATTGAAATACCTGTTGAAATTGAAAGAGAGCTGAGGAAGAGGAGTAAGCTGAAGAGTAATGACAACTACAGTGCTTTGAAAAGAATAAAAAAGAGTAAAAATAGTAATTATTGTAGTGGTGCAAGGCAGAGTAAAAAAATGTGTGCAGTTCTCTGCAACTGCACTATGCAGTCTGTGTAATGATGTCTGTAGGTACAATGCATTCATTCCTACAATAAGTGTTCTGAATTATGGCCTTGCAATTAAGAACTGACTACTGGCACTAGTTTTTTTTTTTAGTTAAGGTGCTAGACATTTAAATAAATAATTTAATCTTGCTAAAGATTATGATTTAAGTATATTACTGCTTTCTTCCATTACTGCAAAATACATTTTTCTTTAACCTTGCTTTCCCTAGCACATGGGCACGGGTGCCTCTTATTGAGAGCTAGAATTGTCACAAATTCTGAAACGCTTAAACATCTAAGCATGTTAACTTCTTTTTAAAATGGTAACCTATGCTTATTTTCCAGTCAAACTAAACTGAAAATTTTACAAGCCTTGCAGTAAGGTTATGACTTAGCAGTACAGCAGTTTCTCACATTGTAATGGTGGTACTGTGCATGCTTGCTGTAGTTTTTCTATGTATTTGTGTTAATTTTCACTCCGACCTCTTTTCTGGTCATTTAAGCACAACGTCTTTAAAAAAGTCACTCTTGGTACCTCATAGGATTTGCAGATTGTTACTGATAATTTACTTATGGTTCTTCCTGTTGGATGACATAATTGTCAATTTTAGGAATCACTTGGAACATCACAGCAGAAACTTGGCAGTTGCAGGTGCTTGGAGTGCCTTTCTGCTATTTTTCCAGTGTTTTACCACTGGAATGATTTTCCTATCCTGTATGTGTAGTCAGATATATAGACCTTTCACCATAGATTGTTCTGTCTTACTACATTGCTTCCTCATGGGATGGGAGTGTCTCTTTTCTGGAAGATATTTCTTTCAGCCAGTTAGGGGCTTTCACTAATTCTTCCATCACAGTTGAGCATACTTTCTCCTCTCAGGTTGGTTACTCTGTACCTGTGTTGAACACATTCTTTTCACTGGCTGTGTTAGTTTTCTTCTTGTTCAGTTCCCAGAATCAATTTGGACAGTATTGTCCTGTGGATATTTTTGCTTTATAGGGTTTCATCCAACATGGTTCTGTTGCATCATGTTCCTGTCTGTTTAGTGGAAAGGGAAGTCATTTGCAGATAGGAAAGAACACAGAGTTTCACAGCTGTGCCTGTAATTCATAGTCTGTCACTGCTCCAAGCTTTCTAGTAATCGGTTGTATGATAAAATTTCAGTTTATTGGTGTTACAGAGTGATATTATGTCTTCAGTGAATGTTTCTGTTAAATCTAATATGGCTTTTTCTCAGGAATCACGAGAGAACCCAAATTCATTTCCAAGAGAAGGGTACCTTACCATAATCCACAGATTGCAAAGTCCCTTGAATGGACAGCAGATTGTGATTTGAATGACCCGCTGGAAACTGAAGCTGCAGAGTTGCACACTGACCACAAGAACAATAATGGGAATCACGAAAAACTTGAAGCACCAGAAGGACCCAGACTCCCCACAGAAGTTCAGTCACGTATGGTAGATTCTGGTGGTGAAATAGCTCTTGCCCTTGCAGAGAACAACATGAAGAAATCACCCTCAGAAGCACCACCAAATCAAAATGAAGCATTTTCATTTCCACAAAAGGAATCTGAAAAAATGGTTAATGGGGTAAGGGAATTTTTTTTTTTAAATTGACCAGTCTAAAAATTACTAACAGTAATTTCACACACTTTCTTGAAGAACTCTTTCCTTGGTTTTGTATTTTGATACTCTTGTAGCTTCTTTGTTTGGGGAACAGTATGTTTGAGATCAGATTTTGGTGCTACTTAATTCAATAGAATTTGCTCTTGATTTGCATATTCAGAATGTGTCATCACTGCTGATTTCCATTAAACAAGGATTTAGCCAATAATACAGATTTTTGGCATAGTTTACTATAATGAGAAAATGTACTTTGCATTCATTTTGTTCTTGAAGCCAAAACCCAAACCATTGTTTTGAAAGTGTGTGTTGAAAGGTGTTTAAGTTGCAAAATATTGTAGGAAAGGGAAAATTCATTGGTTTTCTTTTCTTTCTTTTTTTTTTTTTTTTTTTCATTATCAGTTTCACAGAGCCCTTCAGAGGAAAGCAGACATAAATATCCCCAGAAATTCTGAATATCAAAGCCAGTTTGTCTGGAAGAGTCCTCATGAGAAGTCACCAATACTTGCAGCTGAACAGGTATCATTATAGCATACAAAAAGCAAATGAATACTTTCTTTTATTTATCAGCAAAGTTTTCCTTTCAAAAAGATTTCCTTTTTTTGTTTTTTTTTGGTGGGGGAATGACAAACTTTAATGTTGTTACATTTTTTTCTCTCTCTCACTATACAAAAGTGTAGCATAATTGGATTTGTTTCCATGTGATTCTTTATTGTGGTCAGGCCTAAGTATTTGTTCTCCTTAGGCCTTATATTTTGTTCTTTCTAACAGGATCCCGTTCTTCTGTTTGCATTAATTTATCTGTGTTGCTGCAGTTTCTTAGTCTCCATCTCTGTGCACATATACTTCTAAGCCCTAAAGTGTGTCTCTCTAGTGTTTTATTCTTTAATTTCTTTTTTTTCTTTAATTTCTTTCATTCTTTCATTTCTCTCTAGCGTTTTATTCTTTTGAGAGCAGCTTATATTTAAAAGTGGAGTTTTCTGATTTTAAGATACTCTTGTGATGTTTTAATACATCTCATGAGCTTTTGGGCTTTGTGGGGTTGAAAATGCTGCTTTTTCTGCTGAGACCACAAAGAGTAACTGAGCGTGAGACTGCTTTGTGTTTTCAATTAACTGTTACTGGGATCAGGACCTAGGAGAATCAGTCTTTTGGTCATTCTGCAGTGTAAAGCAGGCACTTCTACATTTGTCTTCTCTTCCTTCACTAGAAGCATATACCTTAGTGGGGTTACTGGAGGTGGTGTGCTCTTTTTATCCTCAGGTGGCAGATTTGTTCAGTAACATCTTTCAGAGGCAATAAATGTTGATAACTAAGATGATCACTGTCCTGTTTATTTCTGTTGGAGTACCAAGCAGGTGGATTTACTGCAGGATATGTTTCCCAGTAGCCCCTTATCCAATGGAAACTCATTGAAATACATGGCAGTAGTATAGAGAAGCCAAAGGACCTTTTGAGGAAGAGGCAGTTTCCAGAAAGTCATCTTATGGAAAAAGTCAAAGAGAATTCCATTTGATTCTACATGCAATCAGTTTGATAATTTCATTATTAGTGGTTGTGAGCATTGTGCTTTTTTTAGAAGAAAGATTTTTTTTTCACAGCTTACACAGAAGAAGAAGAAGAAGCAGTGAGAATAAATCTGTAGGCACTATACATCTGTGGATAAGTAGAACTTAGGGAAAATTTAATGATAAAAATTACACATATTAACAAATTGTTATTGTTCACTGTTGATATGACTGAGAATATACCTCAATACTGACAATCCCTTTCCCTTGAAGAGATTCTGTGAAAATACCAAAGTTATCCAAGTTAGGTTACAAGTCAGACCTAAATTCTCATAGCAAATCTATGAAAAATGCATGTTTCTGACATATGGCACAGTCTTTAAATTTGGAATCCCGTGAGGAGATAATACGTGATCCCATATTAGGCAAATTCTCTACCTTGATTTATAATACTATGTTAGTTGGAAAGAAGTGGATTTTAATTTGCCCAAGCTCTAAGCATCCAGTTCTAAAACTCAGAGCAGTTTTCTATTACTTATGGACAGGACATTTACTGAGGACTCACATGGAAGTTTTATGGCATGCCTTTAGAAAACCATGATCCTACATACAGCTCTGAAGGTGAACAAAAAATAAAATAAATAAACAAAACCTCTGGTAGTAAACTTCAGTAAGAAGAGTGTTTGATCACAGGTTTAACTGTGTCGGACTTGGTCACTTTTAAATGTATTTAAATTTCTCTTTAATTTCTCCTTGAAGTTCATTAGTCTACATATGCTGTATTTGTACAGGTGACTGTCTCTCTGCTCATATGTGAGTGTATTTGTGTGAATAAGTTAACAGATTTTGAAAATTTGGCCTTAAGGTAAAGAAATCACACTTTTTTTCTTTTGTTTTTTTTCCTCCCATGCAGCTGATTTGCAACACAAAGAAATCCATACCCCCGGTTAAACCTCCTGCCATTACTTCTGAAACTGCATATGAGAGAAATTCCAACAGGTCTCCTCTTGTTAAGAGTCCACAAGAGAGACGTGGTTCAGAAGAGAAAGAATTTCTGGTGTGTTAACAAGTAAATAAAGTACTTCCCAGAAAGAAAAGGTTTAGTAATACTTCTGCAGTTTTGATCTGTTCTATGTGGGGGTGGGTTTAGGCTGAAATTATTTAGTGTTGCTAGTGACACTGGACTCAGTAGTGGTTTTGCTGTAAAACACTGAAAATAATTCTGTACAGCTCTGCTCTTTGGGGGTTCCGTAGTGGGTCCTCTGTAGAGCATTTTTTTCAGTTCAAAGTTTCTGAGTTTTGAAGTGATTTCATTTTTTTGTTGTTGTTCCCAATTGACACTTTATTTTTAGTAATTAGGATAGTTTCTGCAGTCTAGATCTCTGATTTATACTCTGATTGGTACCAGTGTTGTGTCTTGGTGTGCAGTAGGGCTGGATGGGAGGTCTGGAACTTTTTGAGTATCATAAATCAGAGATAGTGAATTTTCTCCTCACAGTGGCAAGCAGTATCTCTCTATTCTTTCCATGTCGCCTGTGCTTCCCCTGGACATACATCTTCCTTTTTTGCCTTTATGAGTCAGCTCCCTTAGGACCTGTTCCAAAAAGCTGTCATTCTGGTTTTTTAGGAATCTTCTGGCCTGGGTTGTACCAGCTGTGTGATGCTCCCAGTTAATCTGAGTCTCTCACTACCCATCTCTGTTGCTGATAGAACAGAAAGGGCTGTTGTCAGATAAAGTGTTCATTAGGACCATTGCTGAGCTAAAGGTGTACCTAACATGCAGTGCCTTGGCTGAAACTAAGCCATTGGTACTTCTGAGGGGATTGTTGGCTTGGAGGTTTTACCATTTAAAACTCAGACCTGCCCAGTTCTTTAAATTCCGTCTGGGGATGAGAAATTTGATGTCCCATTTAGCCTCTTTAAGTAGATATGAAGAAAGCTTGAAAAGCCTGAGGCTTTCAGGAAGCATTTATCTGGTTTTAATATTGGAATTTCAGGTCATTTTTCGAGAACAGCTAATAAATGAAGTAAGAGGAGTCATGAGACGGGAATTTTTGTGAAAATGCCTAAAAACTTGTTTATACCAATACCTCATCTCTGATGAATATCTTGAAAAGGTTTTGGGGGATTTTGGTGGGCTTTTTTTTAAAATTGAATTTGAACAATATATGTGAAGATTTCTAGCAGAATCAGAAGACATGCATTGCATTTCTGAAAGAATGAAATAACCAAAAAAAAATCTTTGGTGTAAAACCCAAACAAATCAATTTAAACATTTATAAAACAAAATAAATATTTTAAAAATTACCTTCTGGGCTCAGGTTAGAATGTGTAGATATCGTATTATTTTTATATTTCTAATATATAATATATTTCTATATTTCATGTTGAATTAATTCTGTAAAGTAGTCAAAATGGATCATCTAGCTAGCAGAATGTTGCGCTCGATTTTAACTTCAGCATTTTGCTAGTTTATTTTTATGTTAACAAAAGAATGTGGTATTCTTGTTTGTATTAAATATTCAGAACAGCTAACACTAAAATTAACTGTTTGTAAGTGCTTGATGTCAAAAGAAATATGAGGGTTTTCAGATTGTTAGCTAATGTGGTATTTTTAAAATTATCTTTGCCTTAGAGTAAGAGGGAAGAACCGTTTCAAAAACCAGCAGAAGATGCAGCAAAACAAGGGAAATCAGAACAGAAACATCCTAAACAAAATAATAAGCAACATATCAGTCCAAAGCCCCTCACTTTACATACAAGTCGTGGGTATGTATAAAACAGGAAAACCTAGACTAGTGAGTGTACAGCAGCCCAGTATTTAGAATGATGGACTATGGACCTTCAACCACACCATGCTGCAGTTGCAGGGGCAAATGCCCCTTGCAGCTCTGAGATGAGCTTCTTGTGGGTACATCTAAACCTGATGTTAATTTCCGTCCTCTTCTCTGGGCAGTGGGAGTGGAAGCTTTGTAACCGCTCCAGCTCAATTGAACCTTGTGATGCAATAATAGTATATTAATGAATACTACATGAATGAAATAAAATCAGTGCAGTGCTGCTGCTAAACCTTCAACAGTTGCTTTGGAAGTCATAGTCACCTTTCAAACTGCTTTGTCTACTGTGCCCACTCCACACCTTAAAATTGTGGTGATTGTACTTGATGGCTGTGTATTTTGGTCTGTAAAGCCTTGTGTGCCTGAGTAACAAAAGCAAACACACAAGGTAAAGGAAAGAAATCTGTCCTGTTTAGAGTAATCCAGCAAGCATGGAAATGAAGACTGTATGTTACTGAGGCTTTCAGAGTATCTTTTTGTTTCTGCCACATGCTTACATTGTGAGAATTGAACTCATATTTCCATTTCATACCCATCTGAGATATGTCAAGAGCAATAAAAGCCAAGAAGTAGGCTTTAAAATGCATAGATTATTCCATCTCTCCTGTATTTGTGCTTCATGTGTGCCCCAGCAATTGCTTTCATTGTTTGTGGCAGTATTAAGGCATTAGAGTGGAGATGGGAGAGGAGACTTACCTGTCTAAATGCTGCTGGATATTGGGAGTTGATTATGACTCCCAAATCATGATGACCCAAAATTCTATGAAATAAAATTGGTTTATGGAAAAGTGAGTATATAAACAGCTAAAACCTTTACCTGTTTGGTTTTCATACTCTTTGAAGTTGATTTTAGTCAGTTTTGCAGTGAGTGATGTGCAAAATTCTTGATCATTTGCTGGGGCTCTTTTCATCTAAGGGCAAATCTCTGCCTCTTATGCCTTCAGTGTAGCAGCACAAGACAAAATTCTCTTAAAAAATCACTGGGCAAATAGCTGTCAAAATGTGCAAGTTCTCAATATGCAGACAGGATTGTTATGTGTGTGCTAGCTGTGTTGCAATTCACAGCCTGCTTTTGCAGCAGAATGACTGGGATTGAGGCACAGCAGTATTGTGGTTTTTGTGCTAATCCATTGGTTTTGCAACCAAAAGTGAAGGATTTCTGTCAGTTTTAAAGAAAGGGACATATTGAGAGAAATTTTGAATATAAAGGGTTTTTCGACCTTCATATTTTTCTTTTTACAAGGTTCACTTTATTCTCTGACTTCAGGCTTTTATGACCTATTTCTGAAGAAGGATTGAAAAATAGGGCTTTTCCACCCTGTGCTGAATATATAAAAATTAAGTTGGTAATGTTCTGAAGCATGATTAAATCCAAAAATATCTTTAGATTTAAGCTGATACATCCACAGTTCAGTGCTTAAGGACTCGAAGTACTACTTACTGTCTGCTATAGTTTACATGATGTTAATTTTTCTGTGTTTGTATGTGTGTGGCAGAAGGGAAAAATGAACCCATCTTTTCAAGTACTGAGGCCTTCTGAAGATCAAAGCCATTAGGACACAGAATAATTATACTGACCAGTGTTCTGGTAGTCAGATGTTTCTAGCCCCAGCAGCTCACCCCACCCATATGCAGAGCGCCTTTAAAGTGGAGTTCAGAGAAGGAAATGTCTCAGACACATTAATGCCAAACCAGGCATTCTTACTTAAATGTACCTTCATCAGTGACTTAAGTCAAGGTCCCACACTTGGCATTGAAGTAATTGAGGCTGATGTGTGTATTATGTCCTGCTTATTGGCTCTCAGGGCAAAAGCTTCTGGTGGAAGTGTTGCAAGGAAAAAACAGTAGGAGTAACTACTTGAAGGACTGCCAACAGTGAATGAGTATTTTTCACAGCTTTCCTAGTTGTGTTGGTTTGAGTTGTTGTTTGTGCATGTGTTTTCTTCGTCACACTGGCATTTAGGTGCAAGTATACTTATGCTTGTTGAGTAACTTTAAAAGTGCTCTTAAAGAGTATTCTGGATATCAAACTTTACTCTTTTTTTCTCTCCTCATTCTTGATTTCTTAGGAAGATGAACACTGAATATAGGTCAAAATTTTTGTCTCCAGCCCAGTATGTCTACAAAGATGGAGTTTGGTCTCGTATTAAGAGTAAAGCTCACAACCAGGTGAGTATTCTTAGAAAATCTGAAGCCTGAGTATACTTTGTAGTTTGATTTTTAGATGCAAAAACAGTGAATTGTGGTATTTTTAAGATACAGCTTTGAGATTGTAGTGCTAATGATTCAAGCTCCCAAAGGTGAGTATACAAAGACAACTAGATTCTGACAAGTCAGTATAATATGTAGGGGAAAAAAAAAAGATGATGAGACTGAAAAAAAATACTAATGTGACCTCCAAAGTGAGGGAGAAATTTTGTTTCCCACACAATCAGGATCATTCAGATCAGAGTCTCTTGTGACAGGTAATGTTATTCTTGATGTTCAGCCCAGTTATAATAAGCAGAAGTGTTCAAAATACAGGGCTGAATGATAGGAGGTTCCAAGGGAATAAAAGCAAAAAGGACAACATATGTATCAGCCTAGGCTGGCTTTATAGTCAGGCTCAGTTTGTTAGCTTACCATGCATGAATCCATTTAAAGTAGTCAGCTGAATTCTGTCATACACAACACAGAGAATTTTTCTTGCAAGTTTCAGTCAGTTTAGCGTTATTAAATGTGATTCCTTAGTTAGTCAAGGAAATCAAAACCATTAATAGTGTGCTAAGAAGCTGCTAGAGTTAGCTCTGCAACTCTCTGATTTCACTGAATTGATGGAGTCTGTGGGGCACCGTGCTGCACCTGTGTGGCAAATACTTGGAAATGTGAGTTTCCTCATTAGTTTGGTCCGCGGTGATGTGGAAGGTAGAACTGGAGGAAATGGTTCTAGGGTGCTGGGCTTTGAGAATATAGGTTCTCTTTGAAAATAAGGTTCTCTGAGAATTGCAGTAGTCTGGTAGCTTTCACTTCTATGTTTTCTTGCTAGATTGAATCTAGCAAGTAATTTTCCTTTTAGCAAAAAGAAATAATTTCAGAATACATACAAAATCCGCAATGAGAAATAGATCTCAATATTTAAAGTATATTAAAGTAGGAGATGATTCATAATCAGAGTTTGTGTATGCATACATGAGATAATCCATACTTTGTGAACAGCCTCAAGAGCATGTTAGAGAACTGAAAAGAAGCAATATTTTAATTTTTATATGCATTAGATTTACTGTAACTAAAGTTGTAAAATGTTATGAACTATTGCACGCAGCCTGAGTGGTATACTGAATGTTTCTGTAGAATATTATGCCATTTTTCTGGCAGCTGATACTTTAATTTGTTGATGTTGCATCGTGAAACATTCAAACCAATAAGGAGCAGTGCTCAGCTTCAAGAGCAATTGGCTGGTAGGCAACTAAAGGGTGGGCCTTGGGATATAGTGTGTTTGTGGCACAGTCAGCTGGGAGGAGTCACTGCAGTGCAGTTGAGGGACAGAATGAGGAGAATGCAAGTGGAGGATGGATGTTGAACTTTACATGTGGCATTTAATTAGAGTGTATGAAAAATCAAAGATTTCCCACACTGTTAAGATATGTTTGGAGCGCATCAGACTTTTCCATAGAGATCTTATTGCTGAAAAGGGAATTGCAGGAAACCAGAAAGAGAGTTACTTGGCAGGTGGGTGACTTTCTGTCCAAAGCAGGCTTTCTGAAGTTCTGAGTCCAAAGAGGCAAATGCCATAATGGAATCCTGGTGTGACCTTCGCCATAG
Organism: Dicaeum eximium; assembly: GCA_013396995.1. NCBI lineage: Eukaryota > Metazoa > Chordata > Aves > Passeriformes > Dicaeidae > Dicaeum > Dicaeum eximium. Next base: position 217,757 of record VWZP01010953.1, on the reverse strand, counting down.
TGATTACTTGTAAGCTGCTTCTCTGCAATTTATTATTAAGGGTGTTTTTCAGCAGTCGAACAAAAAAAAGTCTTTTCCAATTATGCTTTTGAAAAATTAATGTGGGCAATTCATAATTGCAATAGGACTCTCTAGGGCCTGTGTCCTGCTGACTTAATGCTGCCTGCTGAGTCGCTGAAGGAGATGGTTGGCCTTTGTACTTCTTCACAATTCACAGGAGACTCAGTATTCTTCCTCCCCCTGCGGTACCCTGTTGCTCTGGATTTACATTCCTTCTGTTCTGGCTATCATAATAAATTTTTTATTCTTCTAGTTAAAGTGAGTAATCCAGTAAATCACTTGCACATCAGACTTCAAATTCTCCTTTGAAAATGACAAGCATATATTTTTAATAGGCTGTTCTTTGGAAGTTTAGTGGGTCAAATTGTGGGGTGTTAGCTGGATAGCCGTCTGCTGCATCCAGTTACTTCTAGTGGGATTAGCTGAGTTTAGCCCACTAACTCTGTTCCTTGCAGGAGGAATGATGTGAAATCTATAATGAAGGAAGAATAAAAAAGAAAAGCTTTGAAAATATGGTAGAGGAAACGGTATTACTTTCCTGCTCTTTGACAAAACACTTACTTCTTGTGGACCATTTTTTAGTAAGTCAGAGTTCACATGATATCACAAAGTTATTTTTAATAATTTAAACATAAACTTCTTGGTTTTGCTTTTTCTCCCTGCACTTTATTTGTGTTTGGGTGAAGGACACAAGAGAGCAAGTGTTTAAATGGTCTTAACTGTAAAAATGACAGTGTATAATGTTTGAAGATGGGGGTTATCACTTTCATTGTTTTGGAGTAAAACTGGCACCTGAACAGTTTTGTATCTCATACTTGCAGTTACTGATAACCTAGAAGGAATAATTTTGATACTGTGTCTTACATACAATAGCACCCAGAGTTCTTGTATTAATCTTGACTTTTCAGTAATATTTATATAGCTAGAGACAATTGCAGTGTTTGCAGCATACAAACTCAGTATTACACATACACATAGATCTGTTGATTTGAATTTATCATAAATTAGTGGGGAATGTATTTTCTGAGTGTTGATGTTTAGAAATGTAAGTTAATTTCCTCAAGCTTGGCAAAAATCTGGTAGAATGCCAGTGCTGACTGTATTTGTTTGAGAGCTTTTTATTGAATCTCAGGGAGGCAGCATAGAGCTATGTTGGCAGATTTTTAGTATTTAATTTCTTACTTAGACTGAAGCAAAGTTACAAAGGTGATAATAACAATATCACTTTTGAATGCTGAGAGGAAAAATAAATTTAAAAATAACTCTGTATTCTTCTCTTTAGGCATCTCAAAACACCCTAAATTCCATGTGGTATATGGAGGTTGGTTGCATCCAAGTTCCTCTTTCAGTGTTTGGAGCACTGTGTCTGGCAGCTGATGGAAAAACTAGAATCCAGCACTAAACTGATTCATAGTTACTGCGTAAATTTTTGTGCTCATGGAATCAATAATTGGCAATTTCGCTTTGGCTTCATGGCTCCAATGTGCTTACTGAATATATGCTTACTGGATATATTATTTTTGCTTTCCTCTTCTTATATTTACTGTGGCATGCAATGCAATGTTTGTGCTGTGGCTGGCCCTGTATTATGAGTAACTTGTCTTTCTATTCTAGCTGCCAGTAGCTAATGTAAATATTTATAGTAGCCTAATAGTGAAGTTTAAACAGCTGTGAAACTTGTGAAACTTGGTTGTGTAGGTGAGAGAGCTTCGAGAAAGAGCGAAGGCTTACAGGCAACGAGTAGAGGGAACGCACTTCTCCCGATACCATTTCAATCAGATCCTGTCTGATAATAACAGTCTTTGGGATGTGTCCTCAACTTCCAGTTCAGAAGAAGGAATCAGCAACAACATCAGAGCACTAGATCTTGCCGGGTAAGGTCGCCATTCCTGCCTGTTATTCTGCAGCTTTGAAACTGAGCAAAATGCCGAATATAGGCTTGTATGGAAATAGTTGTTTTTGAGCACTTCTCATAATCTAATTTGCTGTTTAAATTGAAAATACAGCCCTAGATTGCATTTTTACATTACATTTTTGGAAATGGTAATATAGAGAGAGTCTTCATAAAATCCAGTTTGAAAATGGGATGTGCTTAAGCATCAGATAAAACTGCAGTGGCAATTTAACCATTCATCATGTCAACTGTACTACTTTTTAATGTCTGAGCTGTACTTCTTGCAAAGAACTTAACTGGATGAATGTGTTCTCTATAGACACATGGATATTGTGCAAATCACTGATACAAAATGCTATCTTCTTTCTTACCCAGTGTCTCTGAAAAAGAGGCTTCACCAAGCCCTGAAGTGCTACAGCAGCCTGATTCCAGAGAACAACCACATCAGGACAGCAGAAAGAAAGACATGTCAGATGCTTTAACTGTTCCAGTCAAAAGACGTTTAGCTTGGGATGAACAAGAAGGTACTGAAGGAAGAGAAAATCAACAATCAACAGAAGAGAAAGAGGAAGAAAAGCCAGATGAACAGGCTGCAGTCATGGCTCAGCAATTAGTAGAAAATAATAAAGATGCTAAGGAAGATAAGAAAACTGAAGGGTAAAACTGAACATTTTTTGATGTATATATATGTATGTGTGTGTGCATGTTTCCTCTAACAGGTCAGAAATTTGTAGGTTAAATAGTTTTTGTATTTAAGAGAGTGTAAATTGGTGTGGTAGTACTTCTGTTTTGAACAGTAGGATAAAGAATGAGAAGGTTTAAGATACTGAGCTGATTGACAGAAGTGGACCTATCATTAAAAACACTGTATTTGTAACTTGCAAGACAGAAGTTCGTAGACTCATAAATGATTCTAATGTTTTTCTCCAAAACTATGAAATATGCAGTATGGGCCTCTTAGAACAGACTGTTCATTACACAGCAGCCAAGTTTAGTGAAAATTAAAACTCACAATTTGCTTCAAGTTGACAGCATAGAATTTGATAGAACAGGATACATGCTAAATTTTACTTAGGCATCTATTTTTCTTCAAAATTTTCATGGACAAAGATTAAGGACTTAGGAGAAAAAAATAACTAATATCCACTAATCACTGGTGATTATTTTGCAAAGCACAGGTGGGAAAAATGTGGAGGGGTATATACAAATATTGGGAGATCAGCACAGTATTTGACATTTGAGAGATCCAAGTTGTATCTAGTTTCAGAAGTCTCTGGCTTTTTACTGTGCAAGTTTTGCATACCTTTTTTTGGTAGAACAATATTTTAGTTTGATAGACATTTAATTCTGAATAGCTTTGACCCTTGTAACCATGTCAGCTATGCATTTTATATTCCTCATTGCATTTTATCTTTGGTGTTGCAGCACTAATCAAAGGTAAGAAACTGTAATTGTCTCCATTTAGAATAATACTGTGTATTCAAACAAAAAAAAAATTGATATGTTAGACTCCAACAGATATTAAATGCAGGCTTTCAAAACCATCATCTAGAAACCTTTCTAAGTTTCTATTTAATTCTAGAGATAGTCTAGTTCATAGATGTCTCTGACAGAAACATTGTCAATTTTCTGTCATTTTGCAGTGGGGTTCTGTGTGTTCTGGGATGTGCACTGGACTCAGTCATGCAGAGCAGCTTAATGCTTACATGTTACACTTTCTTGAGAGCTAAAAATGAAGAATTCTTTGCCTAAATGTGTCTATCGTGTATTGATAGAATCAGGTTTCTTTATATTGTGGGTATGCTGCGACTTCCTTTTGAAATGCACCTGGAGGCAGAAGACTGAAGTAGTAGTGCTGATGTATATTATATATGCATACATAATGTATGATATATATATTTATATAATAGTACAATGTATATTTAATAACCCAAGGGCTATAATGGTTACAGAAATTTGGGATATTTGGCTTCAGTTCCACCACACTGGCTGAAGAATGTCAAACCCACACTCCCACCTCTAAGGCAGCAACCATGTTCAAAGTTTTTCTGGTTTCAGGGTTTTCCAGCCGTCCTGTTGAGCTTCGGTATTTTGCAGCAATATGCTCAGTCTTTTCAGGACAGAGGGAGCCTGGATTTATATTGAGACTGTTAAAGATACAGAAATTGAGGCTTAAGTGCTGGAATCCAGGGCTGCCCTTGGCAAGGAAATGTTTTAGCTACAGGCTGTTGGGGTGTTAACACCTTAAGTGTCTTGCCTTAAGCTTCATTGTAGGAATGGACTGGAAATACAAAGCTTGAGTGCAAGACTCCTGAGTCCTTCCTTAGCTAATCCTTTAATCATTACTAATTTTTTTTCAGTGAGAATGCCTTAGTATTGAACACTTCTGCAGCTGTGTCAGATCCTTCTGTATCCTCATGGAGAGGCAGCAAGCACCCTACTCCAAAGCTGAGAACTCTTGCAGGAACCCCGAGAACTCATGATCACACTACCCCAGCTGTTGGTAAAAAGACTTCTAAATGCAAAGCAGTATTTCAAGAACTAAAGAAAAAATACATAATTGAATTAATTTTTTAGGTTATTTAATGTAATAATGCATTTTCCATCTTTTCCGATACAATAGGAGCTACTATTCTAGCGTCTGCTCCTAAATTCAAGTCTTCATCTTCACCTCAGAGAAAGCGAAACTTAGCAACAAACCCTACAAAAAGAAGGTCCTTCCAGGTGAGCCAGAAAACAGACTTACCATTATGAATTTTAGGAATGTTCTTTTTAAGTAATAATGAATAATTTATTTAAGAAATCTTTTTCTTGAGTTGTTATTTGCTGTCTTAAAATTGTCAGTATCTGTGACTAAAAAAGGCACATCTGAATACATAGTTTCTTTGGGCTGCCAGACAAAGGAGTTGAGACTACTGGAGTAAGATTAGATGTGTTTCAGTTTAGCTAAATGCACGGGATCCATTTACAGAAAAATAAAAAGGTTGCCAGTAGAATTTCCCTTTAATGTTATTGTAGCCATTGACATAGGGCACAACTCCAGATTGCTTGAGTTGGAAGAAATTCAAGAGGGAGAGATTGCTTATGTAAAAGATAGGTTAATACACTATAATAGTTTCACTTCCCCTTTACTTTTGTGCTGCTTTTACTTTGCAGTTTGGGTAGTTACTAAAAGAAAAAAAACATTTAGGAGCTGTTATCCTCAAAATTTTTGATAGTTTTTTGGTCAAGTTGTGCTTGTGCTGTGTTCTACAAAGAGAGCTACCATTTAACTGCATACATCCTCTGTAGTGAGTTCTGTAATAGAAGCAGACACAATTGCATGAGAAGTTGGTTATGTTGTTGTAAAATCTAAAAAAATCACAGTTTTAGAAAATAAGCTCTTGGTTTGAGCCAAGCCTTGTGGAGGCTATATATGAGATGTTGTGGTTTTGTGCTTCTTTTTATCCTTCCTTTTTTTTCTTTCTATTATGTTGTAGCCTGATGTGAAAATGGAAGCCACTTCACCCTTTAACTCTGCACCTGCTGGGCTGGGAACTGTGGATCCTCTGCCACTTAGGCAGGATCAGCGGTCTGCTAACAGGGTTGCTGATGAGCAAGTTCCTCTTGCTTCAGCCCTTCAAGAGCAGTCAAAGTCAGCAAAAAGCTGCCCTGTGCCTTGCTGGAGTCCCTCTCATCGCATTCAAGGGACTCTTAAGGATCCAGAATTCCAGCATAATGGTGGGTTTTGTTTATTAAGTCTGTGTTAGAGTGATGCAGGATGTGAATGACTACGGTGCAGTGCTCAGGCCAAGAGGTGCTGAGCTTGCTGCCTTGCAGTATCTACAAAGAATGTGCTGCTTATAAACAAAAGCCTTTTAACTATCTGGTTAGTTAGTCGTGCCGAGGAAACATCCACCTTAGTTTCAGATTCTACTAATATCACTGTATTACAGTGATCAAGTTTGTTGTCTGATTGTGCTTTATTAATTTCAACAAATACTAATGAGAATAATTTGGTTTAGCACAAACAGCTCGAAATTTTAATATTTAAGCTACAACTCGATGGTGTTACACTTTTCCAGCTGCAATTGCTAACTGCAATGTGTAAGCGGGACCTTTATGATGTAGTTTTATTTTGAAAGAGTTGTGGATTTCCGAGATGTAAGCTCCTTAAAATGATTTCTGCAGGATAAGGAAACTAGAAGGCTATCTCTAGGAGGGTTATTGGATATTGAGGAACACCTTTTCTTGGCCGAGGAGGGATTTGTACTGAAGTATTTAAAAGGTTTTTAACAATGTTTAAGGGTACTGGGGATGTAAATTTGTTAAAGAAAAGACTCATTGTCCCCTTAGTCTCCATTCCGGAAAGATTTTCCATAGCTTTTCCCACAATTCTTGGTCCTTTGATACAGAGATTAGCTAAAAAGTAGTATTTCCCTTCTAGAACAGAACAAGCAGTTGTCAGGTTAAGTGGGGAGGTGAAATGCAGAGAATTTCCTCAGAAAGATTAGGATTGCTGCTGGTTTCTAGTTCTGCACCTTGAGTGCAGTTCATTAAGTGACTTGTAGCATGTACGAAGGAATGGTGTCTTGAGAAGAATACAGTGGAGCAAGATTATTTTACCTCATCTTAGGGTAAAGGAGTCTGGTAGAATTTATATGTGTGCTATTTCTAAGACTCTTGTTTTGGAAATAATGTACAACATTTTAAAGTGTTCTAAAGTGAAATATTATCCTTAGTCTATTTTGAAATGATTCAAAACTGTGCCTTTTGACTTTTTGTCCTAGGGAATCTTGGCAATCCAAAAGTGAGAACTTTCCAATTGCCCCTTCGGGAAAGAAATCGTAATGATGAAGGTATTTCTTGTCCCATAGTGTTATTGTATATCGTGTATGTAACCTAAATAAATTTCAACTTTTGCATGAATGTGAGATGTTTCTGAATGCAGTAAATAATACTGGTTTATGTGTTTGCCTCAATAACCACAGCGTATTTTTATAAAATAATTTGAGTATGTTCAACCTAGTAATCTGAAGTGTGAATATGAAGGTTTAGGGTAATATGAATAAACCATTAACTGTGGCTGAAGATTAACAGACCATTGTGGCTCTTGATATGGTTACTGTAGCTTGGTTATTTCCATACCTTAAATTGTTTCTTGCCCACACATTTTTAAGCCTTTGTGTTGATAGCAACTAAGGAAACTGCAACACAGCCCAAATTGCAGGTTGCAACTTTAAAGTTACTACAAACTTCAAGAGAAAGGTTTTACATGTGAGACTTTAGTCCCAGATGTGCAACATAAAATGATTCCTCTGATGTTAATTCTCCCACCCGTCCTCTGCTCAGTGTGTTAGGGGTTCTTATGGCATGCTGCTATTCTGATTGCTATTTTGGCCCTTTTTTTAAATGTTTATTTTAAAGGTAATCTAGGAGAGCAGCCACTGCACAGCTGCGTCTTCTTGGCCTTTTTGTGGGCAGACACAAATAAACTCTTTCAGGAGCATGAGTCAACCAAAGGCACTGTATCTGCCATACACTTTTTCTTAGTGTGGTGTCTGAGGTTGAGCCTGGTGTGGTGCTGTGCTAGTTGCAATCACCTGTGTTTGGTTCAGCTCAGAGTATGGCCAGAGCAGGTTTATATCTGATTGCAGTTTATTTATAGGTATACCCCACAACAGCCAAAAGCGTATTTCTGTACCCCTTGGCGCTTCTTTGCTCCTTGGGTTTTAACCAAGATTCAGGCTGATTCTCTGTTTTACTCATTGCAGTTGGCTGAAAAATATGTGGGTGATGCAGATGGCTCAGCCAAGCTTGTGTGCAACTGCATAAAACATACGAAATCCTGTAGTACTTTGCAGCTTGCTGCGCACAGATTGCTGCACACAGATTAAATGCTGTAGCTGCTGTTCCTTTTTTATTTTTCCCTGTGAGCTGAGTGGTAATGTATGAACTTGCAGAAACAGGTGAAATGTACCAGGTCGCAGATATTTTGTGTGCCGATATTCGTTCATGTTTGTTCAGGTACAAACCTGGGAGTTATTCCAATGACATGTCAATGTGCAGAAGTGCAGTTCACAGTTTTTTCATACATGGGAATATTGTTGTTATACATAGTGTGTGATCCTGTTACAGGCTATTAGGATCACTGTATTTTAAGGATTTAGAAACTGCTGAAAAGTTAATTCAAACACTGACAGAATACTTGTGCTGTTTGGATTGAGTTGAGAAATTTTTTCTTGGATTTTTTTTTTGTTGGTGAGGGGTCTAGAAGCTAGTGATACAGTTCTTTCTAATCCATTGCAGGAAAATGGGTCTAATTAAGGTCATTTATCATAAATTTATCATAAAGCATTATAATGTGCTTTATCTGGCAAACAACATCAAGACTGATTAGTTTTAGGAGTTTTACTGTGTGTGAAAGGGACCCTGTATTCAAAAGGAAGATCCTTCAAAAGTACATTTCTAAAGCCAGCTTCTTCTTGTCTTTGTGGTAGACTTCTGTTTTCTTCAGAAGACACGTTTCTTTTAGCAGCTTTTGGCACACTAGCTGGATTTGGCACAGAAGGACTCTTTTTGGCAACATGGGTTCTGATATTTTAGTCATATTATTCTAACGTTGTCTGCTTTGCTTGAAGCAGTGGGTTGCTTTCAAGAATATGTCATACCCAGAGTCTAGTCTGTATAGATTTCAGTGGCAGAGGAACAATTCCTGAGGTCTTCTGACGGAGTAAAGATCAAGATGACTTAGAGAATTGAGCAGTTCCCAGGTGAACATAGGGGTCTCATTCTGGAGTTTCTCAAGAGATGGACACATAACTTTCTTAAACTTATACTAGAGGCTTCCTTGTGAGGTTCTTCAGCATGTCAGTTGCTGAGTAATTGAATTGAAGTGTGTTGTGGTACTGTTTTAGCATCCATTTTGAAAGAGGGCATTAAAAATATTCAAAAAATGTCAGCTGTGTTTCAGTATGTATGTTTGATCTTCCTATTTACTTTTTCCCTTCTTGCTTTCTCCACAGATGACAGGTTGTCTCAGATTTCTGCTCGCTCGGCAGCATCTAGTTCTCTTGCATCTCAGATACTGGAACGAGCTCAGAAGAGGAAGGATTTCTGGGGCAAGACGTAGTCTGTCCTTCCTGTTGTATAGAAGCTTTTCTGTAAAATGATGTATTTTGTATAGCTTGTAGTGTACATTTTGAAAAATAGTGACTGTAGATTCCACACAGCATCCTTTCACCTACCATTGCTATGGCCCAAGTTTTAGGACTTGCCATCCCAATTGAAAATTAAGTATTTAAACTGATGATGTTGAAAATTAATGTTCTTTATTTCTGAGAGTTAGGTCTTAATTCACTGTGTTACAACAGTCTTGTGAGGCTTTACTTTTTTTACAGTGGCACCTTTTGACACTGAGCTAATACTTTTTTTATGGAACCTGTGTGTGACTTTTCAAGGTATTCTGCTGCTGTCATGCAGTATGACCTGGAACAGTATTCAGGGGCAACACCATCATTCACCAAATACCTCAGTTGCTTTATTTTATCAAGTTATCTTAAGGGCAGCTGTGGTATATATGTTTATGTTACTGTATGAATTGTCAGCATAACACAGTGCTGTAACAAAGAGTTACTTTTACTACTTACTGCTTTTAACCTTTTACCAAAAATTCTAATTTGTTAATGACACTAACATAGAGTGTCACTAACTGTAGAACAGTTTAAGAAAAGCGAAGCATTATGGTTTGTTCGTTGTCCACAGGTTTTTGGCCAGGATGACTGTCAGAGTTCGGAGTGTACAGTACTGCCGTTTGTCGGCTATACCGAATGCTTGTCTTGTAGACTAAGACCCATGTTTAGTGTTAATTTCAGCTTCTCTAGAAAAAGCAAATTCAGCCACCTTAGCCAGTGGTGATCCCCAGCTCCACTTCAAACTCAGGTATCTAGGACTAGTATTCTCTTTAAGTAAACTCAAAAGAATGTTTTCTTTCTTGACTTTGATATTTTAGTTACCTCTTATCTTAGTTTCCTGTTTCAGGGAGACGGATAGCATTATGATTGTTACAGTGAAAAGTGTTTGTGATTTATGCTGACAGCCTATTTTATCTTTCCAACTGATGCAGACAAGTTAAAACGAAGTAGAGGAAATAGGTTGCTAGCAAGCAGTTTAGTTCTCTGTGTGGCTTCGGGTTTTAATACTACTTAATTTGAAAATTTTATACAAGAACAATTTGAAATTTGTACACAGTGGATTGCATTTTGATTTTGTATGTAATTATGTATACATATTACTGAAAATAAAAACGGTTGTTTGCTTTGTTTCTATTTAAGTTACACTGGATAATTTGGCAGAGCCCTGTTTGCAAACCATTGGCACTTCCCTGTTTAGTTCTGTTTCACCTGTTCAGCTGGAATATCCGTGGACTTAAGAAAGACAAGATGTTACATCAGAGCTGATCTTCAGAAATAGTAATTTATTGAAGCTAGATACGTTGACACTAGAACTCATAACTGACTACAGATATTTTAAATGGTGATGCAAAGCAGATGGGTGCTACACAGGCTGGAAAGGCTGCAATGCCCTAAGGGTCAATCCCCAACAAATGATTTAAAGAGTGAGTGTGAGAATCAGTGCTGTCCAGTACTGATGATGTTAGAAAAGGATGTTTGCTTCTTCCAGAAGTTGTATGTTACAGTAGCTTCCTACCAGTGGAGTTGTTTGAAACAAATCAAGGTATTTTATTTTATATCAAGGGCTTCTGGGATTGTTCTATGGTGTACACTTAATGTGTAAGTTATAATTGGTCATAAAATTTCTACTGAAAGGGAAAATGTGCAGCAGCGTTTATGAAAATTTCCATTTTTCCTCTAAAATGATAGTTTTATAGTGGAAAAAATGGCTTAAAAGGGAAATATTTTTGTTCAGGATGGCATGTTACTTTGATGTGGGTGCATTAATTTTGCTGTGTCTATCTACATTATTCATACCGACACGTTATCCTTGTTTTCCTGGCCAAGAGCTCTCATCATCCATTATTTCTCTGTGATACCTGTTAATTGACTTTTATTAACTGTGCTCTTTGTTTTTCTATGTTTGCCTAGTTTTTCTGGCTATCTGACAGATCTGTCAAGAGTTCTTGTGCAGGTCTGACTTTGAGGCCTGTAAGTCATAGGTGTTCTAACACCATGTGTGCAAGTTTTGCTTATAGTGTTGTCTGTACTGGTACAGGTGAGTCAGGTACAACTTAGGTAGCTCTGAGTTTGTTAGATGTGTGCAATATGGTACGTGTATATTGATTTCTGCCAATAATAAGGGAGAGAGTAGGTATGGTAAAGGAGGGAGACAGTTTTGTTGCATAGGGGTACACTCCAATTTAGATATTAGAATGGAAGTTCATGGTGTCTCACACATCCCTGGACATAATTTCCCATCTGAACAACTTTTAGTATTTGCCTGAAATGTTCTAATTGAATTTACTTTTGGACAAAAGTTTTCAAAGGAAATGTAGACAAAATATCTGGTTTTGAGTTAACACTAGTGCAAAGCTTCTGAAGTGTGTTCTGTAGTCTTCAAAGCAGATGTAAAATTCTTTATGCCTGTTCTCTGCTATTGTTTATCTTGTTCAAGAGGGATTTTGGTTTTTCTAAATATTTCAGACCAGCCTTCAAATACATTTCCTGTTGTGCTTCAAGCAAGCTAAACGTGGAAAAAATGTACAAAAGTGCACCCTTTATTAATAATTACAAATGTGTGCTGTACATTGAATATGTATTGGTTTTTTGTCAAGGAAACTTTAGAAAAATAAGCAGGAAGGCAGTTGCTAATAGGAGATGTATCTCAGGAATAAACAACTTTGTGAGTTTGTCAACTTAGGGTCCAGATTTACAAAAACCAGCACATTAATAACTGACCCAGTCAGTAAGTGTTGAATGTCTTCAGCTGCTGTTCCCAACTTGTCACCAGCCGGTCAAGAGAAGTGAGGGAAGACCTCATTGTAGTCTGCAACTTCCTTGTGAGGGGAAGAGGAGGGGCAGATACTGATCTGGCCTCTGTGGGGCCCAGTAACAAGACCCAAGGGAATGGCCTAAGGTTGTGTCAGGGGAGGTTTAGGTTGGAAATTATAAAAACGTTCTTCACCCAGAGTCTGGTTGGGACCTGGAACAGGCTCCCCAGAGAAGTCGCAGCACCAAGCCTGTCTGAGTTCAAGAAGCATTTGGACAATGCTGTCAGGCACAGGGAGTGACTCTTGGATGGTCCTGTGCAGGGCCAGGAGTTGGACTTGGTGATCCTTAGGGGTCCCTTCCACTCAGCTTACTTTGTGATTCTCTAACTGCATATACATCTGAATTAAGTCATGAAACTACTCAGTAAGTGGTCTTTTAATGATACTTTAATCACTATGAGTAAGTTGTGTAGGGATTTTTCAGCCTTTTTTGGGTTAATAGATCCACATCTACTGATCTACTGAATCTGCTGATGGATTCCCATTCCCTTGCTTCTGCAAGCAGGTTTGGCTTCACCGATGTCTTGCAGGTAGCTGGAGTTCCTTCTGCACCCAAGGGCCACAGCCCAAAACTCAGTGTGTGTTGCAGTAAATGGAAAATGGAAAGGAAATGAAATTATTTACCAGCCACCAGCTCTCTCCTTCACTCAAAAATTCTTGGAGCCCAGGTACTGATATGTTCTCCTTATCTGACTTCTGGTGTCATCGCTCTCTGGCAGATAACCGTGGAAGAAAAAGACATTTCCAAATCCCTAATACTCAATGAGCAAATCTGTAGTACTTGAAGATGGGGTAGGAAGCAGAGCTTCTTTGAAAAATTTAGTGTGTGCTTATTTGTGTGATGCCATGATTCATTCCATCTTCCTGTTCTGCAAGGCTGAGCTGACACCTAACGTTCTGATGTCACAGCAATTCTTAACCATGTGGTAAAATTTGTCAGCAAAGAGCCCCATCACTATTTGATGCAAGTGGAGGTTTTGCTGTGACCTTGTTGACCAATTTTTACTGTAGCCTGAAGAAAAATGGTTTCTTTACCTAGATACACATAATTGTCCAATAAAGAAAACAAGTTGAATGGTAATTTTAATTGTCAGTAGCCTAAAATTAATGTCCTGATTCTAGCAGTTATTCAAACCTTTGCAGACCAGAGCCTGGGGAAGAGGGAATAGCATGGTGGAGCTGTAGTTAACTTTTAGGTGTACAGTTTCTGTGCACTGGAACCCAGTGGGAAAGTGTTAATCACAATAGCAGTGATCACACCAAACGCGAAACCTGAAGAGCAATCAGTGGATGGTAGGTAAGAAGAGAACTCCAGTTTCATGGAAGTCCAAGTTTTGGTTTGCTTTTTGATGCAATTTTTCTATTGTGTCAAAGAAGGACATCTGGAGTTTCTTGTAGAAATATGAACGAACTTCCTAAATATACCAGTATTTCCTACAGTTTGTCTGTGTGGGATGTAAGTAGACCTTGTGAGGTTTCTCTTTCACAGGCTGTGTCCTAGAGAAGCCCATGGAGTGACTGAGAGCCTGAACTTGTCATGTCAAACGTGCTGTGCCTGGGAAACTGAAGGATGGCGCTTGGTGGTTCTGTGTGGTGTCATGTTAGGGTGGGGGACTGAGAACTGCACAAGATTGGTGTGAAGACTGACCATCCTTTGGGAAAGCAAGTGAGGCCTAGTTTACATACAGCTTTCACAGCTTCTGTTGGATCCCTTGTTGCATTCATGGGGCTCTGTTAAAAGTGTAAGAGCAAGAACACTCATTTGAGCTTGCCCTTTGCAAGGAGAGTTGGGTGGTACAGCCAGGGCAGCAGATCCTGCTTAGTGTAGATGGTTCCTCAGTGAAGGGGGTAAAGGACAACTCAAGCTTCTTACTCTCCACTTTGTTCAGAGGTTATGATAATGTTTTCTAGTATAACATGTCAGCTTTATAAATGTGACTGACATTATATTTATGCCAGGTAACCTTATGGCAAGGTAACTAAGATAAGCCTGTGAAGGTTTCAAGTGGACCTCAGAGATTTTCCATTTAACTGTGTTTAAATCTGATATACACATATACTGTCTGTGTATGTATATACATGTGTGTGTGTGCTGGAACAGAGTTATTTTTTTCCATAGTAGCTAGTATGAGGCTCTGTTTTGAAATTGTGCTGAAGATAATGTTAATAATACAGAGGTGTTTTCTTTATTGCTGGACACAGGGTCAAGACCTTTTCTGCTCCTCACCCTACTCCATTACCATGTAAGCTGGGGATGCACAAGAATTTGGAAGGGGACACAGCCAGGACAGCTGACACCAACTGACCCAGGGGATATTCCACACCATGTGGTGTCAGTATATAAAGCTGGGGAAGAGGAAGGAAGTGGGGAGACATTCTGAGTGATGGTGTTTTTCTTCCCAAGTAACCATTATGCATGATGGAGCCCTGCTTTCCTGGGGCTGAACACATGCCCGCCCCATGGGAACTGGTGAATGAATTCCTCATTTTACTTTGCTTGTGTGTGGATTTTTCTTTACCTATTAAACTGTCTTTATCTCAACCCACAGGTTTTCTTACTTTTACTCTTCTGATTCTCTTCCCCATCCCATTCCAGTGGGAAGTGGGTGAGTGTCTGAGTGGGGCTTAGGTCTGGCTGTGATTAAATCACACCTGTGTCTGTGTGTGTGTGTGTGTTTGTGTGTGTATATACATGTATCATTTTTCTAAAAATCAAGGTGTCTTTGTGTAATACTGCCATGTGCTGGGATGTCTCCAAAGTACCTACTTTAGGATGTGAATTAGAATGGGAATGGCTGGAAGGATCCAGAAAGCATGTACTTTTGTATTTCTCCCTTTCTAGGCCCCTTTCTGGTTACTGGGTTGTTGTGACACAGAAACTTAATCTGCAGATGCACCCTATACTGGAGAACAGGGTGCCCAGGTCTTGCTGCAAGGTTGTCTGTGTGCACTAGGGAAACCTGCTGAGGCTCAGTGCAGTGGGTCTGTGAGTTCCCAGAACGGTGCTTTTGTGAGGAATACTTATTTGTGTTTCCAGTGGGAAGCTGGCTCCAGCCTGTTTGTGTATTTTAGCTTACACGACACATGGCTAAAAACAGATAACCCAGGAAAATAGCATCATAGTTCCTATGCTACAGCTATTTTTTCCCCCATAAATCTCAAGTTCTTGACAATAGTTCTACTCCAAGAGGAAGCTCATTGACTCAGAGAACTCTCTTGGGAGATCAGCAGTAGCATAACCCCGGTCTGGGGAAGGGCTGGGGCTGGGGCTGGAGCTGTTGTCTTCCCAGGGGTGGACACAAGTTAGAAAACTGCTGTTAGCAACATTAGGACTGTCACCTTTTCTAATGGCTCTGTTATAGTGAATAACTGAGTTGCCAGGGGCTCACTGATGAGATGCTGAGCTCAGGGTCTCAGGGGAAGTGCTGGTATATGGGCAGTGTCTGGGCACAAGTACTTCACCTTAAATAGCGTTGCTTCTCTTCAAAACAGCTTCATGTGATTATTCTGTTACATGATAAAACTGCTAGTACTTGGTCAACCATGGTGCTGGGGCTATTTCTTAACCTGAGTAACTATTTATTACTGGATTTTGAATTACAAGCCAGTTTGCAAAATTCTGTTCCCATTTAGAGTGGTTTTCTTTGAGCTACACTATGTCATTAATTCCACTTCTTCGTGTTACTGAGTCATGGCTGTGCAACCATACCACACATTAACAGGAAGCTCAGAAGTTTCAGTTCACCTGATCTGACTGTTTGCAAGACATAGTTGGATACATGTAGGTCACTATATAAAGTGACAGAGTCTTATTATATGTATGTGACTTTATATGCTGAATAAAAGTGTTGCCATCTGGTGGAAGGGTTAATAGTGGTGCCTTTATTGCTGTGAGGCTGTGTCTCAGTTCTCTTTTTCCTCCTCTGTGTAAACTGAGTATTGACTGCTGTTGATAAGTCTTATTAAAACTTCTCTTTATGTTTTACTGATGTTGGCAGGAGTTTTCTGAAGAAGCAAGACTGCTGGACTAACACCTATTGCAGTTACATTGACACAGGGGTTTTTTTTGTTGTTTTTGTATTAATTAGTTAATAATTTTGGGACTGCTGTAGAAGTTACTACCTCAGTGGTCCTGGTAATAACATGGTATTAACCCATTAAGAGCACAGGTAGCAGCAATATAGTGTTGTCTCAACTTCACTCTGGGTTGCTTTCTCTTGTTTCTCCACTATATGAATGTTTCTGAGGATAAAGTTATTTAAGACAGAAGTGTTTGGGGTTTTTTTGTGTTTGTTTTTTTGTTTTGTTTTGTTTTGTTTTGTTTTGTTTTTTGTGTGTGGGGGTGTATTGGTGGCTGTGTTGGTTTTTTTTTTTTTCCCTCTGGAATGTAATTTTAAATTGAGGCAATGAGTTCCCTTCCTCTTGGATGTTTTATGATACGAAATACTAGCTTTATGATACAGCATCTTATACTCAGGAGAACCAAAAATTATGTAACAAAACCAGGTGAAGGTTAGAGACAAAGATCTTTGATGAAAGATCAGATATAAAAGCTGAAGTGTTACTGTCAGAGGAAATCTGTGACTCTGTGTTACAAAACAGCCAGGAAAGGTAGAAAATCGCACATCCTGTGCAAAAACCCTGAGTCAGCAGTGCTTGTACTGAGAGCTGTCTCCAGAGTCTTTCAGTCACCTAATATTCCCAGGCTAAGCAATTTTATTACATTAAACCTATCACACACACACACACACACACACAAAAAAAAAAAAAAAAAAAAAAAAAAAAAAAAAAAAAAAAAAAAAAAAAAAAAAAAAAAAAGGAAAAACTAAGCAAAAATATACATGTCCTCTCCCAGTCTCTGTATTGGCACCATTTCCTCTAGAAATTGAATCCCTTCTGCCATTCCTAATGATCATGCTCAGAAGATGCCTGTGTACTAGGATGTTTCCATACGGAATGGTTGGATTACAGAAAAGCTTATTTTCAAGTTTTGTAGGGAAGAATTAATTTCCATTACTGAGGTTTTCATTGCTGGGCAGAGAGCTAAAATAAGTTAACTGGAGCTTGAGCTGAAACAATTTATAGTCTACTTTAATCTTTGGAAGTTTGAAGTCTGGACAAAAACAGAGAAGACCTGAGATAAAATGGACCTGACAGCTGACTGCTTCACAAATGAGCTGGAGCAAAATGAGGGGATGAGTGTGACCTGAAACCTGAGATGGCGTGTTCAGTTTTAGGTGTTAAATGACCTATGACCCATTCATGCAAGTGTTTGAGGGGGGAGACTCTCGTTGCCAAATAAGAGATCCAAGAGGACAGTACACAGGCTCACTTTTTCACATGCCAGTACTTGACAGTATTTCTAGCCCAGTGGCCACTCCTGACATTTCCAGCAATGCAGTATAATCCTGGCTGATTGAAAATGTACTGAAGCCCAAGAAGATTCCTGCATGCTAATATGTTGCTGCTGATACACAGCAGCCTAACATCAAAGTACAGTATTGGTTGCTCACCTGTGACCTCATTCAAAGTCAGAAGGAAGTGTCTGTGGCTTTAGAAGCAGCTCTGTGATGCAGAGTCCAGTCCTCCTCAAAAAATCCTCTGTCTTCAAAATGGGTCAACTACTCATTGTCGAGAATATTTACCACTATGGTTTCTTAATGAATTAGGGAAGTTCCATGTAATTAGTCTTCAAAAGTTTATAGGTGAGTTAAGGATAGGATAGACACTTAACTGTTGAGGAAGTACAAGGGAGAAAAAGTGACCTGTGAACAATTTCAAAATAATTTCCTTAATTAATTATACTTGAAAAAATATAGAGAGTACTTTATAGAAGATTAAAGGTTTTTCGTAGGTTTTAATTAAAATGAAAGCAGAGGAGATATGCTTTCTTGCAAGAATTTTGTATTTTAAACAGTACTACTAGCCTTAAATATTAAAAATATCGTTAAACCTATTAAAAATCATGAAATAAGAAAGGGAAATTATTTCCCCCTCATTCTTCAGATGCATTTTTTACTCTTTCTCCACAAAGCAAGACCCTCCAGTGATGGTTTCATCCAGAGTACCACATTTGAAATGAAAGGCAGCTTTCCTTCCACTGATCTCTCCTGCAGTTCAGGATAGCCCATTTGGGAAGGGGAATCTAACCAAGCAATTTCCCTGAGGTTCACCCTCAGTGATGGTTCAAGACCTTGTGTTTGAAAAGTCTATTGTGTTTCCTCCTCAAACAAGAATAAAAATAAACCCTTCCTCAAATGTGGCAGAAAATACAGAACTGAAGTCTCTTCTGGACTTCAGCTGGGCATTGGGGTAAGATCCAGCACCAGTGCAGGTTTCCAGCCCCATCTCTCTGTGGGATGATTGCTGGGTGTGTATCTCCCACCCGGGTGTGGTGACCCAGTGAAAAGTGGTGGTGGCTGTGGCTAGTCTTTGTTCAATGCAATCTCACACAGAATACAAGACCCTGGCAATGGGAGGCATATCTCCACTTCCAAAGAAATTCCACTGACGCATTACAGGGCATCACTGCAACCATGACTATGACTACACCATTGCTCTGTGGTACATCCAGGACCAACAGTCCTGGGAAGAGGCCAGGAATGATCTGATGAACATGGGAAATGTAAAGTCTGCTGTGTTAGTGTCTGGTAACATCTTGGCTGTTTGCTTTTGGGCTGGACCATACTCAGAGTAAGAGAGAGGGATGAAAGATAGTTGTACCTCACAGCTGCTAACAAAAGGGTAAATAATGCAAAAGCTTTTGGAATGTCATAAAAGCAGAATTTGCAAAACATGAATTAATGAACTTGAAATATGCATTTCATCATCTCAGTCTCTGGAAAATAGCAAGGTAAACTAAACAAGAGGCAGCCTCAGAAGGAGGATATGATGGCAAAACCAAAAAGAAGCATGGCTGAGATGGCTAACAATACAGATGGAAGGCTCACGTAAGGTTTTCTATGAGAACAGGTATGTCCCAGTGTATGGTTTCAAATGAAAGAACAGGAAGACAGAAGACATCCTGTAATTACTGCATAGGAAGGGGCAGAAGAAAGATTCATCATTAATTCCTCATTAATCTGCCTGATTTTGTTTAAAATATCCATCAGGAGAAGGGATGAGGTGTGCTCTTCACAGTGGCTTGAACTGATGGGGGTGGCACAGCACCTACTTAGGTCATGCACCTTTCCATGGGATTGGAGACACAAAAAGAGGTCAGGCAAGCTGAATCTGTGTCTGATGGATGGGTGACCAAAGAGATGGAGAGGTAACATCTGCCAGAAGGACAAGAGGACAGGGCATCTGAATGCCTGTCCACAGCTCCTCTTCTGGGTGTGGGACTTCAGTTCTGATGGATCAGGTGGTGGAGAAACCTCTGTTGGTAGCAGACTGTGGTTATCAGACTGTGTTTAACACCTGGGGAGGAGTTAGTGGAAATGCATTTCAGGAAGGGTCAGTGCTTCAAAGCAGCCTATCCATCAGGATTCTCCCAGTTTGGTCTTTAATGTCTGTCTTTTGGTTAAGTAAAACTCAGCCTTTCATCTTCTCATTAACCTGTACCTCCACTGGAACTATTAGCTTGAAATATATGTGGAAAAGAGTTTAGAAATATATTCTTGAATAGCCTTGTGGTACATTTGGGTGTGAACTAGACTGCTGACATCCTGGGTCCAGACTCAGTTTCTGCTGCCTGCTGCAGTCAAGATGTTGTTGGAGGCTGGTCATGGCAATGGGTTCCTGAGAGGCACATGGAAAAGGAGGTGGTGATGATGGCTCCAGGGTGCAGCTTCAAGGGCACAGATTTGTGCAGAGCTGATGTAGCAGGTGTCTAAGGGCAACTGAGGCAGGACTGAGTCATGGAGGGATAAATTCATGCTGCAGATGCATCAGAGGAGGCTAAAGAATAAACCTTGTTCCACTCAGCTTTTAACAGCTTCCTTTCAGGTGTAAGAAAAAGATCTGGACATTTCATGTTGGTAATGGCTCTTGTACTGAGAACCTGAGTCACAAAGAATGGAGCCCAGCCAGACAGATGCCCACCCTCAGAGCTCTCAGATATCCACTCTCAGAGGCAGAGCTGAAGCCTTGGTTTTCCAGATCTGTTTTCTCCTGTTTATCACTTGTACCTGGTGGGTATTATAAAACCAGAGGTTTACATTTGTACCAGTTCTGTGTTCTCATGTATTACTGTCTACAGATGGGTTGCAAATTACTGTCTAAAGAGTGCAGTTTCCTCTTTGGAACACTGCATGGTATTTCAGCCTGAAGTGCAGCCTTTCCTTCATGTTAGCAGAAGAGCCTTAGGAACATGGAAATCACCTGGATAAAGTACATGACCATGGCTCTGGTCATTATACCTGATTACAGGCTTAAATACAGATAATACTTTCAAAAGGGAATTTGGAAATCAGGCACGTGATAAACGCAGTGTTGGTCCTACACAGTTTCTGATGTCTCAGAGAGGATGTGCAGATGGCCAGTGACTCCAGTGGGCACTGTGTAGGAAAGAGTATTTTCAGGGTAGGAGCCAGAGGTGGTCAGTGCTTTGGTTCTGATACAGTCTCTGATCATTTGTGTGCACTAGTCAGCAGCAGTGAAATCAGTCTTGTACCACAGAAGATGGTTTTCTGCCATCAAATTGTCAATCAAGTAAGTGCATTATAATTGGGACAGAAGACACAAACTCATAAAATTCTCAAATATTTTTATGCAAAAAGAATTCAGGATTCCTACCCTGGTAAAAGCCCCTGCTTTGCCCCACATTTATGTTTGGGCTTTTTTATAGGAAACTAAAGATTATGATGGCCTTGAAGTTGTATTTGTGGGTTTTGAGGTGGTTAGGTAGTTCTCAGAAGAGGATACTGGAAAGTAAGAGACTTGCTGATGTCATTTTTATTTCACCACCAGTACCCCAAAAAAAAAAAGCTGAGGGAGATGTTGGTGGCCCTATATAAGGTGCAGCTCACCTCCTGCAGAGCATGTCAAGAATCACAGCAAAGGTAAGGCTTGCAGCCTTTGTGCTGCTCTCACTTTGCTTCCCCCGCTCTCCTTGGTGCTAATGCTGCTTTCTCTCACATCAGGGCTGAGCCCTGCGTCTGCAGCCTGCTGGGACGGACGATTTCGCAGTGTGAGCCATGGCCTCCCTGCAGACCTTGGCCAAGGGCTTCCCAGGATGGGTTTTCTTCTGCTGCTGTTGCTGTCTCCCCCTTCTTCTCACCAGCTCTCTGCCTCTGAAAGGGGCTTCCACTGCCCATCATGCCTGCAGGCTCAGGAAGATCAACTTCCAGCAGCCCTACATCAGGAATCGCACCTACACGTTGGCTAAAACGGTACAGTCATCCACGTGTTCTTCATGGTGGGATCTGAGGACCTACTCCTCTGTTGGTGCTGTGACTTCTAGCCTTTGGCATTCCTCCCTCTTTCCCCTTCCTTTCTCCAGAAAAAAACAAAAAAAGAAAATAAGTGGGTTTGCAGTTAAGGCAGAGTTTGGAGCAGGTCTATTGCCTGCTGGCTATTGCAGCCAGGAGAAGCTGCTGCCTCTCCTCCTGCTGCTCCCCAAGGGGAAGGCAGCCTCTGGAACAGCACAGCTGCTTCTTTTCAAGTAGCTGCTGCCAAAGTGGGTAAATTGTGAAATATAACATTAAATTTCTCAGTTTGCTCAGGCCATTTGGAGCTGGGCCTGTCTGTGAGTCCAGTCACAGCCAAGCAGGTGCTCAGGTGCCTTACAGGGCTCTGCTAGGGCAGGTTTCTTGGCTGCTTTTGCCAAGGGTGGGTCTCCCTGGGTGCACACCATCGAGCACCTCCCAGCAGCACTGTGGGCTGCTGTGAGGTCAGCCACCTGCAGTATCTGGTTTAGTCACCATAACCACGACGACTTCTGACTTTTAAGTGGGGGACTTCAATTCAGACGTTGGCTTATTTATTTTCCTGTGCCTCGAGTCTCACCCAGCTGAGGGGAGAAACAGACATGATGTCTACCTGTAAGAGGCTGTGATGTCCATTCCCTCATTTCACCTGCACTTTCATTGCTGATGAAAACTTTTGGGGCTATTATTCATTTTTAAGTAAGGTTCCCATCACCACCTGACTTTTCCTTTTTTCCTCCCAGGCCAGTGCCTCGGACAAGGACACGGACAACAGACTGATTGGGCAGCAGCTCTTTGTTAATATCAGGGTAAGCCCTATGTGAGGAGCCTGCTCTTTGCATCCCTTTGCAACACTTAGTGATCTCTTGCCTTGATTTAACATCACTTCTTACTCTCATACATAGGAAAACAACCGCTGCTACATGATGAAGAGGGTTGTGGAGTTTGTAGTAAAAGATGTTCTCCTCACTGAAGCCAAGAAGCAGTACCCTCATGTTGAGGAGGTGGCACAGTTCTTGGCATCCCTGACCTCAGAGCTGAGCAGTTGTGTGAGTAACACTGGGATTCTTTCCCTCCGACTCTCATTGCTGCTCCTAAATCTCAGAATGCTACGAGCAGTGGCAAAAGGCAGTGATATGAAAGGAAACCTCAGATCAAAGATATGAAAGTCAGAGTTAATAGTAAGGTGTGAAAAAGAAAAAAAAAGTACATCGTTGCATATAGCTGTCCATCTTATGTCTGGATGTTTCCTTTCTTTTAGCAATTCCCCGGAAAGAGAGACCACATTGAGAAGAACCTGGAACGAATGAAGAACAAAATGGAACAGGTACATTTTCCCCAGACATTTAGAAAGAGCAGTTTCAAACCCCAGTCCTTTAGTTGGATTAAGACTGACCTAATTATGAAACAAGTTCGAGATTATTTAGGACATGAAACCTCAAGGGCATTAAATAGGGGATTAATGACATTTCCCCTTCCAGCCCTCCCTCACTTATTCTGTTACTCTATGCACATGTTTTGGTAATTTAAACCATCAAAAGTTAGGTTGCAGGAAACTTATATGCTAGTCTAAATTTGAATGAACTAGTTTATATTTTATGATATAGTGAGACTAATAGAGCTGTGTAAGAGAATTAGGAAAGTAAATTATTGACTCAGTTTCTGTGACAATCCTAATTCCAATTTTCCAAAAAATAACTTGTTGCTAAGATTTGCATTCTGCTCTTTTCTAGTTGGGAGAAAATGGAAAGACTAAAGCCATTGGAGAGCTGGATTTACTGTTTGACTACATGGAAAATGCCTGTACTGATGCCCCAAAGAAGGGAGGTAACAAGAAGAAAAACTGAAAAAATTCTGGATCAGACTTGAAAAGATGTCTCTGCAGATCTCTTGCAATAACTCAAATTGATTGTCTGCAAGTACGTCCATTCCCCCCAGATGAAGTATATTTTTTACTTGTGTCAAAACTAGCAAACTAAGTGGGCAGAGACAGGATACATATTGCTGCCTTCTTTGAAAATTAAAATTCCAGGACACTGCCTCTTGATTGCAACACAGGGAATTAGTTATTTACAAAAGCACTGTTATGTCCTCCTCATCTCCACAGGAATGAGGCAACAATTTCTGTCTTTTATACACTGAAATTTGACACCTATGAATCAGCTTTGTTTAAGGCAGTGATATTTTAGCCAGATGTTTTGAGCCTCCTAGTTGGAAATTTCTCTTGCATATGTTGCCCCCTTCTGACCTTTGCCTGAAAAGTTGGTATTTTTTGTCATTTATATTTAATGGTAACTTATTTTAAGGTAATAATTATACAATACTTTTATTTATATAGATTAATTGAAAAATATCCAAGGAAATGTATTTATGGAGCTTTACCAGAATTTAACACTGCTATGTGATATTTATATGCAGATGGAATGTTTTATAAATGCTTGCACTTTAATTTATTATAATAAATATTTTGGTCCTCAAATATTGCCATTTGCAGAGCTCTTGTCTTTTCTTCAAACACAAGGGAGATGATGCACATTGCACCTGTGGAGCTGCTGGATTAGTGGCTGTATTCTTGTGCCCAGAAAGGATGCAAGCTCTGCCTGGGGCTATGCTTCTTCACCATAAGCCTGCAATTCCAACTTCTCACAAGCCAGGGCTTAGTGGGGAGCATGTCAGTCAGCCTTTCTTGTAGGGGATGGTGGTAAAAGTAACATCACTCCTGAAAGTCATTGCTTTGGTTCACTGGTTCTGCCTCGGTACACGCAGAGACAAGGTCACCCCTTGAATAGCTGCTATTGAAACGTCCCAAACTGTCCCCATGGGTCAGATGATCCGGAGACAAACAGGCAGCAGCTGCTAATGAAAACTCAGAGCTCTGCATTCCCACTGCCCATCCGTAGCATACTGAGCACAAATGGTGTTCTGCAGCATCTGGGATCTGAGAGTCCTCAGAAGAGAATGTTTGGTGCCTATTCTCAACACAAACTCCACAACAGAAAAAACCCCCAAGTCCCTGAAACACTGTTTAATCTGTCATTATCATGTCATGTCCTTCAGCAATGTCTCCTGGAAAGACAAAAGAGTTGCTCTGGTGTAGCCAGGAAAATTGGAGGCTAGACCAAGGCTAAAGGGATGAAAAGCATCCAAATAATCAGAAAGCTGGAAGAAGTTTATTATAGCAGATTCCAGCAACTGCTGAAGTCTTCTTGAGCAAGGCCTTACCATTTATTCATCAGGGCAACAAGTGTCCTGTCCACATTTAAAAAATGTTGCTCTCTTGAACCAGAGCAAATTAAAGATGGGTTTAAAAGCATCCATCCATACCTATTTTGAACACAGTTTATATGAACTGAAATCACAATGCTTTCTTGTGGGAAATCACATATTAGACCAGCATATGATCCAGGTGATCACAATTTGG
Source organism: Dicaeum eximium (assembly GCA_013396995.1). Lineage (NCBI taxonomy): Eukaryota > Metazoa > Chordata > Aves > Passeriformes > Dicaeidae > Dicaeum > Dicaeum eximium. Next base: position 193,029 of record VWZP01010953.1, on the reverse strand, counting down.
GTGATGCATGCCTGTTACCTGTCAAACCAGGTGCATTCAAAATGCATCTTACTTTCCCCCACACTTTCATTTGCATAAGACATGATTTACATGCCTGTTCACAGTCAAGGCAGAAGTGACCCATTAATGACAGGCAGCCAGGATCTGGTACTGCATTACAGGATCAGGGATTTAACCTTTATTCTATATTCAGTTGGATATATATTTCCTTTCTTCTGGGATAAGGAATGATGTTGTCAAGAGCTATTGGCCAGCATCCTTTCTCTTATCAGTCAAACTTCAGAGAGCTGACAGCAAAGGAAGGGAGTTTAAACACCAAATGAATAGTTCACTTCACTGACCTTTGACATACACAGTCTTTCCTTGAACTACATCTCTCTCCCTTTACAGTAAGTGGAGGATAAGAGGAATTTTACAGGTGTTATTTCTCTGGTCTGCATTAGAAGTTTACGAAGATTGTTACTTTGGGCAGGATAACGACTTTACCCTAAAAGTACCTGTTTTGTTCCTTAATGATAAATAAAGGCCAGACCATGAGCCACATATATGCCATTCCTTTTTGATAAATTTGCTTCACAAATGGATAAATAACTTATTCCCTTCTTCTGCTTCCTTTAGGTCTCTTCTACATTGTCCTTATTGAGTTGCCCTACCCAGAAATGTCAAATCAGTCTCTCAAGTTTTTCACACTGGGGCTAAACCCAGATTAAAACCCCTTTGTCCACAAAAGTATAAAAATAAAGTCAACTAATTATTAGCTTCTCCAACCCTAAAAACCACCAGTTGGAAGACTGTACCACAGAAACCTCCTGAGATGGAGCCCCAGAAATGCCACACAGCAAACTTAGTAGAATGTCCTTTTCAGGTTTTCTTGCAGGGTATGCGTGACTTGTGGATGTGTGAAGGATGGTGGTGATGGTCGGTTTTGAACAAACTAAGGAAGTAGAAGTCAGAGTAGGTTTCCCTTAAACAGGGGGAAATGTCTGGGACAAACAAATACTGACCAAAAGAAAATAAAAATGTTGTTTCAGTCAGGTAAGCTGGGTTTTAATTCAGTTAATAGTTCCAGCTCAAAAAAGGAAAATCTTGCTGAAATGTTTCATTCTGATATTTTCTAAATAGTGTTTTGGTTTTATGTGCATTTCTTTCAAAGGCTAAAAAGAGATTTGAAAGCAAAATGAGCTGTTTCATTTTGAGTTGGACAAGTGCTTTGGGCCTGCACAAAATGAATTATTTTGGTTTAAATTTCTGGTTGGGTCACCAAAGAGAAACTCCATTATTCACGCAATTCTAGTTCCCATTGGCCTATTTTCCTTTCTATTTTTTGCCTCCAAGTCATGGACTGTTTGCAATTCCAAGATCCTTGACTAGCAACCTGAGGGAAAGCACCTGCTCCACATTGAGGACACCTCCACTGTAGGGCTGCAGGACCTCTTCCTGAGCAAAAATTCACAGACCACACTTCTGTCAAATTTGCCTTTCATTGCCTCTTCCTCCCCTTCTCTTACATTAGGTGACCAGAACAAGCACTTTTTCTTTCTACACAGATAATTGTAAAACATTTATAAAACTGCCTCTGAAATGTCATACAGTGAGGAGAGAAGAACCCAAAGCATGAACAGAATTTTCCACATCCTGCTGAGTAAGTATTGGTGACAGTTTAAGGAACATGTCTTAAATACATTGCCTGGAGTGTTACTCACTTAAGAGATTTACATATTCAATGTATGAATATATGCTCCCCAAGTGACCTGGAATAATACAGGGCTGGTATTTCCAATTTGCTGCTGGAAATATATTCTAGGCAATGGAAAATGTTGAAGCTGACCAGTTCATAAATTGGTGGCATGTTATTATGTTGTCAGCTTGTGCTTTAAAGCACAGTTAGCTACACAGTTAGCTACACAGTTAGTCTCAGGCTTATGAATGATACTTCCAGGAGAAAGGTAATGATCACAGAAAGAAGGAAAAACCTACAATGCAGTTCTGTGGATATTATTGGCAGGCCACTACCCCCCCCCCCCAAAAAAGTTACATAAATTAACATATTTAAGATGGAAAGTAATGCAATCTCTCAGGGGATCCAGACCAGGATGCTATGCCATTCATTTGTTAGAAAGTCAAATTTGGGTGAGGTAACAAAACACAGACAGATGGCACTAAGGCTGATGGCACTTCTGAGGCTATGTATGATTCATAGCATGTATCCATTTGTGACACCTTTTTCATGGTTAACACAAAGCTGCAGACATCAGATTAATTGCATGAACTTCACCACTAACAAAAGTGCTAAACAACAGTGCAAATGAGAAGATTGCTTCTCAAGTCTAGGAAATCACTCTCTCTGTTAACCTTTAAATTACAAATCCCTGTCCAAATTCATGTTGTCGATCTCTATAATTTAATTTGGAATTCAATGATGAATGGTTTGAAAAGAAAAGATTCCTACATCTTTCCTTCCCTAAGGAGAAATTAAAGTAAAAATTATATGGAGAAGAACCATTTATCCTCAGCAAACTAGCTCATGGGACCCAAATGTAAATATTTTTCCAGTATGAAGGATTTAATATTTCCAGGATCTGGCCATTTTTCTTATCCAAGTTCGAATTAAAAAAAAAAACAAGGGCTATCTTCTAAATGAAAAATATTTTCTCTTCAGCTCTTCAGCTAAGGGCAGTATGGATAAAAATATTTTGAAAAAACCCAGACTGATAAATATGTCTTTAACTAGCTTACTTGAAACTGTTTCATGGTTGTTTCTTCAAGAACCAGTAAGGCTTTTCCCCTGGAAATTGTAGCCCTGGTTTCAAATGACCAAATGCAAAGTGATGTTTTCCAAAAACTGCAAAACTGAACCAATTTAAAGTTCACTTTGTTCTACAGTTTTTTCCAAAAGAAAGATTTCTGACTCTTACTGCACATTTAAAGAATAGTGATGATGTTCCTTAAGATGTGAAAAGAATGGGGCAATCATGCATCTGTGGTGAAGTCTGAAATCTCTGCAATCATGAAGATTGACTTTCTGATTAGGCCTTGTGATGTGAGAGCTCCCCAGTGAATCAGTTCATCCTCTATCTGGTACTGCTCCACAGAAGGTAGAAAGAAAGCTCCTATTGACTTCAAAGTGTGTAAGGTCAGACTTGTTGTCTGTGTATTTATAGGGTTAATTATATTACCAAAAGAAAAAAAAAAAAGGTTTCAACACAGATAATGGAAGTGATGAATTGGGCTGTTCTGATAAAAGGCTTTTTCATGAAAATCTAGTGTATGAACACTTGTTTGAGAAGCAGAGGTTCCAAAATAAAGTTTAGATGCTGCTCGTCTTTGCAGTGACCTTGTATTTATTGTTGGTCTAGAAATACCCAGACCTTGTCTTCTTACCAAAAACATCTGTAAAGTTTCTGGTTTGACCAGCTTTTCCCCTTCAGTATTTATCCTTTATAATGTGAGTCCTGACAGTGTTGAATAGGGTAAGAAATTCCAGATTCTCTCTTTTTCATATGTTGTCACCAAATAAAGAAATTATGTGACTGAGATTTAAAGTAGATATTACCAGATTTGGGGATTATTAACTCCAGGGTTTATTTTACTTTGACAGCTCAAAAAGAGAGAGTTCTTGTTTGTCAAGGACAGCATTTGGCAAAAAATATGATTAGTCTGTAGCCATTAACGTGAACATCAACACTGTGTTCATCTCTCCTGTATGTAATAGAGGTTCAATGGAGTGTAGGAAAGCATCTTGGCTCGATGGGAACCACGTGTGGCTCCGAAAATGCAGCACAGTTACTTGCACATGAGATACCTGGTTTAACTTGGCATGTGAGCTTGTAGCCCCCAAAACAGGGAGCTGCTCAGTGTTGTCATCGTGCTCTCATTTTAATATCTGCCAATGACTCAGTTCTTACACAACATGGATTTCTGGGAACTCAAAACAAATCAGTGACTGAGACTCTGATCCTGCAAATTGCTAAACCACCACGCATTCTCCTCATTTTGAGAGTAGCCTTACATGAGTCATCTGCCCTGCCTTTGGTGCCAGAAAGCCAGCTAGCAGAGCTGAGGTGCTGGCAGAGCCCTGTCAGCAGTGAGGGTGGCAGGCAGATGGAGCCGGGTCCCTCCGGCAGCCCCGGGTCACGAGCGCACTCAGACATCCAGCCCGGATCTGTGGCTGTGCCTCACAAATCCCAGGCATGGACCTCAGGGTGTTGTGTTGCTCATGGGTCAAGCTAAGGGCAAGTGAAAGAACCAGAATCAAGAAGCCTTTTTTTACCGTGCCATTTTTCTTTGGAAACCTCTTAGCATTAAGAACATAATTGCATTAGATTTCAATTTTCACTTCCTAACAGTTTTCCATTGGTACTTGCAGTTATGGACTTCGTTTTCTGCTGGCAACCCAGTGACACTGGAAATGAATAAATAATAGAGAATGTTTTTTAGGGGAGGTGAATATGTGAGGTTTCTTTGAAAATAGGAAGACAGGAGCAACTCATTTCTTTCTACACTGCTGAAGAGTAAACCAGAGAGTTTCTTAGACCTGCAGTATGAAGTTTTGGCTAGCAGGCTTAGGCTTATACCATAACCTCATTATCAGAACCGAGATAAGAGAGATTGATAAATTACCTCCTGTTCCTTGCTATATGATACATAAAATACTTGCTTTTCCAAAGTGACAGATGAATAAAAATAAACTTTTATATGTTCAGAGGTTTGGGCAAACATTTCAGACCTAGAATACTTTGAAGGGCTTGCCTGAGAGTTTTGAACCATGTTGTCTGAAGATCAAGGCAGCAAATGTGGTTTTTATGGAGCTGCTGAGCTAAACAAAGCCAAATCTGGTACAAAAATGCCTTTTTTCAAGAAGAACAATTCTCATATGTAAAAACTTGCTTTCAGATAATCTAACCCAGACCTGGAAATGTGAGGAAACTTTTCACAACCCATATGTATTTGGAACTGGTAAAAGCTTCACAAATGGGTACAAGCACTGAAAACTTTTAGAGATGGGAAGAAAGTAATTAAAATCAAGGCTGCCCAGTGATTTTTCCAGCCCACACAGCGAGCTATAGGATTAACCTCTTTCTGGTGATCTAAGTAATACAAATAATTAGAAAAATTATGGCAAGTAATTTTTTTTGGTTTTATTCTTTGTAGTAAAAGGTAGCTTTGAAGATTTTATTAAGTTCGAAAGGTCTTTTAAACTTGATTTTTAAAATGTTTTTCTGCTTTTCTACAGAAGAGTGATTTTCTCCTGGAAACTCAAAAATTGGTAAGCCCAGCATTGATATTAAATTGTAGAAAAAAAACCAAAATGGCATCCATTTGTTGTTCTCTGCAAACTATAGCTTAAAAAATAAAAGGTAACTATTTTCATATAGAGAACACAAAAAACCTACTAATTAATTTTGCTTCACTCCTACAAGTGTATTAGATGATTTAAATTTCTGTCACAGTTACAATATGAATTGGATGCATGGGAGTTTGCAAGGTCAGTGCTGTAAATGTAATTTGTATATAAGGATTCTCTAAAAGCTCTACTAAATCTATAAATATTAACAGATTAAATATTTCTGTTCAATAAGCTCTTAAAGAAGGTATCTGTTAAAGCATTTCTGTAATTTAAAGTGTTGTGCATGTGTTTACATATTGTGCCACACATTAAGTAAAAAGTAGACCCTGAAAATAGGCTAAAGAGTGAAACTCCAAACAAGCAAGTTACCTGAAGATAGATATTACCAGTACTTTTTTCTACTTTTTTCTTAGATTTCTAAAATAAATTTCCTAAGTTTCTAAAATAAAGTTTTTCTGCTGTTTTAATTGGGAAAATCATCAAAAGTTTCATGATCTAAAGTGAAAATTTCAATGGATATTTTGACATCTGTGGTTCCTTTCTTTCTTTTTCTTTTTTTCCTTCTTTCTTTTTCTTTTTCTTTCTTTCTTTCTTTCTTTCTTTCTTTCTTTCTTTCTTTCTTTCTTTCTTTCTTTCTTTCTTTCTTTTTCTTGCTTTCTTTTCTTCTTTCTTTCTTTCTTTTCTTTCTTTTCTTTCTTTCTTGTTATATTTTGGGATATTTTATTTTTTTATAACTTTTAGGAGTCTTTAAAATGCAATCTCTATTTTATAAATCCTGCCAAAAGAAACTCTGCTTTTACAGCACCATCAGGTACTTCTCTAATGACCTGTGCAATGGGATTTTATGTGCTTTGGAACTTCTCATAAATATATAATTATTTGGCTTCTATCTTCTATATATTTTCTAGCAAAAAAAGTGCCACATGTGACCATATCTGATAATTAAGTAAGTAAAATTTCCCCCCTAAGTGCCTCTACTGGTGAGGTTAATTGAAAGCACCACTTCACAAAGAAGGAAGATGCCCAGTGGGAAGTGGAAAGTCTGAAGCCATGGAGGTGCTGTTGAATGGAAGCTGGGGAGGTGGTTCCTTAGCAGCAACCTCTGACTGAAGGGATTGAGGATCCTTCTGAGGGAAAGACAACACAGGGAAGCACATTTATTGCCAGTAGGTTTAAACTCACTGGAGGGAAACAACACTCCCAAACAGAAAAACCCTCAGGGAAATAATTTTGTTGCTTGCTGCACTGTTACTTCTCTAGGTTTTGTTCTCTGGTCCCACAGTGGAGAGTCAAGGTGGCAGAATCCTGTGGGAGAGTCCAACAGAGTCCAACAGTGGCCAGGATTTTGGAACAAATCTCACTTGTGAGAGAGTTGACCTGAGAGACGATGTGGCAAGTTTTTACATTTTCCTGCTCAGGAGGTTTTCTTTGTTGTTCAAAATTGCCTGGCTAAAACTAGGATTCAGCTTTCAGTAAACAGAAAAACTTTAGCTCCAAACCAATTGGATGACTTCACTTCTTTACTGAAGTGCAAATATTCTCACTGCAAGCAAATATTTACTACATAGGGTTTTTTTTTTTTTTAATGAAGGACTATTCTTGCAAAAAATAAAAAGTGATTTTTCATATTGTGGTTCAATTTATTGCCTGGCATTAGCATGGGCCTATCAGCAGAGAGATTCCATGCCAGTGTTCCAGCCCAGCCCCCAGGTGGTGTAACTCACAGAGCTGTATGGGCAGCCTGTGCTGGGATTGCCAAGATGCTCAGGAATGTCCTGGGTTAAGAGAACAGAGGGGGAAAAGAACCTTTAAAATTTTTTGAAAAAGTAAGCAAGAATTAAGGTTAAAAAAGATCATGGGGAGAGAGAAAATGGAAGAAATGGTGCACAAAAGTAGAAGGAGAGCAAGCTTTCCAGGATAAGGGTTGTGCCATGCAAACTGACACACTTCTACCAGCCCAGCAGCTGTGGACATCCTCCTGCCCCAGAACCAGACCCAAGTTTCCATGAGGTTGACTTTTTCCTTTTGTAGTTGATGCCATGATGACATTACAAGAGAAAGCAGGTCACAGACTTTTGACCACTCCTGTATGTCACAAGAGAAAACAAGGAGTGTGGAATAGCCACCTCCCCACGTGGGAAGGCTGAGCTGTTATTGCCAAGCACATCTGTACCCTCTGCAGAAATACTGCTGTGCAGGGATTTCCTACTGTGAGTTTTGTGGTGGCAAACAAATGTTTTCTAAAGAGTTTGGGGATTGTATCACTGTTGCTAAATGAGATCACTTGACTGGTTGATGGGAATGTTGCTCGAACATTTTTTCATATCTCTTTATTTGATGATCTCTATTCTCAAATGCAAGACTACGTGAATGTGACAAGTAAAGGCTATATACATAAAGGTTTTATGTCAAATTCAGCTCCTTGTCCAGTCAGGAAGTGATTACTAATTTTTAACTACATAACTTGACATTTGAGATGTGTCTTGAGCTACTCAGATAACACTTAGCATTCTTCTGAAGCAGTTAATAGCTGGCCATAAAAACTGCTACTGCTTAGAAAACTATTTTTTTATTTGTGGTCTATTTCTGTGCACAAATACAAAATTTTAGTTCTAGTACCTTGGTGGTTTCAAAACGGGTGCCGAATATACCCTGTAATCTGTCTCTGAAAAGACTGAATGTTCTGAACCTTCCAATCAGATTTCTGAAGTAAAACTAGCTTGACACATAATTGTCAACCATCTGTCACCAAACTGAAACACTGAAGCAGGCCAGTAGCACGGGGAGATCCACCATTTGAACCAGGTCTGAGAATGCAGAGCACTAACAACATGTTTTATAGCAATTTACATTTAAAGCTTACTCAGAAGTTGTTATACATAAAGTGCAAAGGAATGCAAATGCAGGGAAAATGTAATTATGTTTGGGGTATTTTGTTTTGTTTTGGGTTGGTTTGTCTTCTTCATCTGGGTTTAAGTCTGATTTCTGCCTTCCTTAATACCTTAAAAGTTTTATGAGGTTTGTGTAAGGCATAGAGTGAAAAACTTCTGAGAGAAAAGAAAAGACAATCTTTGTTCTGAACAAATAACACATGAAAAAGTTGAAGAATATTGGCTATTTTTTGACTAGAAATCAAATTGTTGTATCGAACTAGAAATCAAATTGTTGTATCAAAAACTATGGAAGTGTAATTGATTTTATAGGATTGGTTATTAAATGGTAGCCCCCATTCTTTTATGAAAGGAGTGAAAGGAAAATCCTATACTATTTTTCTTTATTTTTTAAAGTGTGTCTGCCTTGCACTTGCATCCACCGGCATCCTTTTACACCACCCAGTTGAAAAATTAGCCAGTACAGTAAGACATTTACTGATTCACATCCAGAGGTGTCTAGAGCCCAATGAAAAGGTGTCACTTACAGCCCTGTAAGTACAGTGATAGAAATTCACAGAAGAGACAAAATGAAACTTGTGGGCTCAAGGGTTTTCCAGCAACATTAGACGTTTTAGAGATGTTGAACATTATTTATTTTCATATGAAAACCCACTACAGACAGGCTACATGACCCATTTATTCCATTTAGAGGAAAACTGTTGACCAAGGAGTACTACACCAAGGCAGTCTTGCATTCTGACTGTATTGCTTTCACCCAAGATCCTCTTCTAGGAAAAAAAACTAGCAAGGAGAGGCTCATCTGCTGTCCACATGTCATGTGTGCTGAGGTTCAGTGCACCTCATCTGGCAAGCCTGGCCAGCATTTAGAGTGTTTAAATACAGACCACAGTTCACATGAGCACTAAAATGTCCATAAAGCATCAGGCCATCATCATCCCCACTTCCAAAAGTCTAAGATCTCCTCCCCTTGTTGGTTGTTTTTATCCCTGGACCCCATCAGCACTTCATTGCTGGTGAAGCTACCGTGGTGTGTAGATGGTTCTGTGGAAAAATGCATTTCCCAGAGCTGTTACCAGTGGGATGCTTGAAGAGCTCTGTTTGGCCTGTAGGCTCATGCATGCTCGTCTGTGTAAATGGTCAGTGGGATTGAGGCTGGAGAGAATTAATTACCCAGCTTGTCTCTCCTTTCTTCCTCCCAGAGCTGACACATGTCCCAGGCACAGGCACGCTTGTGGCATCGTAGGGGGACAAGCAGCTCTGCTGCCTGGGTCTAGCAGATCATGGTCACCTTGAGTCATTTCAGTTGCAGTTTAAACCACTTTCTCTGATCTGTTTAAAGTTCTCAATGTTGCTTTTGAAACATTAAACAAGTCAAATGTCTATCCTTTGTGAATATTTCAAGGGAATATTGCTTTTACATCCAATAAAAATGGTATCAAGGAAATTTTGTTTTAGATCAAAACCTGCTTTCTTCATCTTCTTGCACACACCTCAGCCAGTTGTCTCACCCAGGATCTCTACATTTGACTTAAAACCATCTTTGGCTTAACAGCCTCACATGGCTGGTGTTACTTCATGATTTCCAAGTCTATCCTTGGAGTGATGTTCTTGCCTGTCTGTAGTCAGCGTTTGGCTGTGTTGGAAACAGGCCAGAGACAGAGATTACCCAATCTCTGACCACCTTTGTAGAAGAGTGATAATCTGATTCTACTGTTTTACTTTTACCACCTCCATGGTGGATGTTCTGGGGTCTTGCACATTATTTCCCAATGCCAGCGACTCTCAGTGGGCTTTTAAAGTGACTTGATAGCCAAGGATGTCCTGGTCCTTCCACAGAGCCCTCCCTGGAGGCCTCCCTTTCACACTAAGCAGCCTACTGCTCCTACTGGGGCAAAGTCTGCCCTGGAAAAAGACTACAGAATTTAAAATAGGCAGCAAAACCTTTGCCAGTAGATGCTATACCCTGGAAAAAATGCCCTTAAAAACTGAACAGGGAAGTTCTAAACACTGTGTAGTCCAGCTTCCTTATAGATAACAGATTTTCTAATGCTTTTTAGGGTAAATTATGAAAGTTTTTTTTTTTCCTTTCTGGGCCATTACCTTTCAGAAAAGTACTGCCATAAGGTTTTGTGGAAAAATTCAAAAAACCCCAAAAGGCATTTGGCATACTTCGCTGCGAAACTAAACTAATGCCCAACTACTTCTTCCTCACTTGACCATCACTTAAATGAAAGAAAACTTCTCATATGATAGGGAAGTTCTTCTTTCTTGGAAACCTTGACCCTGTTGCCAGTAAATATGGAGATGCCATTTAGAAAAACGTCACAGATGATTGTGGTCAAATTTGTTGAAAGTGGAGCAAGATGTATAAAAAAGCACAGCAAAAATACCGATCAGCCACCACATGAGCAATAGGTTATCTACGTGAGCATCTCAGGGAAGAAGCTACTTTGAGGGTTAACAAAATTAGGTTAACCTCTGTCTTCTAACCAGTCTGGCTGCATCACACATGCTGCTGTGACTGTAGAGGCTCGAAGATTTGGGAGCGAAGATGAAAGGATGTTCTATTTTCAGATCTGGGCATTTTTTATTTCTGCTTTGTCTTTTTGCTGTGGAAGGCAAAAAGTCACCTACAGGAAAACATACCTGCCGAAAAGGACTCCTCTCCCAGGTGACAGAGAACCTGTATATCAAGGCAACTAGTTTAAAATCATCTGTTCCTGTAAGTTGATCCCACTAATTGAAAAAGTTTATTTTATTTATAAATGCTACTTTATTAGTTTAATTACTGAGCTTCTGGAAACTTTAATAAGTTGGATGATCTCTACTGTCCTGAAGAGACAGGGTAATACAGTTACTTCTTTTGTAAAGGTGGGCAAAAATGATGTATAGAGGATGCATAGAGAGGCTGGATGAGTTTTCCATGAAAGAAATTTGCAGATAGGCTAGGATTGGAATACAGATTTACTGAGTTCTCACCCTACATCTGAAGAAGAAGATGACGATTAATATTACTGTTACTAAGTTTTGTACAAACCAGACTTGAAACTATCTCTCTTCCTCTGATTGGGTTAATTAATTAACACATTATGTTTTATAGAAGGATCTCATCAAGACCACGAGACTGCTTAAAAAGACTACAAGAATGCTGTTTATGGTAAGATTTATAATACTGGTTTTCCATTTTCTTTGACTTTTCTTTGGTCAATAGAAACAGGAATATGTGATAGTTTTAGTTTTCTTTGTGCAGAGATCTAGTCAGCAAGACCAACTGAGTTGGTTTATCCTTAAGTATAGACCTGTTGGCCTTTCATGTCCATTGGATTTCACCTTGGCTCTTCACTTGTGTGTGGGACCTACACACAGATATCCACATTTTAGTGGTGTCATCTGCAGCTGCATTACCCTCCTGACAGGAATCTCACACCTGACACTTCATTCTGTTGCCTAAAAATAGGCATGTAGTCATTTGAAGTACCTTTAGGTGCCCAAGAGAACCCACAGGTCAGGCAGATACAACACAGTTGACAGGATGATTGGTCTTTTCTGGAGCAGCAGATGGGGATGGGCCAGATACCCTACAGCATACCACATGGCATGGGGCAGTGATGTGGGGGAATGGAAAAATGACACACACAAGGACTCCTACAATTTGACCAAGATGGTCTGACTTAACTCCCCAATTTATCTTCCATTTACTCTTTGTGTGTTAAGTACATTTGTTGCTGTCACTTCTGTTCATGATTGTTCTTTCCAATACTCCTGTGCCTGCCAGCACAGGAGCCTCCTGCCTTTCCTCCTATGAAATTTTAGGCCAAAGTTGACTTGTGGGGTGTTCATTTGGCAAACTATTACTTGATCTGTTTTCAGACAAACTGCAGTGTTCGAGATCAGCTCCTCTCCTTCTATGTGAAAAATGTCTTCAGTCGTCTTGAGGTAGGAAGTGACAAGTTGTACTTTATTAGTGCCTTCCAGGTCCTGCAAGCAAACATGGATGCCTGTGTGAGTATATTCCTGAGAGCTAAGCTAACTTTGTCCATCTGAAAAGCTAGGGAAGGGGTCCATCTCAGTTTTTCAGTAGAGGGTGTTTCAGAGTCATGGTCCCCCACGCCACAGGGGACCCAACCTCACGGGGGCTTCTCCACTGGGCCCAGGGAAGTTTAACACCATTCATTCCCTCCCAGAGTGATCTTGTGGGGAGTGTGCAAGGTGGTGGAGCTCCCATGGAGCCAAGCCAGTTCCCTACAGATGATGTCACCTTGTGCTGCCCTCTCATCACTAAAGCTGCAAAGAGACAGGGTGATCACAGGGTGAAATGTTGCTCCTCAAGTTTCTGTGGTGTAACAGTGGTAATGCTTTCCTTCTTCAGCAACATACCCTCTGCAGGTGTGTGATCTTTACTTACATGTCATCTCTACTCCTCCATACTGAATTTTGAAAGAAGTGGTGGTGTCTCATGAGTAAGCAGGGACCCCAGCTACGAAGCACGTGGGAGCAGTTGCTGTGTATTAGCTGTGCTCACAGTCAGAGCAGGCTGCCAGAGACTGATGCTGCCCACTGGAAAATGTCTCCAGGTGCCCCAGAGAAGAGGCACTTTCACCAGCTCTGCCTAAGTAACAACAGGACAGCAGTTAGAGCACACTTTTGCCTGTGCAAATAGGATGGTAGGATGCTAAGATGATGCCATCACTTGTTGGCCATTTCTCACATAATTTTTAAGGGTAAACAAATAGTGACTGGGTGTGTCTTAAAACTAAATATCCTATGGATATTTTTTTTCCTCCCCTAAACCTGAAGTCCTCACAAATAACAATGTCCCAGAAAGTGGAGCCTGACCTAGGGTGAAATATAGCCATGGATATCCAGGCAAATGTCTATTGTGATTTTAAAAAGTGAGAGCAGGATGGCAAGTCAGTGAATTAATGAATTAAATTAATTGAAACATTGCCCAATCTGAACTGCATGATAGCACAAAAGAAAAAAAGAGTGGTTCTACATGCACAAAAACATTTGCAATGAGAAAACAAACAGCTTCAGAGATCTCTTTGCAGACTTATAGGTCAGAATTCAACTGAGATATTTGCATAATGTAAAAAGATTCAAATCTTAATGGGAGAAAACTTCAACAGCTTTCAGGTTCTGTATTTCAAACCATTTTAAACAGTTGTAATTTACAGCCATTATTTACAGCAGTCTGCTGTGATCATACTGTTGTGATTATTTGTGTCTGTCAAAATTCCAGATAATGCTGCCTTTCCAGAATGCAACAATATAATTTCAGATGGTATAATATGCTTTATAGAGATTAAATTCTTGTCTAGAGAAACAATTACATTCTATACAAATGCCAGTACATGCTGAGGAGTTGAGACTGTAAACTGTGACTGAATTCAGAACATCCAGTGACTGTAGCTTGCTAGATAGCTTAGTAATACATTTGTTTCTGTGCTATATGGAGACAAAATGCTGCAGGTTTCTCAGAGCTCTTGCATTCTTTTTCATAATTAGTGCCAATGCTTTACCCAAAAGAAGCCTAAACATAACAACTTACCTTTCTGGGTGTTAAAAATTGCTGGTGAGAGATAAGACTGTCCCTGCTAGTAGAAAAACAACAGCTCTTTGAAAAATTATGGCTTGCCATGATTTTCTAAGAAATACCTCAAAATTATGAATAGAGTGAAAGTAATGGATCCTTTGCTAATAGTAAACTTGAGAATTTTCATATATTATTCCTCAATAAATTAGCACTCATTCATCCATGTACATAGCTCTTTAGTTGTTATTATCTAGTTGAGCTATAAGATGTTTACCAGAAGGGATTTCCACCATGACAACATGTTATATAATTAATTTTCTACCTTTCAAGAATAAAGTTCTCTATATAACTAAGGGAAAGTGATACCTTTACAGACATATTCATGTTATATTCTTTCACAAACTCAGGCTGTAATTCAGCCAGCTAGAGGCATGTGTGCTACCTAAAATCCTAACAAAATTTACCTCTCAACCACTTCCAAAGACTTGATACTACAGTATTACTATTCCCACCCTGCCAGTTCTTGGTTTTGTCCAAACAAGGAAGCATTAATATTTTTCAATTATGTAGAGGCTCAAGTTCAGTTTTTTAGAAATATGTAAGTTTGAAAATCTCTAAACCGATTTTCTGCGGTAAAGTCAGACTTTTTCATTTAGACTATGACTGCAAGGTAAAGGGAACAGACATTTTTCCTTGGACTCTTGGAGCATCCACCTGAAGCACCACTGACCTCATTACTTGTTTGAGTGCCCTGGTCAGCATTGCTGAGAACAGTGTGAAGTTGCTTCTGAGGTTGGACTTATGTTCCTACATCAGAAGTGCATTGCAGAAATATTTTCTTACATTTGAATGGAGTGCAGAAGGACAATATATTCCCTGCAGAGCCTTTGATATTTCTGTATCATTTTAGGCAGAGCTTGTAGACCTCAAGCTGAGTTAGAGTAATGTTTTGAATACTCCAACTTGTTGGCTGGCTTATTTAGTTACTTGTACTATATACAGGAAGATAACTGTTTGTAATGTGTATCACCACTAAAGCAAACATACTCATTTCTGCTACCAAATGATGTTTTATGGAAATCTATATCATACAAGATGAAGATCATTAAAAAAAAAAAAAAAAGAGCTCCACGTTAGAAAGAACTGCCCTGGTTGCCTGGTTGGAAGATTTTTTAAAATTTACTTTTATTTACACTCTCTTTTAAAGATTTGCCTTTTTTCCCACTTTCATCATGTGAGATGACTTTGGGAAGTACAAAAGATCACCTGAAAATATTTGTGCTTCTTTTTAAAGTACTGTGTGTGAGATAGAAAAGGACTAACAGTTCATTTCAGAGGAGTTATTTCCTTCCATGAGATGAGGCCTTTTGTCTTTTCAAACATGTTGTCCTTGTTTGTAGATTGCAAAACATCAGATTTTTCCTTTTTTTTTTCCCTCTGAAAGAATGTATTTTTGATAATCCAAGTAGCTGAGGATCAGCAAGCCATATTGCTCAGAAAACTTAGTCTGGCAACTCTAAAAAAGCCATCTGGAACAGCTTTGGTTGGCCAGAGATAGGTGGTGAGGAGACGACTAAGCCCCCCAGACTGTAATTAGTCAGACAGTGGAGAAATGGGCAGGGAAACAGAGAAAAACATAAATTAACTTTATAAATGTATTTGGAGAGCTTGCAGAAATGTGCAAATTTGCTCCTTGTTCTTTGCAATGGTCTTTGGTCCTTAGCCTTGCCTTCTCTTGGGTTCAGAGGTTCTGAGGGTTCAGGGCTAAAGGACCTTGAATCTTAGAGCTGGGACACAATGTGCAAAAGCTGTAACTGCAACTTACGCAAAGATTCCTGAGATAAATAGAAAGTATTTAATAAGAAAACTTAAAGGTACTCATGGTACCAATTTTGGATGTTGTGAACTCAATTTGGCAGGTAAAAGAACACATTTGAAGTGTTGGGAGATACTGAAATGATGCTGAGATCACACATTTTACTGGTAGCCCTACAGTGCCACACTGTGGGCTGGACTCTTCCTCATCACTGTAACTTTATATCAGCATCTTTGGCTTTTTTTCTTCTTTCAGTTTCCATGTGCTCCGTCCACAAGGCTAACTTCTGCAGTCAAAAAGTTAAAGAGAGTGTTTCTTAAGGTAAGAACAGGAGGTGCTGGCTCTCCACTGCACTGTTCAAGGACTGTAGCTGGTTTCTTTTCTAATACCTTTATCTTCTCAACAGCTTGGAGATCAGGGAATCTATAAGGCCATCCATGAACTGGACATTCTCCTTCCCTGGATTCAGGCTTACATACAAACCATCATATGAAGGATGAGGAGGTGACAGACAACGTGCTGCTTCCATAAGAAGAGCAGGTCAACACCCAAAAGGCCTGAAAATGAACGGAGAGCTGGATGAACAATGTGTCTGGCAGTAACTCCCTCCCATAGAAAGAGACCCTCTGTAACACAAGTGGCATCAAGAGGGGTTTTCATAAGCTTTCATGGTTAACCTGGCACAGCAGCTTTGCCTGTTCTGCCTCTGGAGCAGTTAGAGCTCCCTGCTGTGCTCCCCATGGCTTGTGCCACCCTGTGTGAATACAGCTCAAAGCTTTGGATCACTTTGGATCACTTTGGAAAATCCTACCCCTAAGCTATATTTTCTTTTGGGGCTTGTGGCTGTAGATATGTAACTGTACACACATGTACAGTTCTACACACAAGCCATTCTACATGTAAATAAGAAAAAAATTATGTACTGCTTATCTTTATTATTAATTTAAGGTAATAATTGATCCCTAATAAAAATACACAATTAATGTAAAATCTTTTCTTCAGACTCATGCATGAGATTTAGATGCCACATGGTCTACATGAGATCAGGCACTCAGAAAACACAATAAATGGATTGCTTTCACTGGGATTGTAAAATGATTTGTGAGAAGTTTATGGAAGTTTATGGTAGTGGTTTCCAAAATATCTTTCATATAGTACAGAATGAAGATGGAGTTCTAGTTTTCTCATATTTTTAAAGATTTACCAGGACAAAATATCTAGGCGATGAACATATTCCCAATCTGAATGTTTGGCAGTTCCATGGGGTTGAGATTCTGCAAATCTTCAAATCTCATAGTTCTACTATGTCAGAAGCATTTGAAACCTTTAGTGTGATGACACTGGTGAGCCTGAGCAAGTTCCTCTTCTGGCAAATGTCTAATACAAGGGAGTTGCTATGAAAAATATGTATTTTTTTCAATTGAAGACAAAATGGTTAATTAGAGGGACAGCGGAAAATACTATGTCATGGTCTTTTTTGAGCATGTAATTTAACTTTTAATTAACACAATGTCCCTTTTGATGGAATTTTTTCACACCCATTAATTTTGAAATTCAAATTTGCTTTCAGTTTCAGTGTTTTTTGTCCAAACTCTGGTGTACGGAATAGAAAACTGACCATGGGCATGGCCTCTCCAGCCTTCATCAGACATAACTGTCTAGTACTTGCCACTGGTAGGGAGCAGTAGCTGGGATCTGGGAGCCCTGTGTCTGTGGGAGTTGGAGGGACTGCTGCTTCTCTGCCTCAGAAGGGAGCCAGTGGCACCTGCAAACAGAAACACTGCCACCTTTAATTGGGAAGATCCATGGGCAGTGGTTTCAGGTGATTCAGGTTGCCAAAGACTTCTCTCGTGGAAATTTTGCCCCTCCAGTCAGTGGGTGACACACGAAGAGACACATGACCTTTAAAAAGGACAAGGAACACCTTCCCTGCCACACTGCATTCCTGGGGTCAGCCCTGCAGTGGGTATGGGCAGCCAGCAGACCTCTCACAGCAGGGTTTGAGGTCAGGCTGCAGCAAAGCTCAGCCTCCATTCATCTGACAAAGAAATCAAGCTATTTTATGGCAAAAAAGCTTAGGATTTGTGTATTTCAGCCCTCATTTCCCATATGGCTTGGGACACTTTGTGGATTCTTAGTTGCCTTGTCTATAAAATGAAAGTACCTCTGGGAATGATGCATCCCTTCATACAGTAGTGAAAATCACATTTGCAAGCCAATTAAACACTCCTGGATGAAAGCCAAAATACAGCACCTGCAAAACAAGGGACATTACCTAATACAAAAGTGTTGTGGTAAGTGATACATGCCATATGCAGGCTACCTAACAACAAATATTGCTTTGAGTCTTCACAAAAACATAGCAAAATAATTGGTATTAAATATATTCAGCTGTCAATTCAAAGTAATAAGTATGGACAAAAGCTTGTTGCCTTTTACAACCTGACAAGTGAAGGAGTGCATTTTAATTTTACAGATGAGACTGTAGGTGTCACTCTTAGAAAACAAGACTATGTTAGTCTCAGTTAACTGCTGACTTCAGTTGATGGAAAAAATGTTGGAGCATATTTCATAAGTAGTTTTCTTGGATGGAAACTGAGATTGATATGCAGTTGGGTTAGAAAGATTGAATTATTTAAATTCAATTGCAACAAATGTAGAATTGAAATAAAAAATGCAGGGTAAGAATGATGGAGATTTAGCAACAAACTGATTTATTATGAATTCAGTCTCTAGTTTTGCTATAGAATTCTTATGTGACTATAGACAAGTTCCTTTTTTAAGTATTTTTCTCCTTTGACAAATGGAAAAACCATCTATCAATTATTTGTTCAAGTTAATTTAGCCTACAGAAATCCTCAGAAGGAAATTATTTCCCATGAGGGGTTAACTGATGTCACTGTTGCTTAGCAGGGCTTGTCTTATCACAATGTTTTGGTATTTTTGAAGCAGTGACTCTTATTATGTAGAAAAAAGATATTTTATGACTGTTACTGCAAAAGAATGAAAAGTATGTAGCTGTACATTAAAATTGTCACTAAATCACAACTTCTTGAAAAACACTGATCTAGTGGAAAGTAGCAGCTGCACATGCAGCTTTGGTATTATGTAAATAGTACAGCAACAGTCAGCAAAGACAATTTCCATCACATACAAGATCATGTACAATTTTCTGGTTTCTCTGAAGTGTTTTTTTTCCTCCGAAATGCAGAATCTTCAGAGCAGAGGTTATCACTTAATAAATAGTTTCTGCTGTAGGCCCAACCATCTACAGCAAATTCCTGATCTCAGCTGCAGCCCTGGTGCTATAATGTAGTCATAGCATCGTGAAATCACAACATCATTGAATTGTTCAGGTTAGAAAAGATCATTCAGATCATCCAGCCCAGCCATTAATGCAGTGCTGCCAAGTCCACCATAAAGCCATGTCAAGTGCCAGATCCATGGGTCTTTTACCTACCACCAGGGATGGTGACTCAGCCACTTCCCTGGGCAGCCTGTTCCAGTGCTTGACAACCTTTCTTGGTTGCAACTTGACAGTGCTTTCAGAGAAGAATATTTCCTGATCTCCAATCTAAACAAGTCCTGTCAAATGCTGGGACAGTTTCCCTTGGAGAGCATTAGAAGGATTAGAAGATTGGATTAGAAGACTGTTTCCTGAAAAATGGAATTAAGAATGGTATTTGGACAATGATGCAACTTGTGTTGGATTTAGCTATTAGGTCACTTTTTCTTTGTGCCCACAACATACACTGATTTCTAGGCACTGCAGTAGCAGACTCTTCACTGCAAAGATGTGTGGCCAAAGGTGAAATGCTTGAACTTTTGGTCTAGTGATTAATGAGATGCTCCAGTAGCCAGTGAGCCCACATACTCAAGTCATCTTCCCCTCAGCAATTGTGGGGCTGCCAAGAGAAGGGTGCCTGGGCAGGCAGTGCTGTACAGGAATGGAAGGGATATGGCAGCCCCTGTACAGGTGCAGTGGTCACCTTACAGCTTCTCCCATCTTTAGCCAACCTTCTTCATGTTGCAAATATTGAGTGCCCTGGGGCTACCCCCTCCTACATACTGCCAGGAGCTCCTGACCTGTGGAATACTCACTCTCCAAGAACATGTGTGGAGAATGGTCTCTCCTCAAATCTGTTTTCATTGAAAAATCAGTGTTTAGATTGATATTCCTATTCTGTTGGCTTCAGTGGAAGAGTGATTTGGAAATGTAAAGGCAGCCAGTAGGTTTATTGCTCTAAAGGAGCATTGATTGTCAGAGGGAAAATGGAGGCACAGGAATACCACTGACTGAGGGTGGAGATTATTGTGGAATAAAGATGCCAGTGGAATACATCAGAAGTAAGTAAGTTTGAATTGCCAAATGTTATGGATAATGGTTTTTTCAGTTCTTTGGATGGAGTGGGTTGATGAAAGGCATCATAAAGCCACGGGGTCCATAGGATAAATGAGGCTGTCACAGGACTCTGGAGGCTTCTGGCCCGACCTCCTGCTCAAAGCAGGGCACACTAGGAGGTCAAACCAGGCTGCTCAGGGCTTTATCCAGTTAGATATTGAAAAATCTCAGATAGGAACAATGGAAGGCTGACTTTGAAGGGCCATTTCTAGTTGGGTAAAATATTACAGAGCTGAATGTAGCCACGGCTGAAGAAGAATGGGCTTTGTTTCCATAGCTGAAAGGAAACCTATGAGAACCGCCTCATCACAAAATTTTTGTGTGAGATGAATGACAAATTGCAGGCAAGTGTCAGGTCCTGTGAGAGGAAAGGGTTGAATGAATTTTGAAACAGAATTAAGGCAGATGAGAAGTCACAGATGTTTCACTTCTGGTAAATTATTTCTGAAGGTTGCAAGCCCCTCTCAATTTATACTGAGGTTTTTGCTCCAAAGCCTTTGGGATGGAAACCAGCCTGCTCCCGACCTGGCTCCTGGCTTCTCTCCTTGCAGCATGGGCATTGCCAGGGAGGTTTCTAATATGTGGCCCATCAAAAGGTCATGCAGATCTCCCTGCCCCTTGGCTATTAATTCTGGATATCCCCAGAGTGCCCTACCTTCTCATGCTGGGTTATGATGACCTTTTTAGAGTTTTGTTTTTAAGAGTTTTGTTCTGGTAGGTTTTCTGCCTCAGCAAACTGGCAAAGAGCAGAAGAACATGTCATGCTAGGATATTAAAGTAATATCAGCTATCTGATTACCAGTCCCTGATTTTTGAATTGTCAGATAGAATCCTGAGAAAATACAAATTTCATTCTGTTTAGTGGAAGAGGGTGTATAGATGTAGAGGCAACCTGAGGAAGAGGAGTGTAGAAGAGGAGTGATGATGAACAGAGAAGCCTGGGGTGTTTGGGTCTTATCCATATGTTTCAGCATGTTGCTGTATTTTGCATTTTAAAAAAAATCTACTTAAAGAAAGCTGGATGTAAAGTTTCTAGCAGCTGGAGTTGCAGAGAAAAGAATGAAACTTAAACAGAAATTATGAATGAGGTTATACATAGATACTAAGGTGCATGTGGATATTGTAGGTACTATTGATACTAAGATATCAAGGTGTGAACATGTTTGGTTTTGCTTTCAACAGCCCTTTAATCAATTATGTTTCTTCATATGTAATAAAATCTTATTTTTCTTCTATTTAAGACCTCAAAAATGCTTTCACACTCTTGACATAATTATAGTTTGGGGTTAATGATGTACATTACTTGTTAATATTAACCAATGATTACTTTTCCTTCCACTTTCTGCCATTGCTGCTTTTTCAAGTTGTTTCTTCTGTGCTTTCAAAAGAGCTGATGAGAAGGAAACAACTTCCTTGAAGTAGTCATGGTGCAGGGGGGGCCTTTTGTTTGCTTGTTTTTCTAAAAATGCAACGGACAGCCATTAACAGCAGAAGACAGCCTGGTGGTTTTGTTGCTGTAGGTGAAGCCTGTAGCCCATGTTGGTCACTGATAAAGCATCATCAATTATTTTCTGATTTTTCCCTCCCTGCATGAAAGACGAAGTGGTTTGTGCCAGCCCAGCTCATTGTCCCTAACCACGTGTGAAGAACCCGCTGACGTCTCCTTGTCATGTCACTCTAAATGTTTTCTCTGTTCCTGTTTAGTGACTAAGGAATAACCAGTAGCAATTTCCAAGTGATGAAGAAAGCTTGCTGAGATAAACCACAGGTGCCTTAAATTAGTCACTTGATAAAGCTGTTAACAAGTGAGCCTATTAGATGTGAGGAAAAATTATTTTTGTGAATGAGAAACCACAGGCTGTCAGTGGAAAAGACAGCCTGTTTTTCTGCCCGCGCGGTAAGGGAAAGAGTGCTTCACGCACAGCGGTGCCCGCGGGGTCACAGACGTGGATCCCAACATGGAGCACAACTGCCGTGCTGAAGGGGAAGGTCAAAATCTGGAGAAAATTGCAGGGTTGCAGAAGGTTACCAAAAGGAGTTGCAGCATTGGATGCAGAGCTGCAATTTGAGTCAGTGGTTTGGCCTCTTTGAGACCAGCAAGCGGAGCCTGCATGACCTGTGCCCCTAAAGAAGCTGCTGATACCAAAAGGTGATTGTGGCAAATATCTGACTGCACACAGCTGAGAGATAGGTTCAGCACAGTCTGATTTCAGACCATCTGAAGCAAGATCCTGGTGCTTATTCCTCTACATAGAGAAAAGACAAGTGACTTTTTGGGGAGGTTTTATAGAAGAAAGGGAAGAGGCCATACTAATCTAGTGGCAATCTATTAAAGAGTACTTCCCCAGCTTAAACTCTAGAATGAGGGTTTCACTCATGAATGTAAAAAGATTTAAGAATTGTTGCAAACTGCATATGTTGCAAAAAGAGTGAATATATGTGCTCAACTAGTCCATGTGTGAGGACTACTGAGAGGAAGCAGAAGGATGTAATTTTTGTATGTGGTTTCACTATTGATTTTCTGAGTCTGCTCCAGCTTTTCCTTTCTTTGAAACATTGGAATATTGCAAAGGATTAAAAGAAGAGTTATATGAAAATTTTCCCTCTGGTACAAGACATTAGAGATATCAGTTCGATCCCAACAATTAGAGGGAAGATAAAAAAAATCAGCTGATTGCAATTAATCTACAGAAATGACTTCATAAGAAACTACATGTTTCCTCAGTTAGATGGAAGAAAGCACAGCCAAGTTGTACTTTTCAGTGCTAAATCCAGGAAATTCAGTTAGGCTGGAAGTAGCAGTAAGACAGATACTGACCAGGCCAACTGATATAAATGATCACTTTTAAGACTGTAAATGGAATCTCTAAGTATCTCATCATTTACATCCTCCAGATACAGAGCACAGGAGTGGAATGAGTTCCACTGAAATGTTTAACCTATGAACCCATCTCTGTTTCTTTTTTAGGAAGGCTGTTGCAGAGTTTCACATTCTGATTGCCAGAAGTCTTTCATTTTCTGGCCTGAGTTTACTCACAGACAGTTTATAGACATTTTGTCTAGGGTCAGTTTATTCTGTTAGCCTACATGATTAACTGAATTTGCTGTTTCCCCACTGTAATGTAGTTCAAATAACAGCTGGGTCTTCTCAGCTTTTCCTTTTCTGAAGCTGAGCAATCCCAACTTTTCTAGTCTTCTTTTATAAAACAGGAGCTCCCTGTTTTCTGGACCATTTCTAGTTTGAACTAATCTGTATAGCACAGGGTTAACCCACAAATGCACATTGGCATTGCTCCCCTCAGTCTTCTAGAAACACCTTACCCAGTTAACCTTCACAGTGTCCACTTCCATTGCAGTGTTGCCTTGATGGTTCCTGTGGGGAACAAAGGCACCATGGAGTCATTCTCCTCCTCCAGCTTTCTTTTGTGAGTGCCACTGTAGGTTGGTTATTTAAGTCCTGTCAAGTCCAGTATTGAGTACTTGAAGGTAGGTTCTACCACTTCTTTGGGCAACTCACTCTGACATTTAATGTTTCTCATGCTGAAGCAATTTGAGCCTGTTGCACAGCGTCCTTTCGTTATGCCCTGTGTGAAAAGTGTACCTCCACCTTCTTTGTAATTACCTTCTGGGTAGTGGAAATCTGCAATTAGATACCCCTGAACCTTCCTGTCTTGTGGATGAACAAATCAAATTCCTTCTGTTTTTCTTCATAAGTAGAGATCTGCCACCCTCTCATCACATAGGAGGCCATTGGCAGAACATTCTAACATTCTCATATTTTTCAGTGTCTCTCTTGAGCTGGGGGGTGCTAAGCTGGTTGCACTGCACTGGGTGTGGACTGAGAGGTGCCAAGCAAATGGGAGAGAGAACATCCTGTGACCCACTGGCTGCAGTTCTGCTGATGCAGCCCAGGACACTGCTTTTGCAGCTGCAAAGGTGAAATCCACTTCCATTCAGCCATCCACCAGCACTTCCAGGTCCTCAACAGCAGACTTACAGTGCTGTCTTATTTTTTTTTTTAGCCTTTGAGGCAAATTCGAAACACTTTTGCCCTTATGACTTGCAGAAACCCCAGTCTTGCTTCATGTTTATCTTTACCTTCTGGCCCACTGATTAGTTCCTTTAAGTAACATTTCTCTTGGAAATGTTAGTTAAAAACAAAGGGTTTCATTCTGAAATGAAAATATAATTGTTTAACTGAAAAGTTACAACCCAGATGACAACATCCATTCTTATCCAGAGAATAAGCACCTACTCTAATGATATCTTTTGTAGTAGTACTAACCTTCTGTCAAAAAGATCCACACACATCCTAAATCTGTGAATATCAGCAGAGCATAATCTTCTGATTTGGGATGACTGAAAAAACAAAGTGAATCCATTCCTTCAATTAAGCAACACTTCATTATCACTGACTTCTAGACACAGAGTTCCCACAAAGACTTCCTTGGAAGCAGAGGAGGAACTGATGCATCCCATCACAGGCTCTTTTATGTGCAATTCAAGCTGCAGTGCTTGATTTTTAATGTTTCCATGTGTACCTATATATGAGAAGATCCATGACTTCTTTCAAATAGTTAATTGCTTCTTCCACAAATATTTATTGCTATATACTTATCTGTTTACTAGTATCTGATTATTCTGGTTCAGGGTCTAGTACAAAGAACATTTTAATTTCATGCTTCCCATTGCTTAGACCATTCCTCTTCAGTGTCTAACCATTTCAGGTAAGATCAGAAATTGTTGAAAGATAACCTATGTCTTCAGTAACAAAAGGAGCAATACTATAGGAGCAGATTAGTAGGTTACAAAAATTGATGTTGAGGACCCAACTTCCACACTGTACTTGTTATGAGTTTATTTTGAACTAACTCTAGCCTGGTCCTGTGGACTGAGCTCCTGTTAACAATTGGATAACATCAAGAGACTTTCTGAAAACACTTTCCACTTTTATTTTATCTGAAATGAACTAAATTTTGCTGACTTCCAGAGTGCTCCCAAATGCAAGCCAAAGTGAAGTGAGTGATGATTCAGAGATTGGTTTTAAATTCCCTTATACATCCACAAACACAGAGGATCTCACTGATATGTCATTTCACCTTATATGGGCAGAAAAAAAATATAAGTCAGTCTAAAATGTCTTTGGGCTTTTTTTTCTTTATTTTGGCAACTGTTGAACCAGAACTGATGGTTTTCCAGAAGAAAATTCTCTTATGGAAAGGGCAGAGTAGTTCAAGTGTGCTGATGGAAGCCAGAGTTGGTGTGCCTGAATTCTGAGCTCTCTGCAATTAATACTCAACTTGTCTGTGTACGTTTGCAAAGATGTGAAAAGATTGTTGTACTTTGCTTGTGCACACAGAGGCAGAGGTAGAACACCACAGTTAAAGTCTAGAGTATCACAGCTCCTCTGCTACTGATATCTACACTAGCTAGATTAAAATAAACTCACCCTTTCTGTTGTGGATATGCTACATCTTCCCTTTCAATTTTGCTTCATAGATATGCACAGAATAGGCTGGTGTGGCAAAAACAGAGGTACTGAAAAAGGATAAAGTGAGAGCCCAGAGCCCTGTACATATTATTACAAAACAGAATGATCAATTTAAGTGGCAGGAGAACTACTCTTTTTCATAAGTTTTGGAAGTTTTTCATAACTGCCATATAGACTTTCCTAGATATTAATAGGGATATTAATAACATTAATACTTTCCTAAATAATTAATAACTCTTGCATAAATGATGAAATTAATATTCTTTCACAACAACTAAACAGCAGTGCTAGGAAAGGTGTTCTCTTCCTTGTGGTAACTAACTCATACAGACATTTTAAAATACCAACAGCTGGTCCATCATTAGTAGACCAATCTTGTTGTTGCTTGGCTGTCAAATTCAGTAAAGGTAGCAGGAGTTAAATTAGCTGTGAGGCTTTTGAATCTCTCAAAATCAGAAGAAACTGCTGACTGGTCAAAAGTTACTGACAAGGAAGGAACTGACAGCTAAAAAACTGCATAAGTTTCATTTCCTTAGGAAAAGATTAACAAGTCAACCTGCCGCAGTACCTGCTCTTTGATTAAAATAGTTAGAAGTATGCTACTTGAAACTGTATTTTGTTCTTCTTGGAAAGGGTATTTTTGTTGCAGTTTGTGAGTTGTTAGTTCATAGTTGTGAGTCCAGGCCTTTGAAAAAGGAAGATGAGCAACTTTAAAGTGAAGTGTCTCTACTCTCGACCCAGAGCAGCTCTTCTATAGGCAGCCTTACTTCCTGTGGAGATGAAGAGGAAATGTACTTAGAGTGTGAAGCACCTTCTTCATTTTTTAACTACTAAAAAGCAAAGGTCTTCAGTATTTCTCCTTTCACCTTAAATTCTGAATCTAACTGAAAAACTCTTGCAAGTGAACTCCTCTCAAGAAGTCCAGTTCTAAGTAAAATGTTATCTGTGGATGAATTGCTTGTAAGCCTGACTTTGTCATTCTCATATGTGTCCTGGAGGCTGGACAGAAACAGGTGGGACCAAATCTGTGTACTGATTTGCTTTTTCTCTGTAAGGAAAGATGACTGGCTTGCTTAGTCACACAATTATGAATAGCACTAAAGAGATAGTCAGGTGAGGGGAATCCCCGCCAAACCATCTCCTGGATTGTTTTAGAAGAAAAGATTGCACCACGTAGTAGATTTCTTCTAAGAAATGTCCTGTGGAGGTTTCCAAATGATTGTGACAGAAAATGTCCACTCTCTAGGTTTGAAACATTTAATGGATATTTTCTTACTGATGTTTGAAACAGATCATTGACTTAGCCTCCAGCATGTGCCCACACCTACACACTTGTGTTTCCATGTACATATGTGATAATTAACAATTATAAATTGTGTAAGTGATAACAGGAAAATGATCAGATTTTTTCCCCCAAATGCTGACATTTCAACTTAGAATATTCAATAAGAAATTAAAGCAGGGTTGCTTTCACTACTGTGTACTTCCAAATTTAAATGTATTAATTACTAACAATAAATATGTCTGTAAGCTGAAGTACTTACACTATGAAAAAAAATGCAACTACACAATGAAAACTCAAATGGACTTTAATTCCTCATTAAAAATTAGATCAAAAAGCTCCAATGCAAAGAAAAGCCAGTAGCAGAGAAAATCAGTGTAAGGAGAAGAAAAAACCCCAACAATATTAGGAAAAAGCTTTGAAACAATTGTCTTTGAATAATATGTTTTCCTATTTGCTTTATTCAGCTTTTAGAAGTTCGTGTTTTCTGTCCTTTTCCTGCAACCATACTGATTAAAAAGTAATTGGATAAAAATCCCAACCCCAAAACTCTAAAATATATCCCGAGATTCATGAAATCATACAAAAACCAGAAGCTGGTGCTTTAAAGTGGGAACAAACACTGTAAGATACATGACATAACACTCATAATGAGAAGTACCTCCAAAGGATATTATGGTCCTGAAAACAGAAAACTTTCAAGTGTTTTATTCCTCTTGGAAAAATGAAGAAGAGAGGGTGAAAATGGAAGATTTTATGTAGAAAAACCTGTAGACAGTCAGTGGTTGTAGCAGAGGAGGTATTACATCAGCCACAATTTAGATTGTTGCTGTGCCATCAGTTTTCCTGCTTTTCCATTGATATGTACTTAAACTAAAATTGAATAAGATTTAGAATTTTATTCTATTTTATAGGCACTAGATTTCAATCAGAATTTGGATATGTGGAAAAATTCCAGACAGTAGAAATACAGAGTAAAAATGCACACTACGTTTGACCATTACCGTCTGCTACATTGCCAAATTTCTTTCCATATTTTAATACAAGAAAAAGAGTACTTTGGAATTTCACCTTATTTTCTCATGGTTAGCTCTCATGGGTACCTTGAAATCATTCATACATGCAGACTGTGCTTTTTTGGAAAGCTGGAATAGTAGTTTGTACCAACTTGAAATATGGGACAAGAAACAAGAAGGAAACTTTGATCTCCATTGCATATTGCAGTCCATGCAGAATTAGAAATGAGAAAATGTGTGTTTTAGGTCTCTCTTTCCAGGCTCAGAATTTCTCATATACATAAATTCAATGGTCTTTCAAGGAAAATGAAAGGAAGACAGAATTATGCTGATTTTAGAAACAGGGACATGAACAGCTATCAATGAGCACAGATGTTCTCCAGAAAATATTTGTTATCACCTCCAGAAAATTATTTTTTAAAAATTTTAATTACATGTCCTGAATATTTTTATTATGTTATACTGGAGAGTTTAGACAATACAGAGCTGATAGTAATACAGTTAAGAATTTCCATAAAGTCCACCATAGTGTTTGAAAAAGGCCAGCCCAGAACAGCTGTTCCTGGCAATCCTCTTCTTGGGCAAAGCAGAAGCTTGAACTCTTACTAACAGGATAGATGAGTACTCACACTATGAGGGGTAACAATTTCCTGTTGCTAATTCAGAAAGGACTCGTTAGTGTTTGGTGGGGAACTCCTGCATGGGTTTACCAAATTAAAAAACTGAAGGAAAGTATGAAACAGATATCTAGTGTGAGTCAAAGTACCAAGATTTTAATAATTTTGAACTTACACTCTAATCACTTCAAGCTGTACCCATCAGCTCATTATCTATTTGGATGTCTGTCTCTCTAGATGTCTAACACCACTGAGCGTTAGTTTCTTCTTCCTTCCCTTTCTGCAGAAGACTCAACAGCTAATGTGTGTGAGAAATTTTTGAGAGGGAAGAGGGATCAATAATATCCTTTAATCTGTCTGCATTTGCATGCAGAGAGGAGTATGTAATGGAGGCCAAAGGGCCTTCCTTGTGCCATATTTCAGATTGTACAAACTAGTTTTCCAGCTCTCTCACACAATATAAAGTGTCCAAAGTGTCCCCCAAAGTGTCCCTGGAATGGGCTGAAATTTTGTTTAGAAAAATGTAAAAACAGTTAGTTTTGAGCATTTCAGAACTTCCCTCTACCCTGAAATTTTGTCTTATTGATGCCTTAACTTTTAGCTTTCATATTTTCCAGATTCTGTACTGCAGTAGTATGTAACTCTGAACTTCATATAAAGTGTTTGCAAGTTCTTTTCACAGTTTACTTAGACAAAAGAATCCTTTTCCAGCCTGAGAACCAAGGACACTGTTACAGCTTCGGGCCCAAAAGATGTAAACAACAGCGAACTGAGGTGAGCAATCTGTGAGGATGGGACTTCCTAACCTGAGACTGTAACTGGACAATTAACCCCAATATGTAAATGGACCAAAACTTATAAAAAGTGTGAAAACTCATGACAGGTTGTACATCTTGGGTGTAGCTGGGCTCTTGTACTGCCCAAGGTGTATCCTTTAAAGGCCTTTTTAATAAATACCTACTTTATTCCTTTAACACTGTCTAGCCTCTGTTCTAGGCAGCCTCTCAAGGCAACATATAAAACAAGTAGATGATTTGTGCCAACATTATCCTAACTGATCACTAGAAACATCCTCTAAGTCACAGAGATCCCGTGGTCAGAGGGAGTAGCCAATTATATCCTCCATGATGTGTAGGCATATCCTTATCTGTAGGAGAGTGGTGAGTTGGTTCTTTTTATTTGATTTGATTTTTGGTTTTGATTTTTGTTTGGTTTGATAGTTATTTTGTTTATTGGTTTGGGGGGTTTTGTTCTTTTGTTCTTATTTGTTTGCTTGTTTGTTTGTTTTTTTGGTGTGGTGTTTTTTTTTTTTTTTTTTTTTTGTTTTTTTTTTTTTTTGGTTTGGTTTTTTTTTTTTTTTTTGTTTTGGGGGGTTTTTTTTTTTTTTTTTTTTAGCAGGGAAAATGACAGTGTTACAATATGTTTGTAAGGGTCAGTTGCAAATTCGTAAGATCATAGAAAGGTTTGGGTTGGAAGAGGCTTTAAAGATCATGTAGTTCCAACTACATGGGCAGGGAACCTTCCACTAGACCAGGTTGCTCAGAGCCCCATCCTACCTGGCCTTGAATACTTCCAGGAGTAGGGAACCACAACACCTCTGGGTGATGTTCCAGTGTCTCACCACCTTCACAGTAAAGGCTTTCCTCCTAATGCCTAATAATCCCCTTCCCTCTGACAGTCTGAAGCCATTCGCCCTGTCCTATCACTACATGCCCTTGTAAAAAGTCCCTCTCCCACTTTCTTGTAAGTCCCCTTAAGTCCTCCTTAGTCATGAAGCCTGATTATCAAGACATCTACACTGCAGATTGTAGCAACACGAATAACAATGCTTGTAATTACGTAGCACTGGTACAATGTGTAGGCAAAGTTTAATCACTTAACACCCTCAAATGTGACAACCCCCCCTTCACCGCCCCAGCGCTGTGAAGGAGGAAACAAAGGAATTATTTCTGCTGCTTTGTAAGAAAGGGAGACTGAGAAGTGAAGTGTGATAGAAGGTCAGAACGACAACTCAGAGAGGGTTTTCCAACCATGGGCTGCTTTCCTGGGACTGTGATACTAGAGAAAGCCACTGTGTTTTAGTGAAATGAAAGTCAGGCAGAGATCTGCTGAGCTGGCATGGGCAGTTGCTGTCTAAACCACTGAGCATTCTGAGCAGTAGGCATAAAACAAAAAATGAAAGGGAAAAAGGTATAATCAGGGGTCATATTGAAATCTGACATGACTTTGCAAGGGCATCTTCGAGTATTTAGTGTAAGGTGTAGTATGAACAGAAAGGTGTGAAACCTCTGCTTTGCATGAAGAGTCAGATGACTTCCAGGCAGCAAAATGAAAAAACGCCTTGGTTTCACTTCCTTCTGTGCTTGGACCAGATGATAATCCAGCTGTACAATGGAGCCTCACAGAGGACCACTTCAATTCTATGCAGCACAAGATTTTTCAATCCTATTCTGGCATCTCTTTCAACTAGATTAGGGCAAGTGTTCAGACAAAGAGCTTGTGTTAGCGTTGAGTGTTCAGTCCTCTCCAGCATGCACTCCCCAGATACTGCTAAAGAACACAGATAAAAAATTGCATGCTCTTAGGTCTCTTGGAAAGTGCAGTTATTTTCAGGATGCCTCCTGCACTGTTTGTAATGATGCTGGTTGTCTGGGCAGGCAGTGCAGGGGAGCCACCTCAATCTGGGTCTTCCTCACAAACCTGACTATTCACAGTTCTTGGGCAACAAGACATACACTGGACAATGGTGATCTGGTTCATCACTTTTGGGCAGAATGGGAAGCAAAACAGGGATGAAAGAGGCACAGGACCCTCATGTTCTAACCACCTGCTGTAGGTGGTTGCCTAATTTAAAAATTACTTGGAGACATGATACTGTGTGTCAACAGAAGAGAATATTATGAGACTAGTATGTCAATGTTAATGTGGCACCATTTATTAAAATGTAAGGGATTTGAAAAAGGGATGCTGTATTAATATTTCTGTATTAAAATACATTTCAGTGCAGCTGATGATATCCCAAAGAACAGTCAATGCTTTGTGTGATAATTTGAATGTGGAGATTAGTAAAAGGTCTCAATCTAGCCTCCCCAGGCAGGAGAGTGTACCTAAAGTTCAGATCTGCACTCGGAAGATAGCATAACAGAGACAGATGTCATGGCTTTTTTCTTTGCTTTTTGCTTAATTTCTTGCCTTGTTTGTGATAAAATACTTGTAGCACTGCACTGTGGGCAAAGCACTGCAATGGGACTATGAGACCCTGTTTGTGTTTCTAGATTTGCCTTTCTCAGAGGCTGAATGATCATGAATCATCCCATTGCTCTGTGCTTCTCTTTTCTTACCTGCAAAATTGGATGCTTGGCAAGTGGCCTTCTCTGAAGTGTGAGGAGGTTTGGTGATCAAATTAGCCAAGTAACCTGCCAAAACTATAACCAGTATTGACAAAATGTGAGTTGGCAAAATCCTTATTTTCCAATCCTTCATCCTCCTGCTATTCTTAGAAGTGTAGTTGTAATGTGAGACCAAAGGGGGGTAATCTGAGGGACACATCTTGCTGTGGATGAGATGTGTGTCTGACAAGGTTAACAGGACAGCCTAACCCAGCACAGTCACTCTGGGTAAATAGTTCTCGTAGAAGGTAGTATTCCTGACTTAATAGTTCACCTCCTGGAATTACATCTTCTGCTTGGCTGGAAAATTATAGCAGTTAAGTTGTGTTCAACTACATTGTGATTTGTTCTTAATGTGTTAGGAAGACTGAGCTGGTTGAGTAAAGAATCCTCCCCAAACTCCCTTCTTTCAGGTCTTCTTTTCACTCTCTCTAGGTGATTAAAAGCACTGTTCAAATTAGAATCTGTAATGGTAAAAACTGGGCTTCATGACTCAGTCCCTCTTCCAGTTATATGTTTCTGACTCCATAAAGAGTGCCACAGGTAACAGGAATCATTTTCACTCTCCCACTTTACATGTCCTTTCCAACACTCTGCCAAAGAATTGCTCTGTTGACTCATGGTCAGTCACTGAACTTCAGCAGGTGTCCATGTCTTGTAAAATATGCTTTATTTTCCTGTGTGTATAAGACTACATTTAGCTGAGCCAACTTAAACTAAAACAAAAAAGTGCATTGCATAATGTTACTACCTCAAGCAGACTACAGCACTAATTGTTGTGCAGTACCACATTTGTTGTGAAATGTGTCCCATCTGTCTATGCTGCTGTTCCCAGGCAGCTCTTGCATGCAGCTTTTGGGCCTGCCATTGTTATGATATTTGGTTCTTCTCCCTGAAAAATGACAATTTCCCTGGCTGTAGTAGTCTAGGTCTATTCCACAGATAGAGGTCCTCTTTCAAGCAGCAAATGAAAAAGATTTGATGGCATTAGTGGTCATTAGCTGAGCTGGAACTAGCTTCAGGGGAGAGTTTCTTCCAAGGAATATCCAAGGAGTCATGTGGGGCTGAGACGGAGAGTTGTAATCTTACCAAAAGTTGTTTGGAACCACTTTTGGTAAGATTAGAACTGATCTTACTTAAAGTGGTTTGGAACCACTTTAATTTTCATGTCTTTCTGATGAACTACAGACATCTTCCATTGCAGCGTGTGTGAACTGAGCCCACAAGTGCCTTCTTCCTGATTCTCTCTCTTTTCTTTTCCCTACGGGACCCTTCTTTAATTCTTTCCCTTGTAGACTCCTACCTACCCTCCATTCATGTACTGCAGTCTAAAATTATCTGATTTCTTCATAAAACTCCTCAAAATAGGCTCTTTTCCCATTATATTCATCAAAGCAGAGTTTTGTTCCTATACAAAAACATTTTCCCCAGCTATCCTCAATACAGTGTTTTCAGTTGTTTCTGTATGCGCTCGAAGATCACCCTGTCTGTCTTCTTCCATGGGGCTTCTTTTCATCCATGTCCTTCTGTTTTCACATTCTACACACAATAGTACCAGTGAAATGGCAGGTGGGGAATTTTAATTATTGCCAAGTGAGTGTCTTAAGTACTAAATACTCTGGTCCCACATATAGTAGACACCCATAGAGGAATTTAATATAATACATCATTGCATTCATGCTGCAACTTTGTTTGTCCTGTTCTGAATCTGGAGGTGAAGAATGCAAAAGCAGCAGAACTGCACTTTAGACCATGGAAAGGATGCAAACAGTGTTTCATAAAAGGACAGCAGCAGAAGGAATGTTTAAATCTCTAAGTGTCTGTATAGAACACATGGCAAACTCAGTGGTTACTTTAAAAGAATACCAGAAATGAGTTGACTGTTGCACTGACCCTTTAACCACAAGATAAGATTTTTTTTCAGATGGTGTGTAAGAGCAGGTTTGAGCCACAATGCATATTCCTCGACCCGTATCGTAATTTCCCCCTTTTCCCCAACCACGTGTTAAAGAAACTTCAAAACCTGCCACGTAAACGTTACCCACTGATGAACCACTGAAAATTTTTCCAAGACCATGCTTTAACAAAGGCGCTTTCGAGGGATTCCCTTGATTAGCCAAAAAACGAGGGGTTCTTATCTAACACTATCTTGTCTAAATATACACAGCCTGCGATGATGAAATAAAAAAAATTCGAGACCAGGTATAAATACCACTGACAGGATGATGAAGTTCAGTCGTCTACTTGCTTCTAATAGAAGATTTAACTATTAGAAGTTGAAGCTCTCTGCTCCTAGACCTGCTCTCCCAGAACTTGAACTTGAGCAGTTTAACTGAACCATCATAAAGAAAATGGCTTTTCAAACCTACAGTTTGTTTGTTCTGTCTGTTATCATGATTTCTTTTGGACATGTTGAAAATAGATTGAATCTTCTTCAACTTCAAACTGATATAGACAAACTGAAAGCTGATTTTGTAAGTACAGTCTTCTACTGCATTTCTCTTCTCCTGCTGCTTGTGCTTTACATATAGTCCAAACTTGAGCACTGCTTGGCATACTCAATATGTACCAACAGAGGGTAATCATGGAAATAATTTTTGATCATATCTTTTCTTAATAAGAATATGGAAATTTTTTTAAAAACAAAAGGACCTTTTTGCTTTATCAAGTTTTTTCATTTACCTGATTCAGTTTTTCAATAGTTACAGTTATTATAGTAATTTGCATTTATTTTAGTGATGTTCTTTCTTTCACAATAGCTTCTTCTAGCTCAATTCAGCTTTGATTACATGGAATACTTTGTAACAAGAAATCTTAAAGCAATTTATGGTGAATATATGAATCTTTATTTAGTTCTGTCTAGATGCAATTTACTGACTTTTTAAATTTTATGTTAGTAATGTAAATGGGAGATTTAGTACTAGTTAGCAATATAAAAAATTGGACATGAACTTTTGCTTTAACAAATGCATTTGCTACTTATTTGAAGTTGTAGTACTGTGTTACTCAAAGGTAATTTCTACTTCTTATTCTTTTGCATCCTTCAGTCATTTTACTTCCACATGTGTGACTATGATCTGGCATGGGAATGTAATCTGGCACAATATTTTTTCTTGTCAAAAAGAATTTTGGTAACTTGATAACTGTAGTGGTAATTCACCAATCTTCATCTGGGAGGTATTAGACTGGTACACAGCTGAATTCAGCAGGGATTAGTCACAGAGACAGCAAATCTACAATAGAGTCACTTTTAATTAACAGCTTTTATTTTCAATATATTTTCATTGGGTTTTTTTTCCCCTCTAAATGCATGGAAACAACTGCAACAGTCTGCTCCTATTTTCAGCTCTGATTTTTCCATGATTTTTTCATAATTTTGTGCAAATGACAGTAGAAATTCACTAGTCAGAGAACCACTCTGAAGTGGTAAAGACTAGTGTGATACTTCAGTGTTTGCAGGAAACTGGCTGTAAAAGTAGCATTATATCTTAAATTTGTGATTAGCATAGACCAGGGGGAGTCTTACTAGGCTATATATAACTCTGTGGAAGAGATCCTGAGCCATGGTGAGCTCTTTGCACCAACATTAGAACTTTGCTCCATAGCAGGTGCTCATCACCTTTCAGAAGTAGAAAAAAATCAGTTTGGTAGTGTGCTCAGCACTGGGAGCCAATCAGCCTAGGAGGTTCGTGTCAGACCACAAGTTTTCTCTTTGCATTCACTGTATTTAAATTACTGAGCAGACAAAAGAAGGAAATAGTCAGTGTTGTATACAAAAAGGAAGAAAAAGACGCAGAAGAGGAAATTATTCCGTTTGTCTTTCCTTGGTAGGAGAGTTGTATTGCTCTTTGTTTCCTAGAACCAGTTGCCAGCATCTGATGGTTAAACTCCATCCCTGTGAGCCTCTCAGTAGCCCACTAATCTTGCATATCCCCATACCTGACTGTGGGCTACTGGGATATTCTCTCTGTTGAAAAGAGGACCAACACCATTTCTGATACCAGGCAGCCAAGCAATAGGACTTGGTGCTTAGAGAAGTGAAAGCATTGGGATAGCTATAGGCCAGATGTGCAAAAATCTGAATTTTGATGCTCATTTGAATAAAGAACACAGATTTGCCTTGTGATAAATATTGTTTATGTAATAGATATGTTTGTTCTTTTTTGCAGAACTCAAGTCATTCTGATGTAGCTGACGGTGGACCTATTTTTACGGAGAGGCTGTCAAGCTGGACAGAGGTGAGTCAAAACCAGATATGATGAAGCATCTCAGGTGCTTTTTTGGTACTAAGCAGCTCCCAGAACCACTGTAATTAGCTGCAGTAGAATGAACATGAGGAGAGTTCTCTTCAGTAGCTTGGAAATGAGACAAAAATCCCCATAAAAAAGCTTTATACTGCACCATGAACTGACCCAGAGGTACAGCCAAGCCCAGGAGGTGAGTTGCAACATCTTCTTTATCACCTTATTTCAAGCAGCAAGAACCCCTGTATGCCGTGTTTTATCTTCCTTCCTTTCCCTGCTGATGGGCACTCACCAACCTTTCTTTTTGATCGTATTTTTCAACAGAGAAATGAAAAAAGGATCATCCTGAGTCAGATTATTTCCATGTACTTGAAAATGCTTGAAAACACTGACAGGTCAAAGGCTCATGTCAGGAACATAGCTGAGGAGCTCCATACTCTGAAAGAAAGCCTTTCTGATGGCTCAAAGAAGGTAGAAGATCTCAAGGACCTGACAAAACTTCAGGTAAGGCTCTTCCTTTGCCTCTAAAGCTCATGACATTATATCTTCCAGTTCTGATCTGAGCATGATTTAAGCTAATAACACTTCAGTAACCTACATGGTAATCACTGTGTAGCTCAGTTCATGCTTGAAAACTAAATATTTCCGGCTGCAGGGGCTGCTGCAGGTCTACAGTGTGGGGTAGTGCTGAGTCTTGCTGCAATGCTGGCAGCACCGTCACACCAGAGTCTGTACACCAGAGCTGCCACTGACACAGCCCTTTGTGGCACAGAAATTGGTTGGGAGAGTTGTGCCTGGCTGTGGAACGCTCTGTGGCCGTGGGAGCGCTTGGCTCGCGGTGCTCGTGCCAATGGCACAAACCACTGACCTCCACAGTGCCCCAGGGCAGGCAGCTGCTTTGAACTGCAGGGTAGATCTGTTTCACAGAGCTGGCTGCTCCATGGCAGCCTGCAGAGGAGCACAGAAAGTGGAAAACAAACTTCTGTAACATAGTGGCTCTTTGCTGTGGGAATGAGGTTGTAAGGAATTGGAAATTGCAGATGTCCTTCTGTTTTACCCTGGTAGCAGGGCAGCCTACGTGTTGTGGTCAGTAACAATTATAGCTCTTGGCATGACTTTTGTTCCATTTGTTTCTTGCTTATTATAGATGAGTGACTTGAAAATTCAGCGCAAGGCTGTAAATGAGCTGTTCAGCGTCTTGCAAAAACTGGGGGACACCTCAAGTTCTCACAAAAGAAAAAGAAGCCAGTTTCAGAGGCTGTGCAGATGCTAATGCCATCTTATGATCTTCTGTACTGAGCTACTCTGCAAATCTTGCTGGGAGAAGAGTTTTTTTATTTCAATCTATTTTCAATCTATTTTTAATACATTTATTTATTAATATTTAAATGTCTTAAGTAATTATTTATAAAGAAATACAAATCAAAGTATTTATACTCCCTAATATTGTATAAGAAATGACTTTGTCTTAAAATCTCGTCTATTTGTTATATGTTGTTGACCTGAAAATAGAGAATAAGGCAATGTTTACCCAGTTGCCATATGGAAATCTTGAAATTATATTATAATGGTACCCAGCTTTCCATCTGGTGCTGTCTTGAGAGAGGGATGTTATGAGATTAGTCTCATCTATTTGGCATGGAGATATAAGCACCAGTATGGGGAAGTTACTCTATTCAGGAAAACATATTTATGTCTGCTTACTACTAAACATATCTAAATCCAAAATCAAGCAAGTAGACATGATTAAATATAAGCAAATGTTGATGAAAATTTCTGAACTAGAGGACTGATGATTAATTGCTGTTATTATTATTATTATTATTATTATTATGCACTGAAGTTACCAGGATGACAGTCTACTTAATATCTCAAGAGAATGTGACTAACTGTATTGCACTGACTTAACTTAACTCTCAGATTTTAAAAATTTCTGTTGTTTTTTTTTTTTTTTCCTACTGAACCATTCAAATGTGTCTGTTGTAATTTAATTTATTTGGATATAATAGTATGAAAGTTTTTATCTCAAGGACTATATTTTTGTACTGGAATATTATTAAAAACCTTGGATTTTTCAATAGGGGTTTTTAAAAATTTGAATAATAAATAAATAGATAAATTTGAAAAGTGTGTTTTCATGTTTGTTCACCATCATCTATGTGAAAAGTAAAACTCCAATTTTGTTCTACATTTTCACAAAGATTGGTCCTGCCCAGACATATAAAACTTATTTTGTTTCCTCCTGCCTGTCCAAGAAAGTCTTGGACATATTTTTAAAGAAATATGGCAGAAGAGTCTAAAACTCCCAAGTTTTTCTTGTATCTGTTTGAGAAAACATAGTTTTGCTTGTGGGAAGGCACTGATAATTTGAAATTTGTTGTTACTCTGATCTAAGATAAAAAGCACTCCCAGATTTCTCTGCATGTCAGAGTTGCAGAGCCCAGACTGAGCTCAGGCCATTTGCTGGGCTCTCTGCAAGTGGTATAATCTGGAGGCCGGGGGCAGCTTGGGCAGGTCCCACAGGCTTCCGAATTCTCAGGTCCTCAGGGCTCTGCCATGCAAATTTTGTGGGGGTAGGCTGGCTGAACTGACTGGGAATGGGGCAGATTTTCCCTGGCATTCCTGCCAACCTTCCGACAACCCCCTGAGCAATGACTGAATCCATAAAATGCAGAAACAGCACCACATCACGCCCAAGGTGGAGTTGCAGTAAGTCCTACAAGTTAAGTTGTAATTGTTGCAGCCATTCCCGCTGCCATGGGCTCAGCTGTCTCCCGTGGTTCAAGGTACCTTCATTCATATCCACATTTGACAGTCATAACAAGTGACTTTGTGATCCTGGAGACTCCAACTGATTTTGAAGGAAACAGCTGTTCTTGTTTATATTCATCATAGACATGCATATGCATGAGAGATGCAAGTGAAATTTCTCATGTAGGATTTCTCTAGCACCAGGACTAAGCATGAGAAGCCTCAGTAAGCATTTAACATAGACAATGTGTCCTTCTGTGTTCATGCTCTTTCATGAGATATTAAAGGAGACTAACTCTCCTTTGGGGATACACCAGCCAGGTACAGCAAGGTCTACTGAAAAAAATACAAAAGAAAAAGAAAAGAAAAGAAAAGAAAAGAAAGAAAGAAAGAAAGAAAGAAAGAAAGAAAGAAAGAAAGAAAGAAAGAAAGAAAGAAAGAAAGAAAGAAAGAAAGAAAGAAAGAAAAGAGAGAAAAGAAAGAGAAGAGAAGAGAAGAGAAGAGAAGAGAAGAGAAGAGAAGAGAAGAGAAGAGAAGAGAAGAGAAGAGAAGAGAAGAGAAGAGAAGAGAAGAGAAGAGAAGAGAAGAGAAGAGAAGAGAAGAGAAGAGAAGAAGGAAAAATGAAAAACCTAACAGAAGGGTGAAAGTTTCATTAGTCATTGGCAGGGAGACAGTGTTTTCCCACTACTCCTAAGTGAATTAATATTCTATTTCTTGAATTTAAAGCCAAGACTGGTTAGAAACTACTTTATTAGACTATAAACTGAAAAATCTACTATCCTTCTATGCCCTGCTGTATGGTTCAATGGAAACACAATTATGGCAATTGCATCCAGAAGAAATAACATTTCCCAATCCAACCTGCTTTAGCTGTGTGTGTCTTCTCTGACATTCACAGGAGTCCTGGATCTCCTTTTCTATGTCATTCCTCACAATATCCAAGTGAGGAGGGCACTTCCAGCTAAGTTAAATGTAAATGTGAAATGAATTATAATGGCTACCATAGATATTTCTATAGAAAAACATAGCGGAAGCTCTGATAATTTTTGACTGAAGGTCAGTGCAATTCCTTCCACCTACATGATCTGAGTGTTAATATATGTGCATGCTTAGGCGTGAAAAGATATAATCTGGTATTTAGTAGTTAAAATTAGAAAGAGAAAAAGTCAAAAGGAAAGATAACTGTCTGAGAATCTCACTTTGTTTTATGCATCACTTCCGCAGCACATTAGTTCTGTCCTTACTCTCTATTCCTGAATAATACCAGCCCTGATTTTAATCTGCTGTTTTATCACCTTGTCACTCTGTATTTTGTAGTCCTTCAATAGTTTTCTGGAGCTGGACCTCCTCTCTGTGTCCTGCATAACTCAGTACATCAGCAAACTTAGTTATGAATATTAATATCTTACTAAATCACCAAACTTAATTGTGAATATGAATGACTAAGTTAACATGAAT
Organism: Dicaeum eximium; assembly: GCA_013396995.1. Classification (NCBI taxonomy): domain Eukaryota; kingdom Metazoa; phylum Chordata; class Aves; order Passeriformes; family Dicaeidae; genus Dicaeum; species Dicaeum eximium. The sequence continues at coordinate 152,786 of VWZP01010953.1, read as the reverse complement.
AACCTAATACATCAGAAAGCTTAATTCACAACTCCCATTGTTTCTCAAACTGCTCATGCTGTATTTTAAATCATGGTATTATTAAGGTTGGAAAAGACCTCTAGGACCATGGAGTCAAACTGTTAATGCAACACCACGGTGCTCACCCCTAAACCAGACTCCCAAGTGTCACATCCACATGTCTTTGGGACACTTACAGAGGTGGTGATCCCAGCACTTCCTCGTGCAGCCTGTTCCAATGCATGACCAATGGCACAGGCCCCAAGGAAGCCCTCCCATGGCTGAAGCTACTTAACTGCAAAAACCATTCACTGATTCCAGCTCCTTTTTTCTTATATTCTAATCAGTTGCATTTTTATATGAGGAGTTTCTTATCATGTAATAGCTCAACTTCTTCAGTAGCTTTACAGTGAGACTCATCAGGGATCCTTTTGAAGCTCAAAGACATGGTTGTATTTTGTCTCCCCCTTGTCTATATTCCCTGACTCTTCACTAAACTCTACTATAAACAATGTGTGGTACATCATGTCCCAGATGTCACAATATTTACTATTTCCTTTTGCACCCATGGGCCCACTCTGTCTTGGTACTGTTCAGTAAGGATGTTAATTTTACTGGTTTGTAGTTTTCTGGGATTCCTTGAGGCCTTTGGGAAAATTAATATCCAACAAGTCCACTTTGTGCATGCCTGGTGTAGGGGCAGACTCAAGAGCGGGTTGGATCGTGCACACCCCAAAATCTGTAGTCCTGCAAGACTCCCAGGTGAGGGCTGTCAGCTCAAATCTGGCCTTGCCATCATCTTCCCTCACTTCCCTCACTTCCCTCACTTGCCATCATCTTCCCTCAACTTCCCTAGACTCACTAGTCTAGGAGTGACCATGGGAATTAAACAAAAAAATTTTAAAATTTTTTATTATTTTTTGGTGAGAAGTAGAAATAATAAAAAAGTCTAAAAAGGTCTGGAGGTGTAAAACCCCAAACTTGTCAGATAGGTGTGGAATTTTCAGCCCAAAAATAGCTGATCATACAAAACCTCTCACCTCTTTGTTGTCTTGTGTGGGGCAGAGTGATAAAAACAACTTCTGCAATGTATGGGATGTACGTAGGCTGCTGAAGTAGGTGAGGAGCAGCACAGTGGCCTTGCAACAGCAAAAAAATTACTTCTGGGTGTCTTATCTAGATGTTGGTCCTCATGCAAGATAGCAAATAAAGCCATCTGTCTTCCAGCTTCCTCTTTCATTGTTTTATTTCCACACTTCCCTGTCACAGTGAGCAGAGACTTCCTGGCAAGCAACAAGGAAGATGTATGCTGAAAATCTGCCTGCAGAAAAAAAGTTGAGTAGTTCCTTGATCCGTAGCAAAACCAGCTGTGGCTGTATGGTGGTCACATTATCCAGAGGGAAACGAGAATGGAAGAGGGCTCCATTCCCCATCACACAAAGTGGGGAGGAAGCTCCTGCACCTCTCTGTGCTCACTGCTCTCACAGGCAAACGTCTTGTGTGAGATTTCCCCCTATATCACTGGTCAAAGATGACCTTGACCTTATAAAACAGAAAGCAAAACAGTCAGGTAAATCTGGTCTCTAAATCAACCCTGGGCTGTGAGTTTAAGAGGAACAAAGGACACTCAGTATTTCTTCACAGATTGGATCTATGATATCAAAAAGATGCAATAAAATATATCTCTGTGCATAAACATTTCTGCAGAAAAGGGTTCTTATACAATGAACCCAAAGCCAATGGCACCAAAGGAACGTCATTTCACAATTGATGATTTTATTTTATCCTAAGGCTGTCAATGTCACCAGAGGTAAGGAAATTCCCCCCCAGAATCACCCTTCTGATAGGTTCCTGAAGGTCAAATGTGTTGCTAATCAACAACTGTCCCTCTGGGGCATGCACAACTGTCCTCATTCCACTTTGATGTCTTCCTGCATTATCATCTGGTGTCCTCCTCCACAGATTTCTGGTTGCATCCTTAAAAACTGAAGACATAAATGATTTGTGATCTTATAAGGACAAATTTAGACTTCCCACTTTCACTGCATCTTTAGAAGGACTATTTAACAGAAACACTATGCAAATAATGCTGCTATTTGGAACAATTAACATTTATTCTCAGCAATTTATAAGATATTTTATCCCCACTTGAGCTACATGATTACACTATTTCAAGGAACCATGATGATAAATTGAGTTTGAAATACTTACCTACATTTAAAATTTGAATTTTAATTGAATTTAGCCTACCAGGTTAAAGAAATGCTAGAGAACTCCCTCTTACCCAATTTATTACAATAACCATGTACAGTTCTTTACTATCTCTAGTGAAAAGCCAGTGGTATGCTGTTCACTTGAGGTATGTAATTCCTTGTGCAGTTGGTGCTGCTTGAGGTTTCTGTACAGGTTGATTGATATAAAAATCCATAAAAGTCAATGGAAAGATTCCTTTTGATTTAAAAGCCATTGGAATTGGGAAACTAGATTCTGGATACCAATATAAAGTGCTTTTTTAAAAAAAAAACTCTCATAACTAGAGTGGGATGCCCAAACAAATTACTTTAATAGGTGAAAAAGTATAGAAGAGGTTCATAGTTTAAAATAGATCCTTCACTTTGATGAATTTTTATCAGAGCGAATCAGCAATATTCACATTATTTTCTGAGAATATTCCTATTTTCCCTAAATAGTCTCTAAATTCCTCACATTTGAACCTGGTATATACGGTCTTGAGAATGATGAGGAATGTGAATTGCTTCACATTATCAGAAACCCACAGCACACCATGGGCTGTATTTAATTTGGATGCTCCAGGGCTACTATCTTTTGGTTCCTGTATCATGCTTCTCTTTTGGCCACTCCAGACACTTGGGCAACACCTTTTACTCAGTGATGAAAGATTCTATTACTCACTGTAAAACTAAACTCTTTTGGTTTTGATTACAAATAAATATGCTAAAGTACTTTCCCTTATTTAGGACAGTAGGAAAATGTTTAGAATACAGTGGCTGTGAATTTATGGAAAGGACATAATTTATTGATAAATGACAAAACTCTCAAGTTACATAAAACACAATAAAATTATTAAATTAAAATGCATACAGTACCTTTCAGGGATTCCTAGAAAATACTTGAAATGCTGTCAACTGCCCTATGTTATTCACATGCTTGTTCTTTTAGTTTTTTCATTAACAGAGCAGTTTAATGAAAATTATCTATGAATTAACAAACTGTGGTGATTTTTCATCTGACACAAACAAGCAATGAGACCAAAAGTCCAGCTGGTGAAATTCATGTTGCCTATCTAGTAACTGTTTTGGGTTTTTTTTTCCATATACTTAGTAAAAATAATTTGCTTCTTAGATGGTGAAAAATTGATGTGGTTTTCAGATGGCGTTTATCACAAGTGGCTAGTGACATGGATATAAATGGAAAAAACTATTCATTTTAAAACCTTGAGCTGGTCTTAGTAAGCTAGCTCTTCATTTCAGAAAGTTCTTATGAATTCTAAAATCATGTGTAGACTAACCACATAAATGCTACATGAACACACTGTAGGGAAAGAATAGCAATTAAAAAAAGAAATTTTCATGCATTTGTGCCTGTATCAAAAATAAGCTACACAGAGGTGGGCAAAATAAGTATCTTTTACTTAAATTTGCACATTTTACAGAAAATGGCATTTGACTGCCTGTGGAACCCACTTACTGAAAGCTCTGTCTCAAACCAAAGGTGATCTTTGAGGGTATGAGAAGCACTGTCTGGCCTGACTGACTAAAGTTAAGGAATAGCTCTGCTGCTTCCACAATTTTTAATAGCCCTAGGCACCCCTTTAATCCATACAGCACACATTTCACATATTTTTTACTTTGTTAGATCGTGTACAACATCAGTTCATAGGTTTGCAATTTTGCTAGGCCATTTTCTACTCCAAAGGGCTTTTTCTGATAAACTTTCTGAAATGGTGAGAAAACGACTGACAATACAGAAGCAGAATTTTCAAGAGGACACATTTAATACTGGATAGACTCCTTTTTGATTTATTTGTCAGGATGACCTACCATTTCCAGGACCTGCTTGTGTGCATTTCTCTGAGAGGCATTTCTGAAAGCACAAACAGTGATGTGGCGGGATCTTGGGAAATGCTAAGTTAGGCTCAGTCTGAGTCAGCACTTCCCTCTGGGTGGGACAAAATAGGAAACACATCTGCCCTGACACTCTTCCCACATGGATAAATCTGCTCCTCCTGGTGCCTGTGTTTCCTTGTATCTTCTCCAATCTTAAATTCAGAGTAAACAATCTACAGCTGAGCATTTGCTCAGTGATTCAGATAGGTAAATGAACAAGGCTTTGTTTGTTTGTCTGTTTGTTTTCTTCCTCAGCCCCTGTTTCTGGCTCAAATTTCCATTGTTTTGCTATGTTTTCTTTCTAACCAGTCACTTTTCTCTCTGGTCACCTGTGGCTCATTTTCTCCCACTCCCAGGAACGTTCCTTGATTTTTTTACCCTGCTTGGCCCTTCCCAGAGCCCAGCCTTCCTGAATGTATGAATAGGGCCACAACTCATCCTTTCCTATGGATATCTTTTCAGAGATAACTGCTTCCCATGCTATGTGACACAGACAGTGCTGGCTGAACACAAAGGAAATCTCTCTCAGATGAATGTATGCATGTTTGTATAAATACAAACATGTATACATAACTATTTTCAGAAAAGTCCAAACCACCCTTTTTCCACCTTCAGCCCCCCAATATCTTAAGAGCACATTATTCAGCCACATACTTTAGCCATTTCTAAAAATAATTGTTTGACTTTATTATGATCCTTCTAATCTTCTCTCTGTTCTTTATTCTATCAAATACAGTTGCACCCTGGGTTTATGAAATTTATTAGCACCTTGTGAGCTCCTATCAAGTATTGGTAGCTAATTCAGTCAAGCTGGTATTGTAGTGCTCTGTCCCTATCATCTTTTGTGGTTTATTTGGAGAGATTCTTATGAACATAAGAAATAATGAGTCTATAATTTAAGTGTGGGAGTTTTACTTCTTGTCTGGCTATTTCTTACCTGTAGCTAATCAGTTTAATCTTCAGAGGAAAATCTGTGGGTTTTGTTCCTTTTTACTGTTATGGCTTTCTTCTTGGTAGTTATTCTCAGTTTGTCTATGTTTGAGCTAGAAGAGCTCCTGGACAATGCCTCTTCAGCCACAAGAGTATGCAACAACATGTATAATAAATTTAGCATCAAAGTAGCTTCTGCTATTCTGACATATCACAATAGCACTGTCACTGTTTTTCACCTCCCAGAAGGAATGAAAGGGGATAGATGGGCTTGAGTTTAAAAATGTTTGACTGAGGGTTAGCTCAAGAAGAAAGATGATCCTTTTCACTGTCATCCTGCTTTGCCACCCCAAAGTACTGGCAAAGTACGCAAAATTTTATCTGAGAAGTGCATATCCTTGTGTAACTTGCCCCAAACCCAACTATTCTGAGCAGGATTTATTAATTTATACTCAGCAGCTGGACTACACTCTTGAGTTAAACCATTAAATAAAATTATTGATAAAAGGAAATGCTTTCATGTGCTTGAGACGGCTGTGGTGATGGGAAAGTCTGCAACAAAATTCAAGAGAAAAGGTCCCAGGAGGTACCACCATCTGATAGCCTGGTTTTGTGTCACCACATCTGTCTCAGAGTGCCTGAGGGAGGCCAGATTTTCTTTCCTGCAGTTGCACAATTTTAAGAATTACTGAGCTGTGGGGGCTGAAATTCACCTCTGGGCTGAGTGGCAAAGCACCTGCCAGGAGCACCTCGTGCAGTTCAGCTCCAACCTCTGCCTGCCTTCAGCTTGCACAGGTGGCTAAACCAACAGAAAACCCAAACACAGACCTTGTAAAATGGAGGGTAATTGCCACACAGCTCACAGCCAAGAGGGGCTCAAAGCAGCCCTGGATAGCCCTGCATGTGTCTAATATAAAGCATTACATACCTGCTCTCGCTGGACTCCTTGCAAGCAGAGATGGTCTAGCCAACTGTATAAATTTTAGGGTGAACAAACCTTTATTAAGAAGAGGAATGAATCCTACTATGATCTTACTCAGTTGTGGTCAAAGCTAAGCAGTGAGCACAGTTTGCAGCAAAGGAGCAAAGACTTCAAATGCAACACATTAAAGTATCACTGGAACAATCTTTTTTAGGTGCTCTTTGGTGCAGCTGTTTGTAGAGACAAAGGCACTATATTAGTCACAGTGCTAGTAATCAAGTTGTGTGGCTGACTCATAACAGCAAAGTGATAATAGAGTAATTCAAAATATGGACAACAAAACACAGTTTATGGCTACTTCTCCATGATAGTAAAGAACACAGGGAAAAGGAGTGGCTAATGTCAAGTCAAGCATGGTTATTAGTATTACAAGAACATAGAGAGAGGTTGTATCACCTAATTGATAATGCTTTACAAGAAAAAATTCAGGGTTAATATCCTTCAAAAATCAGATTTTAAAGCAATGCATTAAAATATCACCCCTATCAATTAAAAATTGCTCAGACATATCTGTTTTGCAGATACAGAAAGGCAAGCCAATCAAACGTCATGGAAACAGTTTTCTCACCTAAAGAATGAGAAGGCAAACGTGGCTGGAGTTAAATGGGTTTAGGTGTACAGTGTCTGTAAAACACTGTAAACAGCTCCTCAAGCCTTCCTCTCTTGGTTCCACCAGTTTTCCAAGGAAGATAACATTTCTCCATATGTGGAAACCTACCCACAGTGATTTGCCCATGTTTGATATCTTACACTAATAAAGCAATTCAGTGTGTAATTTCATTAATTCTGTTTTTTCTAGACTTCTTTACTCATTTGCCATTAGGCTGGAACAGTGATTACATGTGTGACTTGAAGTGGGAATGACTCATATTCACATTCTTCAGTAGTGGTCCCTGCAGATACCATCCCTTTAAGCCTATTTGCTGAGCTGATGGGATTCCCAAGAGACAACAACCTGGACTGCAGCAGCTGTGGGAATAACTAAATTACATCTGCAGAATTTTCAAATTTGTTAATTTACATTGAAAAAATTCTAAATTTTATGCCAGAGCTTACCTGAAAAAATTAATTTACTTTTGTTTAAGGTGGAATTTGGAGTTTCCCAGCTGGAGGCCTGTGCCACAATATTTCATTGTGATCATTTTTGTGAAGGATAAAAATAAAAAGGGAGCCTTTTTCTTACTTTCCTTCATTCCAAGTTGCTTATACATTAAGGTTAGATATTTATTATTCCACTCATATTCCTCTTGAGATAGACAGTAAGGTAGATATCTTAAAGTGAAGGTAACAAGGCTGTGAGATCATATACAAGAGAAGTTCATAGCTACAACAAGAACCTTGGGAGGTTTGTATTTCATCTCTCCACTTTCCTGCTAATGCAAAAGTTGTAGAAAAACAGCCCGGATTCACTAAATTAGTTATTCCTGTTGGCTAAAAAATGTCCACTTCTTTTTGGTTTCCTGAGGCAAATGGCCTGGCCTCATGTTCTCCACTTTTAGTCACAGGACTTTCCAGCTAGAAGCTGTAAAACCTTTCAGCATTTTGCCTCAGCTCTATGCTCTTCAGAAACACGAGCAGGGTGTGCCATATGAGGCTAACCAATTTTCCCGTTGCAGAGGCTAGAGTTCTGAGAGGGGTGTTTCTGCTGCAGAAAATGTCTAGTGAAACCACAGGCTGCTCCTGAGTCTTGTGTATGCAGCAGCTGTGGGCTCAAAGCCACTCCCAATTGGCGGTGCTGACTTCATGTTATGCACACAACTTCCTCAAGTAAGTGCCCATAACTCTACCCAGGGAGCTTCTACCACCAAAGTCAACAAAATATATATATTTATATATTTTTATATATACATATATATATGCTGGTAGGTCCAGTAGGTCTCACCAATTTGTTTAATCAGCTTTTGACTGAAACATGGTACCACAGAGTTTAGAAAACCAATTTGAAGCAGACATGTGGTCCTATAAGACTTTTATCCCAAAAGTAGAACCAGTATTTACTGATGATTATAACCAAGCCAGCAGATGTGTGAGTGAGGTGAGTGAGGAATCTCCTGTCTGCCTTGCCTTAGTGCTGGAAACCGATCACCATCAGGTTCTAAAACAGCCTTGATTTTTCACAAAAAATATATATAGCTATGATACAGTTCATGATACAAAGCAGCATAAAAATGGCCTTGGGATAGAAGACACCTCTTCAGCACTCAGAAGATGACAGGGAGAATAAAGAGCCATGCCAATGCATACAGGTTGATTTTGACACAAAGGAGAAAGGAAAATCTGCTGATTGATGCAGTGGGAATGGGAACCTGCTTCATGTGGCACACTGAAAATGCTTAGATTGACATATATTGAGCCAAGATAAACAAGAAGACTGCATTGCTGAAAGCCAGAAAAAGGGTGTTGAAACAGAATAATAATGAAAATGAACAGACAATAAACACCTGACTGTTAATTTTGAGCTTTGTAGATTAAAATAGTGTTGTGTTTGGTAGCAGTGTATTTGTATATCCTGTAGAATTTACAAGACTCGGTGGCAACTGGGGTGTGACAACTCACAAAGAGTTGACCAAAAGAGGTACCTGAGGCCTTGCAGGCTTGAGGAAAGGTTGGTAGCCTGGATCCAGGAGGATTCTGTTTGACACTACTGAACTGAAGCTGGTGTTGGTCATTCAGAGAAACCACGGGGAAAAGTCATGAGGGTGAAGAAGATCCTCAGCCTAAACAGATGAAGATACAGGGCAAGGGAAGTATCAGAAAAGTCAAAATATTGAGAAAAAAAGTGCCAGTTAACTGTTGAATGAGTTTGGGATACTGACTATGAGTCTGATCAGGGAGAGTCTGGTAAGACTGAGAACATTTACTGCAGTGGAGTACAAGAAACAAAAGACATATTGATCATTTGGAAAGGTGGACGTTTTCCAGCCTGTGGTTTTATATGTGGATAGGTTCATCTCTTTCCACAGTTTTTCATGACAAACTGAGGACAGGCTTATCAACCCTCAATGAATGTAACTGATATGGCATAAAAAACCATGAAAAGTATGACTAAAGACATATCAGATAAAGAGAGTCTAAGAATGGATTAAAAGCATCAGCTGAGGGGAATGAAAATGAAAGCTGAATCAGGAAGGATAAAGTAATCTAATTTCAGAACAGTAAAATCAGATTTCACACTTGTTAATTCCAGATAAGGGTCAGTCTAAAATTGCACATTTAGCCCAAGGCACAAGGACCCTGCTAGATCTTGGATCAAGTTCTTCTAAATTGTAGCTCTACATGCAAACTATAGAGCTGTTCTTTCCAGTTTAACACCAAACACTAAATTATATTTAGTGTGAATTTTTGGTGTGGTATAAAAGTTTCTTTGAGACTTGATGAAGTGCAATGCAAATCACTCATGCACACCAGCCTTCACTAAGTTCTTTTTACATTTCTGTACCAAGTGCTGGAGAAGAGATCTGAATTCTTCCTATAAACAGTTTATAGGAATTCTTCTTCTTACAGACCATCCTGCTACTCTGCTTTAGTAGTGAAGCACCTTCTACTTCACCTGCTGAGGCCAGACCTCCCTGCTGTGGTGTTGTGTACAGTATGACCTTCTCAAAGTACTCTCACCTAGTTTATGTTCCCCAGTGAATTTGTCAGATGCCTCCTCCCTCCTCTCAAATCTAAATAAAATCTGCTCTTCAGGTAAGTTGTACACTGAAAAGCAACACCTTGTGATGAGGAAAGCAAAGAGCCTGCAGCTGAGACAGACCTTGGGGGCGGATCTATTGTTGCCCAAGCCAGTTTGCAGCTTTGAAGTGCTCTTGTCCATTACCATTAGTGGAACAAAGCTCAGTCAGGAATTTTGAAACTGCATCCAAAGCTCTCCTGCTTGCAGAGTCTGGTATGAGTCTGGGCTATCCATGTATGCTCATATGTGCATGGATATTCAAATGATGACTGTGTGGATTTAGTCCAACAGCTATGCTATATAAGGCTCCTGCCATAAGCATACATTTTCTGTGACACTGCTGTGAAGAAATCCACTTTCTTGGAAAGCTTTTCCCTTATGCATGAGGAGGGCAGATGCTGTGGGAACTGCAATGCCAGATCTGTGTGACTAAATTAAAAATACTATGGCATCAATTAACACCATGCCTTTCTATATACCCCTTTATGTTCCATGTAACATACAACTATAGCAACATGCAGCCATAAATTCCTGAGTTATCAGGAGTCAAGCTAGTGAAACTGATTCTTCTATGGTTTTCCATACAGTCAGAATGCAGAAAATGGCTATGAACAGGACTACACTCCAGGTCATCTGGAGGGGAAAGGCTTGCAGTGCCACACGTCAGGGAAGAAGTCTCCTGGGCTGTCTCACAGCTTCCTCATCCTGCCACAGCTGCTCACCATATGCTGCCCTTGATGGCAAAGAGCCCTTTGATGACTGATCTAACCCAGGCCAGGGGACACTGAGATGTCATATATAACAGCTGGGAACTTATGGGAGATGATGAAATCATTTGTCATTGAACAAATCCAAAATGTGTTCCCATACCAGTCATTGTGAGAAAATTAACCCTACCTCAGCCAAAATGAGCACATGTGGTCACAGCCTGTACACTAGCCCCAGCGAGGGAGCAGAAGCCCCACCACATTCCAGGCCTGGGTCAGCCCCTGGGTCAGCACACATCTGGGGAGAGTGTGTCATGGTGTGAGTGCAATGGCTGTACTCCACTCAGCTCTGCACATCTAGTCCATCCTTCACTGCCTCAGGCTGTGTGTGGGATGTGTAAACAGATTCAAAAGGTCACATTGGAAAGATATCTAAAACATGAGCAAGTATACCCAAGAAAAAAGTCGTTTTTCTTTCTCTTCACTTCTGTCAGACAGTTCAAAGTGCTGCCAGTGCCTTTGCTGCACAACTTTCTGCTATCCTAGCCCAAAACACATTGCCCTTTGAGGAAAACATGCAGTGTTCCCTGGTACCTCTGCACTGCAGAAGCGATTTCCTCCAAACTAAAGTGAATTGTTCAGCAGAGATGTGGGACTATATAGCACCATGCATCTTGTTTCTATATTGACTTCTGCAATTCCAACAGAAAGCTCACACATCTGTTTATTGAATCATCACATACCACACACTTTGGCACAAAGAACCGCTCAGAATCGAATGACAAGTGCTCAAATCTCTTTACAACAGCCAGCCTGGGCACAAACTGAGTCAAGGCAGTGCCATCTGGATTCAGCCTTCCAGGAGGGCAAAGCGCTCAGCCTGTCTGGTGGCTGCAAGGTTCAGTAATCTCTGACTCCATCCTGGATCAACACAATGCCTGATTATGAAAGATCAGCTTGAGGAAAGTTTGTCAGCTGAGGCAAATAAATCGCACCTTTGTTTGTGTTTGCAGTCAATGGAGAACAAAAAGTTGAACAAACTGAATTCTCCTCCCTTCTGGATGGTGAACATGTGGACATATGAAAGAATTTTAAATGGAATAACCAAATATGGATGCTGCTACTTCTGATCACCTTCCTTTTTCTCTTTGAAAGGAGAAAACCCATAATTTTCATCACCATCATGACTCATTGCATGTATCTCAGTCAGAAATCTTCAGTCATAGCTGAAGCCCTACAGAATAAAGTTTCAGCTACATATACTATTTAATACTTACTGATACCTTATACTACATATACCTAATGGCATCGATCACTTTAGTTTAACTCAAATGAAGCAAACCCCATTGGCCTTGGGAACTATGCCTTCAGACAATAATGTGAGACTGCAAGTAAGAAATGACAATGTTTTTATTCTTATGCACAGCTTAGAACACTGCAGAGTAAAACAGACCTTTTGCAAGCTCCTACAGAATTGACTGTTCACTAGAAACATCCCCATCCATAAGCCTGCAAATATCTTGAAAAGAATTTTTTCTGTATGCTTTTTTCATGCCTGTCATGGGTTGTGGTAGGACAGCAGTCAGTCCAGATACTGTTATGAAAAAAACCAAACAAAAATAAAATAAAATAAAATAATATTTTTTCATTTTTCAGTGTTTGCTTAGTTTCATTTTGTATTTCTAGCCCACAGAAGGCTTACAGGAAATTTCAGCTGGTAAAATGTAAATTTACCGTAATTGTGTAGTAGTACCAGATGCAGCTGACCACAAGTTATGTGCTTTAGAAAAAAAAGCGTTTGCACTAACAGGGTAATAAATGACAGGAAACAAAATCATTGCCTGATGCTAGCACAGGTTTTTGAACCTATGAGTCTCAGAAAAAAACATGTACCATACCTCCAAAGGACACCATACATTCTGCTGAAATTCCCACAAGGGGAAGACATATGGTAGAAAAGTTAAAACTGCAGAGAAAAATGAAGCTTTTGTTTTGTTACCCTATAGCATGCCTCTCATGAGGGCTAGTGGGACTACTGGCACAGAGAGCAAAAAGTTCAACCAAGGACATTCCTTCTTTCTGGTAGGGCAGAGAGGTGTTTTTCCGTGTGAGGCCTCACACAAAAACCACAAGCAGAGCTCTTAGAGCCAGAAAAGCTCTGTTTTCTAAATTCAGGCTCAGACACCGACTCTGGGTACAAGTACTACAGAGAGCTCCTCTTTGCTCTTTGGGACAGGCTTAAGCTTCGAGCATCCCAGGCTGTCCCTGAAGCTGAAGGCGTTGTTGCTGTGCTGTGGAACCTCTGCCAGTGCCAGGGCTGGCTGTGAGCTCCTCCAAGTGGCAGACACAAGCAGCACGGTTGACTCATCACAGCTCTGCTTTCATGATTCCCTCTTTCAGCCTTAATCACGCTGCCCTTAGCCCCTCTGATGGCTTTTGTGCTGTTTTTTCCCCTCCTCACATCATCTTCTCTATCTAAAACTATCTGTCTTCATAGTGCCAAATCACCTATTACTCATCCTTAAAAATTGCTAGTTTTCTTACTTCAGCAGTCTTGTCTTCAGGTCTCAATAAATAATACTTTGGTATTCCATAGTAACAATGTTTATGAAGGCAAGTATTATTAATTCAGTTTGCAGTGTAAAAAATACCCCAACAAACCCACATTACACAAATACCCATCCAAGTTACTCCCACATGAAATTGGTAATAGATGTTGCAAGGCTGACCCAAGCAACTGCATTTGGGAACCAGCCTGTCCCTGCCTTTCCACACCCATCTTTGAAGGGACAGGAATTTGTGTGGCTAAATGCAACAGGAGAAGACCAGAGAATTCAGTCACTGCCCTGCAGGATATAAGTCCCTTCAAATGATTTCCAAACAAATCACAGAAGGAAGGAGTGTGAAAGGTTTAATCTCAGATTCTTGGTCAGGCAGAACACTTGATCCAGCTGGATGACACCAGCAAGCATGGAGATGAGGGATTTGGGGATGAACTACCATGAAGTCTTCAGCAAAGGCAAACACCAGGTGCCAGCAGCTGCCTCATGCAGCCCCATTGCAGACTATGAGAATCTAAACTCAGAAAACCCCAGCTGTCTGTTTTGGTTACTTGTAAGGTACCAGTAATTCATTCCATCTCTTTCTGGAAAACAGGATTTCTTAACAATCATATCTTCACCTTTCCAGGTGACATCCAGTTCACCTGCTTACCAACTTTTTTAAAGCATTGGAGCATTTTTCCACTGGCTTTGTGGAAAACATAGCCTTAATAAGCTGAGGAACAACAGCAGGCTCTACCATGGCAAAACATGAAGATGAATGACGTGATGGTTTTAAGGAGCTGACATGTGATCAGCTGAGCCAGCACATGACAGCTGAGCCAGTGCATATGACAGATGAGACATCAGGGCCTGCAGGAGCTCAGAACACACTAGACAAAGTGCAGGTGACAATTTTTCTAGCTTGGTAAGAATGCTTAATTTGAAGTTACTCCTCAGGAAAACATACCAAAAAAATGTTATAAATGTGAGACTAACCACAGCTACCACCTGATCACAGGAACAGGCTTTTCCAGCCAAACGGGATGAGAAATGCTAAGGGTGACATTTTCTCCTCCTTTGAAAGTGAGCTCAGCATTCCTGTCTCCTAAATACCTGAAGATATCTAAATGTAAATATAAAAAATCCCCTAAATGTAAAAAAAAACCCCAACCAACTCCCCAAACCCTTTTGAGACAGCTCATATAAACATAAAGAATTGGAATGCAATTACTTTGCTTTTCCTTTTTCAAATGGTCAAATAGTCATACCAGCAACTAAGCTTGTTCCTTGCTGTTTACTAGTATGTGGTAGTGCATTGTACCATGTAATATGTGTAAATACATATAATATTTATACTTCATTGGAGCAAAGTAGTTCAGCTGCAAATGAGGAATAACTTTTCAAGCACAGGAGGAAACTTCCTGTATTCTTTGGCTGCTTTAGATGGGCAAGTAAACTGCAGAAGGAAAACCTCATCCAGTATCTTCAAGGAGAGTTTCATGTCACAATACAGGAACTTGTTTGTCAAAGAGAGAAAAAAACCCCAAGACTTTGTCTCCAGTAATCCCTGTGGCAGCAAGTGTATGTGCTAATTAACCACAAAAAGGCATCTACTACAGCTACTTTGGTTTGCTGAGCATTATATACAAGTTTGACATCTCTGTTAAATGTACCAGGGACCAATCCAGTATCTTCAGATCTCAATGAATAGCATTCCCTTTACTTTTGTAAACTCTGAATCATGGTCAGAGTGAAGATGCAACAGGGATTTTAAGATAGTAAAATGGAAAAGAAACTGACTTCTTATGTTTAAATGTAAAAGTTTTGTTATTTGTCTCACAGACATAGGATAGCATAAACTCCATGCCTAGACACAGAAATTGCTTCTCTCCAGTCAAGTAAAGCAATACCTTTTTGGGCTGTGTGTTATTGTCATGTTAGAGTATCACTTCTATGAGAGAAATATTTATTGTAGTGAACCAAATGTAAATAAAATCTTAACAGTACAAACCCTGCCAGACAAATCAAGACTTAAGTATATTTCTCAGATTATTCCCAGTGTTTCATAATACTTTTTCAATAATTTTCAATAATGCCTTCCTTGCAGAGAAATATGTAAAGTATGCAAATGCCACTTTTGTCAGGCACTCAACTCCTTCAGCCTCCTTTAAACCTGTTTTAAAACTCCCCAGCTGATTCTGCAGCACACAAAACCACAACAGACTAATAGGACATTGTCTAAAAGTCATTGTGGATGAATACAGGCTCAATCAACTCTTGCATAAATCAGGCAATTTCAACAGGAAAGGTAAGCATTTGAAGCCTACCTTTTTAAAGAGAAAGGTGTGAAGATTCTCATAGAGAGTATAATAGGTTCATAGTTCATCCCTGAAAGCAGAAGTGTTTGACTGTCTTATTCAAGAAACCTAAAAGTGTGGTTGATTTTACTGCCAATTCTTTCAAGGTGAACCACAATAAAATTCCACAGACTTTTTACCATTCTTTACCAGATGTTAAATCTTCAGTACCTAACATATAGGATTTTCTTGAACAGACGTGCTCGAGGAAATAAAAAACTTCTCATTCAGATGCTGCAGTTTGATTTGCCAGGTTTCACAGCATTTTACAAGAGATGGTAGGGATTATTACCTCTGTCTTTAGCAGAAGAAATGGAAAGAGAAAAGTATAAAATAATTGGCAAAAGGCATAGAGGAAAACACAGAACAGGTCATGAGGCTTTTTGATGTTACCACCATCAAAACAAATACTAATAATATTTTTATTAGCCTTCTTCAGTTTTTTCCCCCTCAGTAACATTTCTATATTAATGAAAATCAAACTCTTTACCAGAATAGCAGAAGAAAATTAATTGCCCAGGATACAGATATGTAATACCGTTAAACGAATTTGCTTAATATTATTTTTAATAAACTCAATTTCAAATTAAGTGAAGAACCTTCCATGCAGAAAGTCTATTGATTCCAGTCCCCTTGCCATGGACAGGGACATATTTCACTAGATCAGGTTGCTCAAACCTCTATCCAATCTGTCTTGGACACTTTCAGGGATGGAGTACCCATTACTTGGCTGGGCAGCCTGTTCCAGTGTCTCCCCATATTCATAACAAAGAATTTTTTCCTAATAACTAATATAAGTCTGCTCTTTTTCACTTTGAAGCCATTATGCCTTGTCCTGTCACTACAAGCCCTTGTAAGAAGTCCCTCTCCATCTGTCTTGTGGGCTCCCTTCAGGTACTGGAAGGCCACAATTAGGTGACCCAAAACCTTCTCTTTTTCAGGCTGAACAAACCCAACTCTGTCAGCCTTTCCTCATAGGAGAGGTGCTCCATCCCTCTGGTCATCTTGGCAGCCTCCTCTGGACTCGATCCAACATGTCCATGTCCTTCCTGTGCTGGGGACCCCAGAGCTGGATGCAGCTCTCCAGGTGAGGTCCATCAGAGCAGAGCAGAGCAGAGGGGCAGAATCCCCTCCCTGCCCTGCTGCCCACGCTGCTTTGGATGCAGCCCAGGACACTGTGGGGTTAGTTGAAAGAAACCCCTAAACACCAACATAAAAAAACCCAACCAAACCCCCCATCCAGCTTTCTAGCTCCCTCTTTAGGAGAAAAAAGGAAAACTGGAAAAGTATCCCACCTACTACTACCATTTTAAGCTCTCTGGCTCCTCCAGAAGGAAAATGAGCGAAGAGATGTCTTCCTGCTGCCAGGTGTAATGTATTTCCTTCTGTAAAATTCCACAAAGCTTTGGGGGACATTTTTCTCACATGATTTTATACAGGGCATCTTAGGGAAGAAGAACATAGATTAAAAGCTGCATTTGAACAGCTGAAGACAAGTAGACCAGAGGCAAATTCATCTAGCAATGTGTGAAAAAGCTTTGAAAGAACAGTTTCAGAGCCATTGCAGTGTCTTGCAGTTTCAGAGCTTGGGTGTGCAGAGAGGGCCAAGCATGGGCAGGTTTAAAATGAACGACCATATTCTCCTTCAGAAGCCCAACATTTGTGCTAAACTCTGGGATTAAAAATATTTCCTTCTGCAACTTTCCCAAAGCTGCTACTTTGTGTTTTGTCAAATGCTTTCACTTCTGTTCTAAAAATAGCGGAGGAATAAGCAAGAAGCTGAATCAAGCTGAGGACACAAAAGCAGGGGCTTTGCTTTCCATAGCAATTCTGCTAGGTTGGGACTTCTTGCTCCTTCTTTACTGTAAAATGAAACCCGCTGAAAAGTGTGAAAACCTTCTGGTTTTCCTTGGGTATGCTTTCTTTGTAGAGCTGCTCAGGAGCAGAAAGAACATACTCTTAACATGAAATGGGGTGCTTGCTTCCTGTGGTTATGTATTTCTCTTTGTTGAGAAGCCCAGCAAAGTCATTTATACCTCTGTGGCTGCACCAGGTCATGTTTGACTGAGATGTTTCCTTGAAAACTGCCTTGTTTCAGCTTACTCATCATCTGTTTCACTGAAAACTAGCTCCTGCCTCATCATCATAATAAAACTATTCACCATAAATTCAAAGGCTTTGGACCAAAGTTGCCCCCAGGTTAGCAGATGCAGAAATCATCCTTGCAAAAAGACAGTAGTTTATTGCAAAATAGAAAACCACCTAGATAGTTTCTGTTGTTGCCTCCATCACCGCTTTTATTGTTATTTTTAAATTACTCTCCCTGAATTTTCCTGTTTTACTTTTAATAGAGACAGGATGTGTCCTGTAGACAGCTCAGCTTTCTAACATTTTGTACAACCTTTTATCTGTAGGCACTGAGAGGCATCTTGTGTGCAAGTGGTGCATTCATTGCCTGAATATTCCCTTCTGACTCCAATGGTGTTATTGCACCAAGAATGAAAAACTACGTAAAGTCAGCTGAAATTACTGGCTATTTGTCCTAATTATTGCATTGGGTTTCTGAGTGGATATGTGAGATGTGTGAGAATTGGATCTTCTCAGGCAAGATTGCAATAGGAAAAAGGCTCTCAGTACATTAATGATTTTGTGGGGAAATACTTTTGGACTGACTCAGTTAGACAGACCCCTGTTTAGTATGGCCCTGCAGTCTTGCATATACAGCATTGCCACTCCTACAAACAGGCCACAGACTTTGCAGTGAGTTTACAAAGCCTCAGGCCTTGCTTTACCTGAATTTATCTTGACATGCCCAAAGCTTAGTTTTCACTTAAACAATTTTTTTTTTCTGATTGTGTGGTAACATGCACCACAAGTTTTTATTTGCCTCAGTTTTCAATGGCAATTGCAGTTCAACACAACTTGAGCATCTGAATCTCAAGGCATGGACTGGGACAATGAAGACTTGCCCATTGTAAAAGAAGATCATGTTTGAGACTATCTGGGGAACTTGAAGAGTTGCATCCCAGGTCCCAAGTGAACTGGCAGATTTAGCACTTAAGCTGCTTTTCACTGTATTTGAAAAGTCACAGCAGTCAGGTAAAGTTCATACTCAGTGAAAAAAGGGAAACATCACATCCATGTTTTTGAAAAGGTAAAAATAACAACCCTGGGAAATATCAGCCAGCCAGCCTCACCTCTGTGCCCAGAAATATCGTGCAACAGATACCCCTGGAAGGTATGTCAAGGCATATAGGTGACAAGGAGGCAATTAAACACAGCCAAAGTGGCTTCACCAGGGGCAAACCATGTTGTCAGTGGACAAGGAAAGGACTACTAATGCCATCTACATGGACTTCTGTAAAGCCCTTGGCATGGTCTCACACAATATCCTTGCTGTTTAACTGGAAATATTTGGGTTTGAGGGATGAACTATTTGATGGATAAGAAATTGTCTGGATTGTCGCATCCAAAGAGTTGCAGTCAATGGCTCAGCGTCCAAATGGAGACCTACAAGTGGTCTTCCTCAGGACAGTATTTTGGGATGGTCATTGTTCAATGTCTTTATTTAGGACAGAGACAGTGGCATTGAGAACAGTGCCAGCAAGTCTGCAGATGACACCATGAGGAGGAAGAAGCCATTGACATCAGCATTGTATTTCTCTCTGCAAGAGATTTGGGTGGTGGATAACTTGCCATATCCCTCCCCACTCCCCAGAGTGCAACCATCAATATTAGGACCCAGTGGGGCAGTGGAAGGCTGAGCACAACACCTAAGAAAGAGGTAATAGCCAGGATGTGTGTGTGTAGGACTTTTAAGTGTGTAGTCAGTAAGTAGTATTTAGTAGTGAAGATACCAAACCCGTGGCAAACTCAACTATGAGCTGTTGAAAGCAAGTGTTGAAAGTAAGGAGGATGTGCTTTCCCATATGACTCAAAGTCATGATTACCCATATGACTCAAACTCATTATTACCTGATTCTGAATAAGAGGAAAAGGAGATTGTTTGGTTGATATTTTTCCCTTTTTCATCAAAACCCCCTGCTGAGCTGTGAGCTGGTCTGTGCAGCTCTCCCCTCCCATTGCTTCTGTGGGGCAGGGTTAGGGACTTTGGTACCCACAGGCACAGACCACATGATAGGCAAACACAAGATCTGAGGAAGGAGGAGGCACCAGAGTATTGACAGAAGCCTTCCTGGTGGGTCCCAAGCAGTGAGATGATGTGCTGGATGAATAACCATCCCCTCACCCCCTGATCTCAGTAAGGCTGGGTCTGGCCCGACTCCTTCTGGCCCAGGGCAAAGCTCATGCCAGGAGCACCCATTGGTGTTCACTTCCTTGCCCCCAACACAATGCATCCTGCCAGACCCCAGCACTGCTTCCAGTTCTTTTGTTTGCTGCTGCAGCACTGAGGCCATCTGACACACACATGAAACTAAACTAAAAAGTCCTCACAACTGTTCTGTAAAGTAGATAAAAATTAATTAACCAGAACAGAAAACCAAGCACAGGACAATACTGACCAAATAGAAGTACTAGAAAAACAGATTTCAGAGCTGCCTGTGCCACTCTCCCCAAAACAGAATCCAGCCCTGGTTGGCTGCAACAGAACTGGTGGTAAGGGTCTTGTCATGTTGGAGTCCATTCTATTTCTTAGTGGTGAGGAAACTACAAAGAGAGAAGCGGGTTGCACTCATCATTTATCATGAGATTTGGAGTGTCCAGCACAATGTAAATCTGAGGAGCAGTTCATCAGGGACAGGACCAGCCTTGAGCCAAGAGCACTTGGAAAAGGAGCTGCTTGCATTGTCTAAGGCTGGAGGGCAGAACAACCTACAGGTACCCTCACTCTGTGTCTGTGGGTGAGGAGACAGCAGAGGAGTGGTGGGTGGCAGGGAAGTTGGCAGATTTCTAGTGAACATCTCACAGATCTTGTTGGAATCTCCTCTGTGTTCTGCAAATTTTCAGAAGCTGAATAACTTCTTCAAATAATTTTAACTTGCAAATTTGAAACACTTCTGCCAAAACTGCTTGTTTCTACTTGTCTATTTCCAACAAACTCAGAGTATCAGCGGGGAGAACTTTTATTCTTGAACTATGTCCTATCTTGTAAAATCTGGAAACAACTGTACAGTAAAAATCCTGCTGCTATCTTTTGAGGTGCAAGAGAAATCTTCTTACCTTCTCTGTGAGGATGGTACATCTCCACCCCTGCCACCTGCAAGAGCTCTGAGAAGATGCTTGTATGGCTGGGGTAGAGCTGGAAGGACCAAGAGGTTGCAGAACACTTGGTGGGGAGAAAGGCTCATCAGAAATTTTACCTACTAAAATGGAAGTTTCCTAAAGTGAAAGAAACAGCACTTTCTTGACCATTTGTAAATCACAGTTTCTTGAAGTGTTTATACCATGTCTATAGTTTTTCTAGCTTTCAAAGCAGCAGGAGTGAGGAATCCTCACACATACTGCATGCAGTACTAAGGTTCATTTGGCAGAGAAGCATAAAAGCTGTCAGAAAGATCAACAGCTTTTGTTAACACCAACAGAGCCAGGGCTTTTTTCCCTCTAACATTTCCTTGGAAGTGATTAAACAGTTTTTGGTGAATTAAGAAAAAATAATCACCCCGGACTAGACTCCTAGCATGAAAGACCTGAGCATCTAACAGGGTTCTAAATCATTAAAAAAAAAATCTTCCACTGGGGAGAGTCCAGCCATGTGAACATTAGATAGTATGACCTGCTCTGCCTTAAGCATAGCACATTTTTTGCACATGTTATTCCTGCATTTTAAAATGTAAAAATGCCAAGAGAGTTAAAAAATATTACTTTACTGTGAGTTGGAACTTCATGGCAACCAATCTGTTCAGTATTCAAACTGACTTTTTACTTTAAATTAAAAGAAAATAAGGATGGAAGAGGTAGGGGGGGAATTCAGGTTTAAACTACCTGATTGAGTAATTTATAGTTTTAAGATTCTTCTACTCTGTTGCAACATAGATAAGAAATAACTTTAATGAATGAACGACAAATGATAAAATAAATACAAATATTACAGTATAAAATATAATACTATAACACAGGCTGTAAATACTATGTTGGCTTCCCACCTTTGACATCGAGCCTTGTGATAGCCTGTTTCTAGTGAGGCAATTGGGAAAAGACTACTGTAGTTCCCCAAGTAGGAGGAAAACAATCTGGAAATTAGTTACTGATACCAGAAAGTGCCTGTAAATAAGTGCAGTGCAAATGATGGTCTCTCTATAGCAAGAACTGTGGCTACATATAACTGGAAATCTTGGCTGAACTAAAAGGTTTATTTAAGTCAAACCCCTCCATACCTTAATAAAATCAGAGATAAGTTGCTTTCTTAGAAATCTGCAATATTGTACTTCAATGTAAAACTTTTCAGAAATATTGAGCAATGTTTTCTATATCCTAACAAGCTGTAAATGAGGCTTTTTTTCTAGTGTGAGCTTCAATCATCTCCCTGACCACTATGAAATAGCTAGAGGATATGACCAGAAGCTGGCTTAAAAAGTCCTGACTACTTCCTCTGCCCAGAATTTAATCTTGCTTTATTCAGAATATAAATACTAAAATTTTTTGGTCAAAAGTTAAAGCTTGGTGTTTCATGGATTGCTTTAAAACAATTTTTGCATATCCTTCAGTATTTCATTCTGTTACAGAATGAGTTTACCATCAAAACAGTACTGCTAAAATGTTTGATGAGGCAACATGTGCAGTCAGTTATCTAAAGAAATGCGGCGTTCATGCATAACACTTTCAAAATAGAAGTGCTTTACATTAACCAAAATACTGCCAGTCCTGGAGCACTTTTGTCTGATTAAAAATGTGTGGCTAATTCCCCCTGGGTGAAATGTTGTTTAGAGCTGAGATTGCTGCTGAATGAAATACAGAAATTACAGCACAGTATGGAAGCAAAATGTTGGATTTGCAGCCGAGCAAATTTTATGCAGGATTTTTAGCTTTAAGATCCTGCTAACCTTCTTCTCTCTATGATATAAAACATCTTTCAGAGGTGACCTTTTGCTTCAGCAAATGCTCCCCAGCTGAAATTAACTTTCAGCTAACTAAAACCTGAACATTGATTTTCCATCCAGCCATCAAGAAAAATACGTCAGGGAGTTTTTAGACATTTATTTAGACAGATAAAATGAATGGGATTCATTACACTGTGTTTTAAGAGATTAAAAGATTGCTTTGCTAATGTTCAAGAACTTGACATTTCTATCTTGAAAAGCAGGACTGAGGACTAGGGACCTCCAACCACATCTTCTAGTGTGAGAAGAATTTCTGTACCAGATTTTGTGCGGTGCGACAGACTCAAACCACACAAATAGTTCAAGCCACTCAAATAGTTCTTACAATTGCTCTACTCTGCAGCGAGCTGTCTGAGGATTCTGTGCCACTGCAGAACCATTGAATTTATCCTTATGTCTCTCCCCACCCCACCCAGCATGTGCCACCACCCCATGACACAGGGACAAACAATCCTGTGTACTCATCCCTGAACTGCTCAGGTATTTGGACTACATGACTGCTGTAGGCACTTTTCAACTGGAATTATTCTATTCTAATTTATTCTATTCTATTCTATTCTATTCTATTCTATTCTATTCTATTCTATTCTATTCTATTCTATTCTATTCTATTCTATTCTATTCTATTCTATTCTATTCTATTCTATTCTTATTCTTATTCTTATTCTAATTCTATTCTAATTCTAATTCTAATTCTAATTCTACCAATGCAGAACAGCACTACATACATGCAAGGGGATATGCAAGCGTGGAGCTGTGAAAGTCAGCTGGTCAGAAATGGCTTTGTGCATGCTCCCATGAGGAGGGGGAAGCCTTTCTGTCCCTCTGGCACTGCAGCAGCCCCAGAGGAAGGGCCTCACAGCTAAACAGATCTGAAATTCTAAAGAACTAATTATTAATTACCTGATATTTTGGCAGACAGAAGTTAATCATCTCTCTGGAGCTTGTGCAAACTCACTGAGGGAGGGGAAAAGATCTCAAAAAAGTATTTAACGGTAGAAGGGAGAAAAAAGGTTGACATTACTTTTTACTTACGACCCAAAAATCACACAGGTGAAGCTATTTATTGCTCACAGATGGTCACAGGTTTGTTATGAATATATTGGCAAACAAAAGTGTAGTAACACCAGCTAAGTCAGTCAAGAGTGGGGTATTATTCATCTACAGGTGCAATACCACCAGAAGAACATCCTGCACCTAGGTAAAAGAGGAGAAAAGAAAAGGAGTGAAAACCAAAATCTCTGCATGGTGATTGATACTGTTCAAGCCAAATTTACATGAGAAGGAGCAGCCAAGTTCAGCTTTATAAATTCAGGGCAATCAGCTTTTAATTCTCAGGGCAATGTGGAGTATTTCAGACTTTTGCCTCTGACAGTCTTACAACCAGATGGAAAGTAGTCTACCCACACCTCCTGCTTAAACAGTTTCCACCTGGTCTTTGACAGAAACTGTCAAGGGGCAAAATACTTCCAAAAAAGACAGATTTCATTATTGTCAACAAAATCAAAGTAAGAAAACTTCGCAGTTAAGCCAAGTACATACACATGCACATATATATACAGCTGCAGTAAGAACCACATGTACAAACATCACAGTACACTAACCATATTTCTAAAAGAAATTTAGCAAAACCACAAAATTCCTAGCCTAGCTATTTCTGTGTTTTATCGCAAGGCTGAGGTGACTCCACCCTCACTCTGCCTCTACCCCTGTGGCTGCCAGCTCACTTGCTGGGTACTGATTTTAGAGCTGGATTTCATGGTGGCACTAAACCCTCAACAGGTATCCTCTGGGTGGATGTAATTTGGAAGGAACTCAAGGAAAGCAAGCACTGGAGGGAGAAATTTTGTTCCTGCAAGTTGGGGTGGTGAGTGAGTGAGCTGGTT
Source organism: Dicaeum eximium (assembly GCA_013396995.1). Lineage (NCBI taxonomy): Eukaryota > Metazoa > Chordata > Aves > Passeriformes > Dicaeidae > Dicaeum > Dicaeum eximium. The sequence continues at coordinate 128,520 of VWZP01010953.1, read as the reverse complement.
TTGGGGAACACCATGACCCAGAGATATGGGGAGGAGAGGGAGGTGGTTGTAGGGGCAGAGAGGAGGGATGCACTATTCAGTTTGGGCCCTGTAGTGAGGAGTGAGTGGATGCCTTCTATGTTCCCTCATAACTGGAGGAGCTTTAGGCATTGCATGTCCTGGAAGGGTGTCAAGATCTGTAATGGGAACTCATTATCTTAAGGTTTGTCCCATTTGAATTACACCTGTCATTGAATGGTCCAGTCCTGTTTGACACCTTTATTGATGATCTGGACATGGGGATTAAGTGACCCTTCAGTAAATTTGTGGATGACACTACTTTTAGTGGGAGTGTTGATCTACTGGTGGGTAGGAAGGTTCTGCAGAGAGACCTGGACAGACTCCATTAACAGGCTGAGGACGACTCCATGAGGCTCAATAAGGCCAATCCTGCCCTTGGGTCACAGCAACCACAAGCACTACAGGCTAGAGGAAGAGTGGCTTGAGAGCTGTTAAGCACAAAGGGACTTGGAGGTGCTGGTTCACAGCTGGCTCAACATGAGCCAACAGTGTGACCAAGAAGGCCAATGGTCTCGTGGCCTGGATCAAGAATAGCATGGCCAGCAAGACTAGGGCAGTGATCATTACCCTGTACTCAACACTAGTGAGGCCACACCTCCAGTGCTGTGTTCAGTTCTGGGCCCCTCACTTTAAAAAGGACAATAAGGTTCCAGAGCATGTCCAGCAAAGGGCAGCAATGCTCGTGAAAGATCTAGAAAACATGTCTTATGAGGAATGGCTGAGGGAACTGGGTTTGTTTAGTCTCAAGAAGAGGAGGCTCAGAGGGACCTCATTGCTCTCCACAACTCCCTGAAAAGAGGTGGAGGCCTGTCTGTTCTGCCATGCCTGCAGTGAGAGGACCAGAAGAAATGGCCTTAAGCTGTGACGGGGGAGATGCAAATTAGATATTAGGAAAAATTTTTCACTGTTGGAGCAGTCAGGCATTGGAATAGGCTGCCCAGGGAGGTGGTGGAGTCACCAACCCTGAAGGTGTTTCAAGGAGTGTCTGGATCTGGCTCTGGGTGATGGTTTAGAGGTTTAGGGGTTACAGTGTAGTGCTGGGTGGATTGTTGGACCTGATGATCTTAAAGGTCTTTTCCAACCTTGATGATTCTATGATTCTACACATCCAGAAGCTCTGTACAACAAAGCCACAACTGCAGAGTTACCATCCTTACCCCTTCGCAAAACATTGTGACAAATAACATTTCTATTTGAGCTCCTAAAAACCATATGAAAATTTTAAAATAGCAGTCTAGTTAAATGCACCTAGTAGGGATTAAAAAGAAAACTAGAACATGCACAGATACAGAAACTCACAGGTACATATTCTACATCATACAAGTAGACATCCTAGTGCTTTGCTAATAGACCTTAAAAAATGGAGAGGACAGTAAAACAAGAGGTGCCTGAGTGTCAGTGGAAAGTTAATTGATTACAAACTAGAGTTTATGTAATATGGCCAAAGGGAGCTTTATTCTTGCCAGGTTATTCAGACATGTATATGGTTCTACACCTTCCAAAACCTGCTGATTACAAACACACCTCACCCTCCGTTCTTTCAGTAGAGAGACACACAGGAAAGTCTCTTGTGTGTCTGTGATTAGAATTAAACTTCCAGAAATGAGTAAGCAGTTACTTTTGATCTAATACCAGCATGTATTTTGTGGCAGTCTTATCTAACAAAGGAGATTCTTATCTTGAAACTGCAGTTGGATTTCATCTTAAAAGAGCTTTTCTCTTAAGCTTTATTAGTGTACTGCAGGCTTACAGAAAAGTTTCTCATTCCACCCACATGTAAAGTGGGGTTTCAAATTGGATTTTATATGGTAGATAAGAGATTTGACATTCTTGCTTCTAGTGGCAGGATCTCTGTTTAGTAACTACAGAAAGGGAAAATACAACTAATGCTAAGCAGACTCACTGGTTGATGGAGGGTACACAGTTAGTCTATGGCTATAAAAGAGTGACTCTAGGGAAGGAACTCACCAAATCTTCTAAATTTAAAGATTCAGAATTAAGTGATATGTGAAGGCATTTAGAGAAAGTGATGAATATGAGGCAGTAAATTTTAAATTTTCAGTGAAGGTGTCTGATGTGTTTGAAAGGGTCTTGCCATTTCTTTTTGCTCTTATTTGGGTGGGCCTGACCATGAGCAAAAAGAAGTAGACCTTTTTATTTTTTTTGGAAACTCTCCCTGATCCTTCAAAGATTTCAGGAGAGGGATGGAAAGGGAGAAGACCCAAAGAGGGTCTTATTCTCTGAGGGAGCAAATCTTATCACCACAAAACAAATTCTCTGAGATTCATCATCTCATTGAATGAGCTTCTTCAAAAGTCCTTCAAAGAGCTAATACTCAAACTTAGAAAAAATTGGACCAGAACTCCATGATGTAGCTTAAATGTCAAGGCAAGTTTAGTTCATAAGAATTACCACATGAAGTTACATCACACTAACATGAGAATGATGAGTTAGGCCTGGATGTTTTACCCACAGCCACATGCTTAGAAATATTACATACCCTTAAGACCCCATTATTTTTTATAAGATATGTTTAGAGCTTCCTGGTAAACATTGGTTTTGTTTTCTCAAAAGCACTTAAAATTGCTATAATTTCAAGTTTACTATTACATAACATCCAAATAAAATCAATTATTTTGAAATGTCTGCCAAGTAGGGAATTTCCCTTCTCATTGTGTAGCTACCTGTCCCATCAATAGCTCACTTTTTCCAGCATGGTCCAGCTATTTTTCCTGTGACAGTGTTAAGTGACATGAGATTCTGGGCATATAATTGCCACTTGTGGCTTTCTAACTTTTGGACAAAAAAATTAGTTTATCAACTCTGACTTCAAAAATCAGTGCTGAATCATGGTAGAAGGTTCTTATAGTACTTACAGTTCTTATAGTACAGAGTCACTTAGCATCCAGCCAATTCATTTAGGTTGTCAGAACAGTTTTGTTCTGAGAACATTATTAAATATGAGATTGCTCCAAAAAGAAATAATAGAAAATCAAGACTCTACAGATAAGCACAACCTGCTGCAATCCCAACAGTAGCAAGTTGTTGAGACAATGTCCACAGGTAAATGGATCCAGGGACCAGTAATTTTTTAAAAAATACACTGGCCAAATATTCACAAAAGTTTCCAGTGTCTGCCATAGCTGTGCCAACACACATGCTTTTCACCCTTTCTACTACTCAGGAATGGAAATACCTGGAGGAAAACATCTGAGTGATAGAAACCACCCTGTCAGGCTGTGGACCCAGTTGTTGCTCATATGCTTACCCAGTGAGCCATATATACTTTTCCCAAATGGATGTCTTGCCTGTATTATGTGGCCCTGTTGCCTACAAAGTCTGAATTATCTGTATTTGAAACAGAGGTCCTGTTACTTAGAGAAAGAAATAGTGCAGGTGTTATGGAATCTGGCCTTAATCTGGTAACCAGTGCAGAGACAAGGAGAGCTGGTCAGTAGTTAACAGTCAACCGGTGTTGCTTTAACAGGTTCAGAAACATCCCAATATCCTTCCATACTCTTTCAGTCCTCAGAGCCAAGAGCCACTTTTCATGTCACTACTTAGAGGGAAACAGCTCATAAAGAGACTAATTTAGTACTCCTCTTAATAAAGAACACCAAAACACCCTGTTGCTGCTTACAACTTCTAATCATTGCCAGCATGACAACAGGTGTAGAGCCATTGTTAGTTAACACCTGATTCACACTGGTAATGATCAAAAGATGCTGGGCTTTCATTTTAGGGTTGTGTCATGTAACCAGTAAGAGGTAGATCCCATGGTGGAAGTCACTTGCATGTGTTAGGATGTGGTCCTAAAGGATTTCGTTAAAGGTGTAAGCTAAAGCCGTACATAAGCATAAATTTGAGTTTAGTAAAATAAAGATTTAAATCACCACTTTCTTTCACCAGCTACAGTAGGTATGAAAGCAGAATTTATCCACGCAGAATGAAGCCATGCTCAAATGTTACCTGCTTCATAGAGACATTCCCTTTCTTAATATGAGTGACATATAAATAACACATTTTGGCTATACTGTAGTATTAAACCACCTGCAATTTCAGCACTGCTGCTTTTAAGGAAATACAATACATATGTTTAAATGGCTTCATCTATTCTGTTACTTTGAGACTCAGACCACAGAAATGATTACTTTATTGTGGTTTTTTTCCACAATATAATGTCTTAGTAAGCAGTTTTCAAATGTTGAAGCACAATCCACATTTAATTAAACTAGGTCAAGCAGTAGTGTTTTTTTAGAAACAAATAACCACACTTCACCAAACCATGTCCTGTGTAAGTACAGTATCTCTCTCTTCCAACTGTCTCGGGGTTTTATCTTCCACATGATCATATCCGAATATATTGAGATTGAAAATATATAGCAATAGCAAACACTTGGACACCCAACACATGGGATCTCTGTAACTTCAGTTTAGAAAATGGGTGCCTATATGTGCAAAGGGGTATCAGCTTTTAAAAAAAAAAAATATTGCTACCCCTTCATCCACTGGCATTTTTGGGTGTTTTGCTGTTTGTTTCCTTTTTGAAAACTAATCTCTTGATGTAAGTTTTAGAATTATGTCAAACCCCTTTATCTAAAGTGATACATATGTGTTTCATTCAATTTGCTCTGTAAGTTTTTTTTTTTTTAATCCAAAATGCTTCTTTCATAACTTTCAGACACTTTAGATGGAGTTTCTGTGCTCTGCTGTGGAGCAGAGCAACACAGCTGTTGTGGTGGCACCTGCACTCTAATTCAGTCTTTGAGAAAGATGTGGCTTGACCTTATTATCACTTGGAAATTAGGGCTGTGTCATTCAGGTCACCCTCAGTGATGACTGGGAATCAGTGAAGAGACTTTTCCCAGGGTCTCATGAGGAGCTCTAAAGCAGGGAGGACACCACAAGCCACTTTTTGTGTTTCAAGATTGTTGGAGCTCTAGCCGAATCCAAAACCAGGGGGAAAATGGTCTTATTTGGAGGCAGGAAGAATGACAGTTTGATTTTGGAATTCAGATAAAAGACATCTTTTTGCTACAGTTGTCACCTTGTCATTTGAGACAGAGTCCTGATCTTAACTTTATACTTTATAAAGTACTTTATAAAAAAATGGAAAACCACTGATGAAAGGAAGCCCAAATTTAGCTCACGCTCTTCATCTCATGTTTCTGTGAACAGTGTGGTACCACCACTTGTGAGACTACTTGTGTAAATTAAGTGACTATTCAAGCAAAAGGAGTAGGTGCTCACCTGTATCATTATTAGTAAATTCGAAAGAAAGGACAAAATTCAAAAGAACAGCAAACTAATTTAACTTTTAGTCAATCAATAATTCAATCAACTGCCAGTCTCCCAAGGCTGAATGCTTAGTAATACATTTGGAGAACTTCCCTGGCCAGAGAAAGGTGGTGGTTTGACCCTGGCTGGATGCCAAGTGCAAAGCCATTCTGTCATGTCCCTACTCAACTGGACAGGGGAGAAAAGATGTAACAAAAGGTTAGTGAGTTAAGAACCATAGAATCATCAAGGCTGGAAAAGACCTTTAAGGTCATCAGGTCCAACAATCCACCCAGCACTACACCATAAACCACTAAACCACCACCCAGAGCCAGATCTAGACACTCCTTGAAACACCTTCAGGGTTGGTGACTCCACCACCTCCCTGGACAGCCTATTCCAATGCCTCACCACTCCAACAGTGAAAAATTTTTCCTAAAGTCTAATCTGCGTCTCCGCTGTCACAGCTTAAGGCCATTTCCTCTGGTCCTCTCACTGCAGGCATGGCAGAACAGACAGGCTTCCACCTCTTTTCAGGGAGTTGTGGAGAGCGATGAGGTCCCTCTGAGCCTCCTCTTCTTGAGACTAAACAAACCCAGCTCCCTCAGCCATTCCTCATAAGACATGTTTTCTAGACCTGCCCAAAGGCTGAGACATCTATAACCACCAGTCATTTTCAGAGATGTTCTTATGGTTTCTAAACATGGAAAGGATTGTCAACCCCATGGCGTCAGGATGCTCCTGTGATATACAGATATCATATATCTGGCTGCTCTGCCTGTGAGGGCTGGCCAGTCATTTGTCCTGCCTTAGAAGTGTTTTCCAAATCCCACGGCATGGTCTGGAGACAGCCCTGCTCTATGCAGTGTCTGTCCTCCAGTGCTGCTGAAAGTGCATGAGGCCATGGTTCACCATACAAGCAGTATTGGCCTTCCACAGCATAGATGAGTTTATGGTGAATCCACAATGAATCTGCAATGAAATGACAATGTTCTACATCATAGAGCAACCTACTGTAGTGATTCATCCTACCCTACAACAGATATCTAAGAGGGGAAATTTATAGGCTGTTATCGATACTTAACTACTAATTGTACAGGAATCTAAAAACCTAAGAGTAGATGTGTAACTGGACAAAAAATAGCTGCAGTGAAAAAGAACAGATTCTACCGCAGAAGATTGAAACATATATTCAGAGGCTGTAAAGCAAGATGAAAGCAAGACTGGCCTGTCTCTCTTGACTTTCTTCTGTGTAAGAAAGGCTTTAATTGTCCTTTTTTCCCCTGATAAGTTTCTTACTAATCTTTATAGAGCCACTTCTCAATGCCACTGTGAAAATCTAAGCAGATTTTGTACTCTGATTCTCTCACTCAAAGATGTTCGCTTAACATTTTGAGTATTTATCATGATTCTTTTCACCTTACCAATACCAAAATTGCAGTCACCATATTAATTATCAACACCTCATCTGAAAGTAAAACCACTTCCTTTCATTTTCTTACTAATTTCTTACTAATTCTTACTAATAGAAAATCTGAGAACCGTCATTTGATTTTCTCTCCATAAAATCACACTAGAAATTTAGTCTGAACTTTCACTCTGAGGACTTGGTTGGCTTTAGTTATCCCTTTCCAATAATCAGTCATTTTTCTGTAGGCTTGAATTCCTTAATTTAGATGAAAAATTTTTACACTGACTGTATTGAAATGCATCTGTCTTAAATAGGCCTCCATTATTAAAATCAGCTCTATTCATGGCTGCCTGGATTATTTAGTCTGAATACCAGCCTGGGCACAGGACTGCTTTTGCATCTTCTTTAGAAGAAAATTCCTTGTGGACAATCATATTTTAAGTCAGTTTTCTTTCCACTCAGTGAGATTTGCTAGCGTATTATTGAGCCATTAAAAAAAATTTAAATAGCAAGTGATAGTAAGTAAAAAACTTTTGTTTGCTTAATAGGATCTGTTCTTCATAAGCAGACAGGAATAAATCACATTCTCATTTTTAAGGCTATGTTTGTTGACTCCCTTATGGACTTTTCAATTATTTTGCTTAGGAAAAGTTACCAGCCAGTTACCTCACATGTTCTCTGCTTTTTTTCAGTATTAGCACAATATTGACACTTTACTGCTGTCCACTTGTAATTCACAAGAGTATTACAATATTTCTCAAAAAAATGTTGTCAGTGGCACACATGTTTGTTCAGACAACTGCTTTTTGCTTCCATGGGTATTTAGGTCTGGAAAATGCTTCATCATATTCATATCATCAAGTGCACCATCTCTTTCCTATTGAAATACGTCAGAAATATTTGCCAATATTTTCCTTCTCTTTCTAATTTCTAAACACTTTACTATTCCATCAACTACATTGCCTGATTTCATATTAATACTTATCCCTTTTTTGTGCTATAGGCGTCTCTCTAGCTCCTCGTATTCTCTAAATTTTAATAGTTTTAGTTTTTATTGGCGGCTACCTGGTTTCCTTTCTCTGTTTGATAAATATATATATATTTTTTAATGCTCCTTGGAGAAGCATTATTGAATGCTGAGCCTATAAATACCTGAAAATGTTTTGAGATATCATTTAGATGTGAATGGCGTTATCAGGAATGTCACTTTTAAAACAGAGTGCAGTAAAAGCTGCTTTAGCCCAGTGGAAACCACGAGGAGCTTTTAACCGGCTACACTGCAGCATGCAGCTGATGCAGGCTGCTATTCCCCAAAGGAGGACAATGCTACCCATCAGCCAGAAGCTGGCAGCACTGCATGGTCCTGTGGCACACAGAGTTACCTTTTAAGTCTTGGTGCTAAACCGCACTGTATTAGATAAAATAAGAGAACAGCCTCTGAATGGATGAATATACACGAGCTGGCCTCTGAGATTTCATTTACACAACCTTCCTTAGCAGAGACACTGTCCTTCTTAGGAAAGTCTTCTGATCTGCTCTTGGGTTTGTATTTCTGTTTTCCTGTGGATAAACATACAGGGAATTGGTGTATTTATTGCAAGCCTACAGATTTTTCATGCTGGACTAAGCACATCACTTGGTACTGTACCTATCCTGTTTCACAGACAAATACAGAAAAGCTCCAAAATACAAGATCAGAGGGCACTAATTGAATCCTGCACAGTGCAAGCTCTCAGGTCCCAGAGGTGCTGGAAGTGGCACTGGATGCATGCCTTGTGATGGTGACCTCTGTGTGAGTGAGATATACACAACTTTTCACAGTAGCTCCCATCTAGAGCACTGAGTTCTTGACTATAGAAGTTTGTTGCTCCTAGGCAAATACAGGAGCAAATGTCTGTAAAGGGTTAGTATCAGGGTTGTCTTACCATTAAACAGATGCTGGCAAAGTTACTCTACAGTTTTCCGTAGTTCCTTGAAAACCTGCTTTTCTCTGCCCAAAACCACTGTGTGTATTTCCTCACACAAGAAGAGATGTGACTTCTGAGCAGACACCACTCTGATGGCTCACAAGTCACCTGAAACACAAAGAGATAGTGTACCACAAAAGAGGATGTCTATCTCTGGGAAAATCTAACTCATGTTGCACGTTTCAAATTTACCTAGTTAAGAAAGGGATCAAAGGGACAGAGGTGCAAAATTAACTTTTGATGTGACACAACTAATTGTATTACACCATCTTCATTTCTTACTTTGTTACCATGATAAATACACCGGATGTGAGAGCAGTTGTTCTGCCAGTGATCTGATACATGAACAAAATAAATGATGGTTCACCAGGTAACGTCACTGTCTGCCTGGGGGCGACCAGTGGCTCCTGAGCCACCCAGAGCTTTCTCATTTCTCTTAAAAAATCATGATTCCCAGGAGCAGATTCCTTCAGTTCTAGTGTACAACAAACTTCACAAGGCATGGTTTGCTACTGCATGCTAAGACTTTTCCACCTTTGTTTTTTCTTTAGCACTGACAGCAGAACTTTTGGAAATTTCTAAAAGAAAGGGATTAGCCTCCTGTGAAACATGGATTATTTCCTCTCTTGTTAATATGCACTGCCCTCTTGTGATAAAATATATTTTTGGTTTTCTCTCAATGTGCTACTCTTGTTTTCACTTTTTGTAATTTCCTGCTTTTTTAAATTTTTTTTTGTTGTTGTTTGGGTTTCTCCTTTAGTCCTCAGGGCTTTCTTTCAGGCTTTTTTCTTATGACAGAAATAATTTATCTTAACATTAGAAGGATGAAAGGAAAACAACACACAGCTTGATCAAAATATTATTAGCCAATATTTCACTCTTTCATACAATTGATATCTTCCCAGATTATTTTACTGAACATACAAGAATCAGATATGTAGCCTGCAAATACTGTAGTGAAAAACATAGGCTGGAAAGGATGAAGAAAATACATAGCAGTTCATTGCAAAGGCAGTCTTGGAAGGAAGAGATCCAGTGTGCAGGGATGTTCTTAATTGCATGATCACCATCCTAACTACCTGAGGAAATGGCAAGGGAAAGCTACTTACTGCTGCAAACCGTGAAAACTAAACAGAGGAAAAGGTCACTTCCCAAACCTAAGCAGGCAGGCAAAGCCACTCACTGGAATATGATGGGTGAAAGGCCATCACTGCCTGAGAAAGAAGGGAGGAGGAAAAACCCTTCAGAAGCAGGAGAAAAGGCAGCGTGACACACTACCCCAGGAGCCGAGGGGGTGGCACAGAGGAAAGCCCAAAGAGACAAAAGAGACACCTTTTCAGTTAAGTGCTGGTTGGAAAAAGTTGCCTCCTCCTCTGTTTTGGTCAATGCACATCAAAGATACCCAACCATAATCCTCTTGTCCTCTGAATGGAAACAATGCACAGGGACTGTGAATGATTCCTACGTGCTTACTGTGTTGTCTTAGACACACAGGTATAAATGAATTTGTAGAATTAGCTACCAGATCAGTGGGAGTTTTCCTAAGCAGCTCCACAGAGGAATGGAAAAAAAATAGTATGTGGTACTGTGATTAAAGACATTATCTGTGATGTGCTGAAGAGAGAAGAAGGGACAGACTTTGAGAGCATAGAGCTGACAGAAAACCTAAACCCTGGCCTTTTCTAACATCTGATTGATGGACTTCACAACCTTTAAGTATTTGTGAGATTCTTTTAATTCATAAACTATTTTATATGAGAACTCTCCCTAAGCTGATTCAAGCTACAAGCTCTATTTTCAGTCTGTACTGCAACTCACAAGACAACAGACTTGCCAAAGAAAAACTGATTCTTTACTTTACAATGGCAAAGCAGAGAATATTTTTCCTGACCTTATTTTTATATGAACAAGTAATGTTAACCAAAACATCTAAGAACACAGATCCCAAGGCAAGCATCATACACAGGAAAATTATAGTGAAATTGTAAGAGTAATTCTCTGAGGGGAAGTATCAGGTTATCACAAATGGAGATCCAGCTGGCTGCCATCAAGAATAAGCAAAGAATCCCATTAAAATCTCCATGTCTCCATGTTTGGAGACAGTGTGCTTGGCTGCTTAGTTTAACCCAACTTCTCCAAAGCCATGTGAATGTTACTGTCCAGTTCATGCCCATAGATGCTGAAGGGCTCGAAATACATTGGTCAGTGTCAAGGCCCATGGAAAGGAGCAGCAACCTTAAGCATTTCAGTGCTGTGTATTCCTGATGTGTTCCAGCAATCAGCCTTCTGGGCTACAAGCTGGGAAGGGGAGCAGAAAGTTCTGGGAAAATGGCTGGGCACAACACTGCACTTGGACTCCAGGAGCACCTGGAGTCAGCTGACCACACTCAATATTTTTCTCTTCAGGTTTTCTTTTCATTAAGGCATTTTTTCTGCCTCTTTTCTGCATTTCTTGGACAAGGTATACCTCTCAAGGTATTTGCAGGAGTCACTGTTTGGAAACTCCTTATCACAAGTGCTGAGATAAAAATGTGGAAGAGACCTACACAGCAAGGACTTGAGCATATCATACCCCATAGTCTTCATATTTCCATCCCTCCTACCAGCTGTTACCTTAGGGCTTGTTCAGGACCAGAGCATTCTAACTGTGATGAGGAATGTACTTAAGATGAGCCTGGCAGATCTGTTTATGTGCTTGGCTCCTTGAGTCTCTGACATTTTGGGACTTGATGTCCTGGTAAACGTGAACACGGATCTAGGTTAATGACATAAGGTGGGAAGAACTAAAGAACATAAGAGAAAGAGGCAGCCAACACCCCTTGAGCTATAAAGACCTAACAGTGAGTAAATGACAAATGCTGTGGAGTTTCACTCCAATAAAACATTCAAGAAATACTTGAACTGTGTGTGAACTTCGTACTTTTGAATCTGTAGAACTGCCCCAGAATGGTCACGAGAGCAATCTTGCTCCAGAAATTCCTGTTCCTTCCTGCTTTCATCAGTGTAGATAGTCTTTCTGTGGTATTTTGGCACATAAGCAGCTTACTGTGAAGTGAATGACTCCTGCTTTTGCTCCAAATCCCCAGCAAAACTGAACTGAAGCAAGATGAAAACAGCTATATGTGTTTTCCTCCCCAGTTTTCAAGGCATGCTGCAAAATAAAACACTCAAACTGGTGAAAGCTCAAAATCTCATTCCTGTGAGGTTCTCTAAGTGGGAGAAAAACAAAACATAAACAAGAATTTCTCATTCAGAAAGACACTTCTGGGCAGCTGGCCACCAGAAACAACATCAGTGCAAGGAGCACAAGAAGCAACTGCCCCTGTCCCAGTGTGCTCAGCTTTTGGACTGCCACTGGCCTCATCTCACCAGCTGTCTCCCAATCTCATTGCAAGAGGGGCAGATTTGGCTGGCACTGGGGGCCTGAACAGTGGGGCTGGCTTTCCCACAGACCCTGGGGTGTTCCATGCTCCCCTGCCCACACACAGCAAGCTGCTTCCTGTCCCCAAAGCCTGGGGATGACATGCTGTCATGGGGAAGAGAGCTTGGGAGAGGTCGGCCCTGCCACCTCAGAAACAGCCCCTGGGTGTGCAGTGGAGCACGACAGTGCTTCTATTTTAATTTCTCTGACAGCTTACAAAACAAAGCTGCATATTTGGACAGAAATGAATTCAAAAGAAAATTCCCAGCTAGCCCCATCAGAGGCTGCTTGTAATGTAAATGCAGCCTGGAAACATAGAGGGAGGTCCAGGCATTTCCCTTAACACACCTGTTTGCAAGACTCCTGGTAGCTTTTTTCAGTGACAATATTAACAGTGCCTTGGTATTCCTACAATCAGCAAAGAGTTTGTGACTGATGAAATAGGAAAATACAATTTTCTCCTGTAGACTGAGCGAGGAAAGACGAATTTTTTCCCCATTAATACTTGATGGTTTTGTAGGATAGCATGTCTCTTAAGAGCTCAGCTGAGTTCATTATCCTGAGCAGACCTGTGGTGAGGCAGGGCTACCTAGTGCCAAGCACAGACCTGCCCTAATTACCTGGGCAGATGTCACCTCACAAGAGGAGCTGGGCAATGATTATGGCCCTGCAAAGGGCACAGGTGCTTTTGTGGGTCAGTTAGAAATTCACAAATCACAGTTAAATAAGTGAGGCGGCAGGGTTGAGTAAATAAGAATCTCATGACAAAATCACCCGGTCATTTGGCAGCTCAGTGAATAAAAATAATGAAAAGTCCTCTTCCAAACGCATGGAAAGAACAACCTGGCTTCAATTCAAGTTTTGGTTCTAGTTTCCAGAACACTTTAGCTAACATATTTGGAGAGACATCTGGGAGCTGGGAGAGCTGGTGACTCTTTGCTCCTCTTTGCTGTTTTTGCTGGTGGGGCACAAACCCTGCAACCCTGGGCACCTGCTTGTGTGCATTGATGCCAGCCTTGGTGCTCAGAAAGGGCAGCTTACATTTATTCCAACATCTGAACTACTCCATCGTCTCTAAAATCCCACCTTCACTGAGCCATGACACAAGCCTGGGGCTGGGTATGGTGGGGTGGGCTGGGCTGATGGCCTGCAGGGGCTGTTCCTACCTGTGTCCCAGTGTGCTGGATCTTGCTCCCCCATCAGTGCTGGGTGCTTTTACAGAGCTCTTCCACTCGACATTTACCTGCTGCTCTTGTGGTCTGTGCGTTCTCTTGCCTTCAGCACAAGGCAACAGATCCACCACGCATGGGAGCATCACATCTGTTCAAGTGCTCTCTTTTTCCTCCATAAACACTGTTGCTTTCTCTACAGCAGATACCTGGAGCACTGGTGGCTTTGAAGGATAGCAGAGATTGCCATTAGCAGATGGTGACACTGCAGCAGTCCTGCCAGCACAGCTGCCATGTGCAGTGTAGGTACCGGCAGAGCCTGAGCCTGCAGGCAGCTGCAGCCAAACGTGCAGGCAGGGGCTGACCCAGGAACCTTGCCTGAGGCAGGGCAGGCAGATCAGATGCCAGTGCTGTGTCCGGGGCTCATTTGTGCCTGTTCGGATTGCCAGTGTCCTCCCAGACTACTACGCCATGCTGTAGGGGAGTGGGTGACAATTGGCATCCTTGTGCCGTGAAGGGTGACACGGAGGCAGCAGTGTGGTGGTGGTTCCCCTGCCCTGCTTGCTGTCATGTGACTGGTGACTTCCCGCACCACTTCAGCCCGCTACTTTCCTCCAGGGTGCACAAGATGTTGGGTTTGACCCGCACAGGCTCCCTGTGCCACCCACTGGCACACGGACAAAGTGCATGTCAGGGGGTGAGTCGCTGCATGGAGTTTCTAGCAAACTTGTTTTGTGGTTGGAGGTATGATGAGACTGACACTGCCCTGGGTTTTTCTGATGGAGTCCCCTCCCTGGATCTGTGGGCAGAGGGATGCACACATTTCCCACCACACCCTCCTTTCTGGCCCCATCTGCCCTCCCTTGTCACAGGCTCCACGGTATTTGCGTTGGCCTTTCCACCAGCCCCAGGGCACAGAGAGTGAAAAATATTTCTTGAGACAGCCTTTCCTTTGCACACTGCAGTGTGTCCTCTGGAGACATATGATCTTCTCTGAAGCATTTTTCTTCTCCCATGACGAGAAGAGGTGGAGTGACGTGTGGGGCTGCTCACAGCTCTTCCTTCATTTTTCCATTTTTTAGCATCACATGAGTTTCCTGGGCTTGTCGGCATTTTCCTATGAGTAAGCTGTTACCACATGCACCCAACGCGTTTTCTACTTGTGCCTAGAGTGGAAAAGGGGCACTGAAACCCCCTACATGTGGGTACAGTGGCAGGAAGGTGTGAGAGATGGTTTCTAAAAGCTGTGGTGAACAAACTTGCGAACTTTGTATGCCCAAAGAAAGAGGATGAAAGTGAGAAACCCCTGCTGGCCCCAGTTCAGTCTTACCAGTACTGCCCCGCATTGATGCTCTATTCCTATAAATCCCTGTGTCACATTATGAGCTGAGCTTACCCCATCACTACCTGTTATCTCCTGTTGTTAACCACTTCAAATGTCACATGTTTTTTACACAGTAAAAAGCCATGAGCAATCTTTCTTAAAAATAGCTGCCCACAGTCAATCTAGGAGCATGTGTTGAGGACACTGTACAGCTTTTAGTGTCCACTTTCACATGGGCATAGTTTCCACTGTGATGACCGCTTTCTGCTTGTTCTGCTAGAAATCTACAGACTTCAATAAGGATAAACTACGACGATTAATAAAAAGTAAAACAAGCAGAGCTGCTTTGTTGTCAACTATATTTATATATTTTATTGAAATCTGCAGGATTAAAAATTCTCCCCTAATACATTAGGGAAAAAATATACCTTTCAAATATGAAAGAGTGACTACCTTTAAGCACCCATGCTACTATTTCAAATAAGTAAAAAAAAATTTCAAACAAAACCCAACAGCAACAACAAGCTGGTTAAATAAGTAGACAAGTTTATGCACCAACAGGTGCACTTATCAAGCAGTGATGATGACCCAAAGATAGCTCAGTTGCCATCAAGGGTTGCTATCATATGTGCAATCAGCAATAAATTCCACAAAAAACCCTATTCAAGACCAGATCTGGCTAAATCCAGGCACTCTCAGAGGCACACAGATTACCTGCTAAGCAAAAACCTGGCAGGTTTTTGCAGGTTCCAGCAGGAGCTGATGAACTTGACTCTTGCACCCTTAAGCATCAGGGCAGATTCTGTCCTAAGTGCTGCAGTGGAGGATTTCCACACCATAAGTGTCAGGATGTCTCATGGTTCTTCAGTTCTAGACAAAGACACCAATAACCATTAATCAGGATAGAAATGGGTTTCCATTAACTTTTAAATGAAGTTGTGTAACAAAAAATATTATTTTAGGGAAAGTAGTACAGTCTCCTGATGAGACTACGTATGAAAGTCATCAAAGACTGCACTGCTGCACCTTCATTCACATGCTGCTACAGACTTATTGCTCTTCAAGGCTGTGGGAGGAAAAAGGGAAAAATCAGAACAGAAAGTCTTAGAGGCACAATATAATCATTTATATTCTATTTAAACTTGAATTCTGGCCAGAAAGAAGCCATCAAAGTGAGGCTTCTCTAATGGTTTTGCAAACAATTACTATATCAACCTCTTCTTAGATCATGAATAAATCATAGCAAATAAATCAGATAGGTGTGTGCTGAATCCTTGAGGAACAGGATTATCTTCAGTGGCTACATTTAGGTTAAGAGAGCACAAGCAAGATTTGTGTCTAGTCTTCTTAAACTTTATTAGGTTACCTCTATATATCTTGACAACTTTCTCTGTCCAGATACACTCAATGCAAGAATGTGTAATCGAAGAAAAGATAGCTTAAAGGCCCACCTAGAGAGCATCTTTCTTGTGGAAGTGGCTGTCAGCAAAAATACAAAGTAGAGTGAAAAAACAGGGAAAGGACAGAAAAATTGCATTTAACCTCCAGCAGTCAAGGACATGGGATCTCCCCAAGCTAGGGATGCATCCTGACAATCACATACAGTATCAAAGCTCTGTGAAATTGTCTCCCTCAAGAGTGGTGTCTTTACACTCATGGGTCCTGCAGAGTCCAGTAACAGGGATAAAAACTCTGTCTCTTGTTTTGCAGCCCTCATGTCCATGGGCTTCTGTTGTGGCTGTTGCTTTTCCAGACTGAGGAAGCTCTGAGGATCTAGCTCTCCATCAGTGGAAGCCACTCCTTATCTTTGTAGAGGATGCTTCCAGTCATCCTTTTTAGTTTTCTTTTTGGTGTGAGATGACATAACCAGAGCTGCACAAAGATTTTGAAGTACATGTACACCATGGACTTATTCACAGGTTAAATGATGAGCCTCATTTAGTGCTCTACACTTTCTTAACAAGTCCTACCATTCAATTTGCCTTTCAACAGCTTCTGAGTGCTGACGGATATTTTCAGAGAACTTTCCACAGTGATGACAAAGCTACTTTCCTGAGCAGTAGCAATGAAGGTCTGCCATTTCATACATCCTTTTTTGTCCTAAGCATGTTGTTCAGTACTTATCAGCCCTTTTTATTCTTATCAGCTTTTTCATTTACTGCCCTGTCACTCAACACCATGATGTAGTCTTGCAAGTCTCTAAATTCAGCTTCAGGTTTAAGTATCCTGAATAATTTAGTGTCATCTGCAGTTTTTGTCACCCGCTCTGTCCAGATCACCTTTCAGAAACGATGTAGTAAATATCTGTAGGGTCCCACAGATAGGACCATTTCCCAATAGTCTTTTTATTAGGAAAAATAACCACTCTACCTCCTTGCTCCCAGTTTCTGAAGTTCTGGGAAACTAAATTTTTAGCACTGGGTGTGTGTCTTGAGGGCAGTGTCTGGGTTGCCTTTGTTGTATGGCGTGACCCAGCTCACAGGGGTTCCTGCTGGCATGGTGAAATAGCTAACTTTGATTCTTCAGGCAACTTGAAGGGCCCCATGGTCCTGTTTGAATTTGGCACAGTGAATATGACTGCAGACACATGCCTTTGAGAAGCCAGGCTGCCTGCTGCACAGCTCTGCCATGGCTGGAAGCTCACTTATGCTCCATCACAGAGACGTACGCACACATGTGCACGTGTTGGTGCAAGCAGGGTGCACAGTCACTGATTTGAGTTCATACAGAGATCTTGAGCTTTGGAAAAATACCTTAACTGAAGTGTCAGGGTGCTTGTTTAAACAGAAGATTTGCCTGACTCAGCACAGCAGGCTTGAGTCTTTCATGCACAGCTAAGCAGTTTCTTTTGGTTGCAAATCAATTCTGCTCACCTTCAATAGGAACTGGTGATTTCTATAATTTGTTCTCAGGGCCATAGAGAAGTTGTAGGCTTTTTTTTTTTCTCTTTAGTTTGATTTAGTGTTAGTCTGTTTCTCAGGAAAATGCCTATAAAAATGAGAACTTGCATTTTGAGTTAGTAGCATTTCTGTTTGCCTTTCATTTTGTAAAAAACAGACTTTCTTTGCAAAACACATGGAAAAACTGTATAAAAAAACAGGAAGTGCCTTCAGACTGCTCACCAAAGCATCACCAGGCAGTGAGGTACCAAGGATCAGACCTTTTCTATCCATTCAAGGCTTTTCCTAACATTGTATGTCCAATCTGGTTTTGGTAATCAGCTGAATTGTAAGAGTATGTTTTACAAAGTTGTTATTTGCCTGATGACAACAGGCAAAGGAAGCCTTAGGGCTGCTTTGGGTTCCCCTCTGCTGGCTGCTTTACAAAGACAAAAGAGGTTGTGTCCTGCCATGAGGGGCCTGCAGGAGAGATGACCCTTGAGAAGGACAAGTGCAAGGTGGCAAAAGATCCCCACACAGCTCCAAGAGTAACCTCAATCTTCAAATGGTTCTTCAAATGTGACATAAAGCAAAGCTGCCCTCAGGGACTGCAGCAAGTCCAGTGCTGGAGGCCAGCTGTGGGTTTAGTGCCCTGTAGCACACTGGGGCAGAGCCCAGCACATCCTGGTGGGTGTATCCTGCGGGATCCACAGGTGCCTGCAAGGTCTCCATGCAGGCAGGGAGCCGAGGACACGAGCATGTGCTGCTGATTTGAGGCTGTGAGAACTTTGTAGACACACACAGTCTGGGCTGGATGGGAAGCAGCCCCCCCATGGCATCTTGGAAGTCAAGCAGGGTGCTCTTGCACGGGGCTGGACGATGGTTAGTGCTGGGTGGTAGCTCCTGGGCTCACCACAGTTTATCACCTCGCTCAGTGTGTGCACAGATGCCTTCTCTGTAATGATGCCCTTTGGGCCTCATTTGGTGAGGTGTTTCACCTCCTCTGACTTCAGGGCCAAGTACCTCTGGAAAAACAACTCATGCATAATATCTTGGCTGTCTTACAGATGATATAAAATGTGTT
The DNA here is from genome assembly GCA_013396995.1 of Dicaeum eximium. NCBI lineage: Eukaryota > Metazoa > Chordata > Aves > Passeriformes > Dicaeidae > Dicaeum > Dicaeum eximium. Next base: position 109,928 of record VWZP01010953.1, on the reverse strand, counting down.
TTACTTCATCATGTGGAAAGCTTCACTCCTGTTCTCCATCTTTCCTCGCTGACTTATCCTGACCACCATACCGTGAGAGAAGAGCTCGTGTACCCCTGGGAGTGCACAGACAGCTCTTGCTCCACACAGCTCCACAGGGACTAGAGAGCATCTCACAGAGCACAGGTCTGCTACACTGCTTATGCTTTCTTCAGGAGGAAAAAATACTGTTGCTGGAGACCCTCTTTATCTTTTGTTTTATACTTTCATTTTGATAAAGGAATTTGGAATGATATATGCAGCCACTGGCAGATAAATTAAAGCATGAGATGAAATATTAGCTGAGATTAGGTTCCACTGATAGGCAACTGAAAATAAGCATCCTGACAGATGGTGCCAATTGATTTAACTGCAGCTGCAGTGCTTAACAGGGTAGAAAATGCAAGTAAAAATCTAATGGGAGGTCTGCCCTAGTTAAGTCAGCCTCTTATTTAACTTACCAGTAGTAATCACTGTTAATAAATTCAGATTAAACCAATGGTGGAAAGAATTATCTGTTTTGTTAAGCTTTCCAAACAAAGGTAGTAAAGCTGTGGGCCTTAAAAAATTTAAGCATATATATAAATATATAAATATATAAATATATAAATATATAAATATATAAATATATAAATATAAAGTGCACACACATATATATACACACCTAAGTAATATACATTACTGATATGTAATAGATATCAGTATGGTGTATATTTAACATACATATAACATCTACCATGCATATCTTATAATGCCATTTATGTATCATCAATATGCATTGATGTGTAGAGATAGATTTAATTTATATTGATTTAAATGTTCATAAAAGTCTGTCCAAAAATGCAAGAGAAAACAACACTGGTATTTCAAACCATGTGAATGAAAAGAACAGAAAGGATGCTGGAGGAAATGAGAAAAGGTGGGAAGAGACAAGAGAGAGCTGAGGTGAAAGTCTGGTAACATGAAGATCCTTGCAGCTTCTCTTCAGCCTCTGGAAATGACAACACAAATCTGTTTTTCTCTATGCTTCCCTGCTGAAGTCCTTTTCCTGTTGAAGTGTGAGTTCAGATCTTTCTGATCAGATTCAAGGTCCCTGTTGGAGGTTTCCAAGGCTTCATGTGCTGCAGCAGTCACTCCAATGTCAGACCCTGCCCCTCCAAGCTGCTCTTCTGTCCCCCTCAGAACTAACTGTGCTTCCATGCATCCTTGAAGGCTGCAGATGGATCATGGCCAGGAGGTGCTGTGAAATCGAGTTATCTTCAGTGTGATGCCACAAAGGGACAGGGCTTTCACCCCCTTGTGCCACAGTGCCAGAGCTGGGCCTCTACTGCCCTTCTGGCACAGGGCTAGAGAGGACAGAGCCATTGGCTCTTCAGCAGCTGCTGTGTCTCCATCATGCAGTCCAAGGCAGAAAAGACCTCCCACAGCACGGGACTCCATCACTTTGCTTTACATTGGGGTACATCTAGCCTTGATGATCCCCCTGCAGACCATCTTATGGCAGTTTCATGTAGGTTAGTAGGTTCACATGTGTAGTCATTTGAAAGCCTGATTCATTTATCCACAATTCATTCAAGAATGCTCTTTACTACAACCTTCTTGCCATGCCATTGGCTTCAATATTTACACACTGCTGTTGCCAACTAGCAAGATTCATAAAAAAACAGAGCACAGAGAAGAAAATCCACACATGGTTGCTCTGGCTTATGGCATTTCTGTGGAGTGATGCAAGAGGTAATCTGAAAAGCAAGCAATAAGAGCAGAGCCTGGCTCTACATGTGTTTCTGCATGGAGCACACTGATCTCCTGTGAACAGCAATCCCGTGCCTCTGCTTTGGATTTTCAGGGACAAAGCTCCCCAGCCACTCATAATGTCAGGAAGCTGCAATGAAAGTCTAGGGCAAAAATGATTGTTGTTACTAATTGACTGATTTCTACAGCACCCAAAGGGAATCTAATCATTGTGTGTCCAGCAGAGCTCCCAAGCAGGTGTATTTCAGAGGATGATCCATCATCTGCAGCAAATCACAGAGTTTGCTTTAATCTACACCCACCACTGCTATAGTTTAAAAAAAGAACCTATTCAAAAATAATAAAATATAGAAATTTCCCTCTGCCTCAGTGTGCAGCGTGCTTTTGCCTTTAGAAGCACATCACCTGCTGGACAGTTGCTTCCCCCTGTGGTAAGGGAGCATGGGGTCCTGAGGAGGTGCCATGACCAAAGGGTTGGTCTAGAGAGCGTGACCACAGGGTCACAGGATTTCACAGTACTTGAGAACATGGAGGCCTTTTCCTCTTAACCTTTCTACTTAGTTACACATTACCACAAATACCACAAAAATCACCAATATACCTATGATTAATAGAGCAAATATGAATGAATAGATATATATTTGTGTATGTCTCAAGCTATTATGTATTACTAGCATCAATCAATTACAGTCTCAATCAATAGCATGGTATCAATCAATGATGGCATGAATTAGTGTAGTGGTACAATCAATAACAAGCACAACCAAGTAGTTCTGTTGTTGCTAGAAAACAATGAGTGTATGTAACATCCATACGAAGCAAATTAGATTTCAGAAGGAAATCTCAAAAGGGGAGGGACAAACCAATCAGAGGTGGGTACTATGCACCCAGCTATTCCCAAAAGAGGGATAACAGACTGAACAGAAAGGATAACAGAGATACTCACTTCCTGGGGTCAGACAAGGGTCAGCAGGACATCTGTGGTGACAGTCCAAGATCCTGAGAAAGTTTGTGTGAGATGCAACCAAAAAGCTCTGAGTAACCCAGGAGCTCAGTTTTGGATAAAATAAAAACTTTTTTTATAATATAGGGACATAAGAGGGTGTAGGATATCCTACTTCATGCAGTCAATAGATGCTGTTAATGTCTGGTTTCACCTGTAACAGCCAATACATTATGATGTTTTCTGTTCTTTCTGAGCAATTTTATTTTCCCAAACTCTTTTCCACTGTGTTTTCCCAGACTGTTTTTCTCAGATGATAAGTTGGTCTTACAGTCCCTCATTTTTTTGCTTATTTACAGTATTTCAGGGTGTCTTCAGTTTCTAGGCACCACTTTTTAAAAATGCCTCTAGTTTACAAGCCCCATCCTCAGAGGGAATCCCATTTTTCAGTAGTCCCAGGCTGGCTGTCCTTTCTCTGTCAGTACTTTTCAACAGATGATTTCTTCTCTTCAGTAATTTTCCCCTTCTAACCAGGCTACCTTTATGACTGATCACATTACAGGGCTGGACTGGGAGAAGACTGAAATGCTTACCAGGCTGTGAGGTACCTCCCAAGCAAGCTGGATGTGGGATAAGAAATACCCTGAGCCATTTCATACCAGCAGCACTACTGGTGGAGCCTGGTGGCCAGCGTGGCTCTCCCTGATACCCAGCTCCTCTGTTGTGGGGCCTAATAGTGTTTCTCTTCTCTTCCAAGCCCCTGTGTTTCAAAAAGGTCCTGTCCCCCCTTCAAATCTGGATAAAATTGACCATAAGTGCTAAAATTACTGTGAGAACAAAAATGAGAATCTGACCAATGGGATAGATGTAAGCTTTGTTTCTCTAGGAAAGTGAATTTAGGAATAGAGCAGAAGCTATGCCTGACATGCTTAATGGTAGAAAACAGTCTTTAACTTTAAAATTACAATGATGTCAAAAATACAGCACTCTGTAATTGAGGCTTCCCTAAATTTCAACAAGCCACATCAGCATTTTGTTCTGTGCTTTTTTCTTTTGACTGTAATTGTTCCTGGTGGAATGTTGTGAGTTCTCTGTGCCGCAAGAAGCCAAAAGGGAGAAGAACTTGGGGCTTTGGGCAAAGAGCTCTACCCTCCATTCCTGGGCTCATTGTAGGGTGTTACTTATCCTCTCTATGTCCTCTCTGTGCTTCTCTGAGCTCAAAATTGTCACCAGACCTGATGATCAGTGGCAAATAAACCACATTTGTCTATAAGAGAATTGTTTAGGGACCAGGACAGGCTCTGTGGACACTGCCTGAATGGGGAGCATGGGAATGTGTTGTTTTCTCAGCTCACCTCTTGTGCAGCATTTTATCTGAGATTTCTCCTCCTGGCTGGCTGTGTTTAGTGTGCACAGATGATACTGTGTTCAGGCAAATTTTGGAGATTGTATGTGCTGGGGAACAGCTGGAAACCCAGTGATTTATAGTAACTGGCCATAGTAGCTCTCAAAGGAAAACATATCTCTCCTCTGAGTATGTGCTATGGATTTCTGTAAATGAAAAAACAACACCTACCTGTCTTTAAGACCACCTAGTCTCCTACAACCAGCATTGAAGGAAACTGCATTCCAGAGAGCCCATCTCCACGCTGGTACCCACGCTGGTTTTAAGGTATGGTTTTATGTTTTGGACTGTTCAGGCTTTTGCTGTCAGATGTGCAGCCCTTATCAAAATTTTGTGGTGCCTTTAATAGGGCTTTCAAAAGGATGACACACAGAGAAAATCTTACAAATATTTAGAGAATGACTTGGAGTGATTTTTATGAGGTTTCCAGTTCCTAAAAATATTTTGTAGGGGTTTGCAAAAAATGACTTGGGGGGATTTACTCTGACAACTTCCAGTGAGATTTATTCTTTGCAAAGGGCAGACCAAAATTTTTCCTGCAAAAGCATTATTTTTTGAAGATAAACCGGAACTTTATTTGAATGAAGTCTTCCAAAAAAGACATCTTTTCTTTGAACTGTTGCTGTTTTTCCTTGAAAGAGTGATGCTAGAAAGCCCCTAAATTTTCAGCAGTTTTTGGTGAGGAAGAGTCATTACCAGCTGCTAAAAAACCAAATAGCTTTTTAACATTTTGAATGGAGTTTTCATCAAAAGGCAATGTTTCCGATAGAAAATCCTAATTAAAGTGGTGGGGTGTTTTTTTTTGGTCAGACCTATCTGCAGAAACTCTCTCTTTCCTGTGTCACAGTTTCCTGTGTCACAAGCCAAGGACTTCAGCCCTGGTACATTCAATAGTCAGGCATCTCTACTTGTGCCATCTCTGCTTCAATCACTTAATACAACTAGGAATAATCAATTAATGTGTATAAAATGAACACAGAAATGAACTTCTGCATGTATATACAGCACCATTACCTTTCATTTCTTTATTATAGGTTATTGCAATTTGCATGCATTTTGTCTCAAAAATTAATTGGATATTACTGTCACATGTTGCTCATTTTTAACAACAATGCATCCATTGCCAGTTTGCTGTGTCCAGCTCAGCAGACTTCCAAATTGCTGCCATAAATTAACCAGATGGGAGAATGTGTTTTGCAGCTTACAAGGTGCAGGTATTTCCCTAGGCATTTGTTGGCATCAGTCATGTTTCTCATGGAAAAGCACATGATATAGGAAATAATGAAGAAATGAGGATTCAGTTAATATTGAATTTTTAAAAATGGCACTGCTAATGTTAATACAAACAGTATCATTAAGGTCTGATAGAATCAAAAGGAGACCTGCCTCCTGGAAACACCCCCAACCCTAGGACTGTTACAGAGTTAATAGTCTATAATAGAATCTATTCATGCTCCTAGATTAGTCTGTCAAAGACAATTAATCAAAATACAATAAGCTTTTCTTCCCAAAATAGAAACGTATACACAGTTAATGCGACAAGTTGTATCACTGAAATTTCATCCGAGTTTTCTTCATGTGTTTTGCTGAAGTTACAGGTCAAGGCCTGGGACAGACAAATTTATGAAGTGTGAAAGGCCACTTGAAGGAAAAAGCCAGAAATCCACTTTTATATTAACTTATTTAAAACCATATACAACCATTCAGTAAAAATACTGATACTTGCAGAGGCTGCATTTATTTATACACCTTTCATCCTTTGGAATGTGTTTGACAAATGCAATAAACATGGAGGCTGTATTCTGCCATCCTTCAAACACGTGTAATCTCATTGACTTTATTGTCACTGTATCAATATCACTGAGGGTAGAGCTTGCACCATTCAGGAATCTCATTTTTGAAGATAATTGGAAGCATCTCTGAATAGAAGGAAAGGGTTTTTTTCACTAGAATCTATTTTTGATACTAAAGTATTACTTCATAGTCTGTAGCTGGTTTTGCTATTGCTTCCTTTCTTATTCAAAGCAAATTTATAGGCACATTTTATGAAAAGGAACCACAATGGAGTCAATTTTATAGCAAGAAATAATAGAGATAAATATTTATTTCAGTGCTGACTCAGAGACAATAACACCCCATTGGTAGTTAACTTACACAAATTTGATAAAGAGAGTTATACTCACCCTCTCTTAAAAGATGAGGTGAATATGAATCACTTATTTGATCACATTTACTCCTAATAGTGCTTGATTCATTTAACTGGAAATTACCCCAAAGGCAGGAGTCAGGCTGTGGAATGGTGCAACACGTCTGTGCTTCCCTCCCTGGCACTGAGTTTGCAGTTCCATCCTCCTCAGGGTCCCCAGCACAGTGGCAGTGCCAGGTGTGGGGCTTGGAGCTGGAAGCAAGTGCTGCTTCAGGTTCCACAGGCAGCTCCATTTCCCAGCATCGCCTCCTCCACCTTGCATTGCTGTCAAACTGTGATTTTCTGCAGGGGACACCTTGAAAGCCTGCACTTTAGTTTTTGATTTTGTAGTGAAAATGAATGTTTAAATGTCAGGAACACCTTTGGACTGAAAATTGTAGATTCTGGCTCTCTGTGGCAGAGAAGTTGGACTATGAACATGAATGGGCCACGTGCCAGTTTCTGCACTGACGCACATGCAAATAAATTATATGACTGGAGCATGCTTTTGCAGATGATTTTACATTTAGTTATAGTCCCAGAAGTTCATGTTCATTGTCTGAGGGTTTTGGATAGTAAAGAGAGGACTATAATAGAGGGTTTGATCCTGCCAAATTTCTAAGTATGCCTTCCTCTTTTCAAAGGTGCTGCCTTTTCACAGGCTTAACATTATTTTGGTGCTGGTTGTTTGGAGGCAGGAAGCCTTACTGCCTCTGCATACCTGTCACTGCCATGCAAAGCCATTCGCCGTGCAGTTAAATCTCCCCTCCGCCTTTTCTCACCCAGCAGGGAAGCACAATGGGAGAGACTTGGAGACAGCACAAAATTGTAGTTGAGGCATTTGTTTCTTATTATATTTGCCCTTCCCAGGAACACAAGTGGCAGCTTGCCACAAATTAGGTCTGCTCAATAATTCAGCCCCCAAGTAATCAGAAGACAGCAGTCAGAGCTATGATGGATAATGGTTGGATGTCACATGTCAGCGTCGGGTCACCCCAGTCTGTCACCAGCCATTGTGACCATCAATCACGATATTCTGCTTACCTGCCTACCTCCACTGACAAGCTTGCATTAAACTGAGGGTTAATATCCTGTCAGTAGATCCTCCATGACCTGGGCTCTGCAGAGATGTGCCATTTGGCTCTTCTTAGGCAAGAGCTGACTTCAGGCAATATAGGAGTGTTGGGTCAAACTTTTTCAGTTGCAGAAATATAAACGGAGAAACTTGGCTAAAACATAGCAAAGCTCTGTTTTGATAATAGATAAATCTGTTGTATTCTCTGAAAATATCACTGTATTTCTAAGAGTCAGACTTGCTCTCCAGTGGTCTCCAAAATCCACATCACCCCAGTCACGGTACTTCCTAAGTCAGGATTCCCACTCTGGGAAAAGAGATTTGTCAGATCATGAAACTACAAGTAGCTGGCCTAAGAATTATACAAGCCTTCGATATCTTAAACCTCCTGCTTTTGTTGCACATGCTTTCTCATTTTATTTCTTTAGGAAGAGGTAACACAACCTACAACGTTAATGAAGAAAGATGCACAGTCAAGTGTATCCTCAAACTTTTAAAATGGGCATAGTGGTGGTGCGATGACTTTGAGTGCCAGGCTCTGGTGACTGGATGTTCAATACCCACCTCCCATCGAGTATCCCATGGATACTTTCTGATTCCCAAGTTTGGTATATCACATACTTGAATGCCCTGAAGAGATTACTTAGGATTGTCTGCCCCAAACCACCATTGGGTAAATGCTTGATGAAGGTCAGTTTTAGACATTTCCAAAAACAAAGGATGATGATGTTAAGCCACAGTCTGAGTCACACTGACCTGTTTCAAGAAGCTGTATTGATGTTCTGTGGTAATTTCTTCAGTGCAGGCTTTTATTTTAATCTCTCATAGGCTTTATGGAATGGGAGTTGAACAGGTGTCCTAAGAAGACTCATAATTTGACTGTTAGTTGGACTAGCTGGAAATATTAATTCTATCTTGTAAAACACTTCGAGATGTTAACAGTTATTTTAGTCACACTGATGATCAAAAGGTTGTTGAAATTTTTCAGAAAAAGAAATCAGGGAAAAGAGAGAAAGTGTTTATTAAGGCAGTGATGCATTTACTCATCTGGCAAGGGGAATCAAACTCAGGTGATGCTCAGCCTTGTGCATTAAGATTATCAGTCTCATTAAGATTATCAGTCTCATTATCAGTCTCTTTCTCCATCGAATCAGAAATATAACTCTGAACCCCAAGATGTTACTAAAAAAAGTTAGTAAAACTACTGTTATATTTCCTTCAATAGTTTTGGTTTCATTGAAACTGCATTTTTTGGTGCAAAACATTTAATTGAAAAGTTCCCATCCAGCTCTTGTGTTTACATCCTCTTCAAGCACTACAGGCTTCTGGGCAGTCAATTGGATGAAAACAATGCTAGCAATCATTTTATTTTGTCTTTGATTTTACTCAAGTTACAAAAACCAGTTACATATGACAGTAATTATATATTTTATATATTTGGTTTCATTCTGAACAATACGCCATAGCTTGGTTGTTTAAATAGGTTTTTTAAAAAAACTTGCTTCATCTGGACTGTTAGCGAACAAAAATCTGCTTTGCTTTCCCTTTTCTGCATTTTAAATCAATGAAAACAAAACCAAACAGCAAATACTCAGAGAAGCACTGTGATGAAATACAAGAAGGTGCTGTTAATGCAGGATATTTTTGTGTGACAGTGGAGGAGTGTTACTTCATGTAGAGGTACAAGTGCCAGGTGCCATGACTCAAGTGGGTGGAACATCTGCCTGATTGGAGATTTTGGGGTGCCACCAGGCACTGCCTGGCTCAGCAGTGCACAGGGAGGAGTGACACTGCCCCACAGCTTCACTCTTCCCAGTGCTCCCCTCCTGCACTGGCACTGAGGGTTACTTGCACCAGCGTGGGCTGTGGGTGCTGAGACTTCCCCACTTCAGCCATCTGCAGGGACTGAGCTTGCTGGCACTGCTGGTCATGAGTCACAGTCCTCTTGTTGCCTGAGAAACTACAGCAGGTGCTGGCAGCACATTCTTGGAAGCAGGTTTACATGTGGCTTTTAATAAGATTGTCAGGGAAAAAGGAGGTATCTTGGTGAGGCTGCATGGTGGTTGGCAAAAACCTGGAGATTTGATGGTTGTCCATTGATCCATCATTTTTATAAATGTATTAAAAAGATGGTAACTTGGCTCAAACTCACCAATCCCATTCATGTTTACACCCACTCTCTGGTGCTGGAGTTTTACCTAGCATTTAGCTGAAATCTTTCAGGAATGCTTTCAACAGCTATTGAATGCTGTCCAACAACTTTCAATGTTGAAGCTATTTAATAGCTTCAATGTTGAATGTTATTCAATAGCTTTCTTACTCTTAATTTGCCATCTGCTTATATTTTTGACCTTTTATTTTTCATCTAAAATATTCTGACTGCAACACCGTTTTCCTAATATTTCATTGAATGAAATGGTGTGACCAAGTAGAGTGAGACAAGAGGAAAGCCTAAGAATTACACCTTTCTTCTGACCAGCCCTGAGCAGATCCTCCTACTGTGGTTTCTTCTTTGTCTTGGGAAATTCCCCTTTGGGGGGATGCTGGGTGTAGACATTTTCAGAAAATGCTGTCAGCACAACTCCTGCAGAGCTGCAGGAGGAAGGGAGGGGACCGGGGGAGTGTGGTAGGGGCCCAAGCATTTTTGGTAAAACAGTCAAAGCATAGAGTTGCAGTATCAGCGGTGAGATTATTGTCAACTACAGGAAAAATGTTTCCATTTCCTACCAAAGGTCACAACACTTAATAGCATCATTGATATGAACACCACTAAAGACCAAATCAGCCCAGTATGCAAGGCTAGTCTGGGGTCATCTACAACAAACCCCACTCACCTGGACCAGCAGAAAGGCTCAGAACTCCATGGGCAAGATTCTTGAACAGAGCAAAAGAGGAGAACTTCCCTGTTGAGCAGAAAGGATGCAGGGAGAAAAATGCTGAGCTGCAGGCTGAGTGTAGCGCTGTGGGGGATGGCTCTCTCTCCACACACCAGTATGAGGAGGGGCAGCAAAGCCTTCCTGTGAAGACTGGCTGTGTTCCCTGCCACACAGCTGCCTTATGTAACACTCAGCTCAGAACTGGAGTACCTACACTGAAGTGTTTGCACAGAGATGTCAACACCTGAGCTCAAAGGGAGATTCAGCTGCCTCCACTGAGACTTCTCATGTTGCTTGAGATGCTACAGGAAATCTGAGACACCTACAAGGAGGTGGCAGATGCAACACAGAACCTCCCAGTACAGCACATTGAGACCTGAAATAACATCCTGAAGCATCCACTTTGGCACTCAGCACAGTCAGCAACCAGGCCATGTCCAAGGTTATTTAACTTTCCAATACAGTCAAGGGATTCTAGGAAATAATTTGGTTTGCCAAGAACTAGACTCCTAATGCCATGGCCAGCCTGACCGTACTGATAAGGTCTCCATTATGGGCACTATAGGTACCCAGCTCACACGAAGATGACTAAATGTAGATATTCTAGTCTTCTGATCCTCAGTCAAGAACAGAAAAATACAAAATGTGTACATGTCAAAAGCATGCTGCCATCTCAAGCTAACCTCTTGCTAGTAGCCTGCTCCACAGCAGCAAGGCCAAAAATGTCCTGAAGTTAACTATGGTTGCTGTTGGCTCCATTGTGCCTCACAGGCAGGCTGCTACCAGGGTATTTAAAAGTCAAAGCAAAGGATGATCAAGGGAAATTAACTCTCTGTGAACAATAGACCTGGGCTGGTCTTCTTGAATGTGCTGAACTAGTCTTTTTTTCTAGCATGCCCCAAGCACTGCATGAGGAGTTTGATAAAAGAGATTAATTTTGAGTGGCTGTAGACCTCCTCCAGCAGGACCAGGTTCCAGTGAGCCATCTGAGTGTGTCACAAAGGGGCTCTGATCAGGGTACTGCTCCTGATCCACTTCTTGTGCTGACTGAAGAAAGCACCTGATGGTCTGGGACCCTATCCATGCCTTGTTGGTCGAAGCATGTCTCACTCCAGATGTATTTTGTGCACGCCAACCCTATCACTAAGGTATTCTCTGAAGGACTACACTCTCCTCTTAGCCTAGGATTTCTGGGCATGATGACTTCCTTCCACCTCAGGAGCTAGATTATATCCTTCTGCTGCCCTCATTTTTGCTCAGCTACTTCTCACCTTTTCTCCTCTACATGCTTGCCCAGGAGCTGCAGTCTGAACCAGCACAGTGTTTTTAAAACAAGTCTCTGTTTTGGAAGTAGAAGAAATGATGAGGAACAAGCTGGATGAGTAGGAGAGAAGAGAGGAATGAGCTGTTCCAGGAAGCATAGGCTTGGTTTGAGTCTGCAGTGGCAAAAAGCTAGTGCCCTGTGAAGTAATAAAAGGGTATTTTAAAGAAACACGTCTTGGCAGGACTATAAGCTGATTTATGAAGGCAGGTGTCAAGTGACTGTGAAACTGTTGGAACCATGGCAAAGCAAATTTTATTGTTGCTTTTGTGTTTTTGTATCTTTTACTAAAAATCCCCAGACGAGTCTAAGCAGAAGTACTGTGCTAATAGTGAGTTTAAACGGATTTGAGGGAGTTCAGGATTTCTGTGTAATTCCAAGGCGTGACAAGCCAGAAAACTTGCCGGTTTTATATACTGACTCTGAAAGGCAGTATAAAGTTCAGCAAACAGTGGATGTGCTCAGCAAAGGAGATGAAAAATCCATTGTTAAGCAGTTGCTGCACCTGCTGCAGTGACATGGTTTCCTTATAATGTTCTTATGTTGGCTGGGCCCGTGACTTATGCACATGAAGAGGGGTCATGGTGCCTCTTTCTAAACGTTTGCATGGGGCGTTGGAGGTTTCTGTAATTCAGGCAGTGAAAACTGACTGTGTTAGGTTTCCAAATGATGTCTGAGCCCCCTTTACCAAGGTGAAAACAATTCTGCAAGGGTAGGGCAACACAGCAACCAGGCTTAATGTCAGCAATGACACCTTGTTTATTTATGCAATATGGAGGTTGTTTACAACATTTTATGCTACTGTAACACACATGCTTTCCTATAGGTGCTCTGCATGTGTTGGGCATAAATATGATACTCTCACCACAGGTTCTGCATTCCATGGATGTGCTGTTTACAGCCACATCTGTGCCCTCCTCTGGCCAGCCAGATGTGTGAGCCAGTTGCAGACAAGTAAGGCTGCTGTTAGTGCACACTGGGGCCGTTCCCTGTGAGACTGTGTCATGCCAAGGGGGGCACCCAGTCCTGTGCTGGCAGGCAGAGATGCTCTGGCTGGGCTTGTGTGCAACCTTGGGTGAAAAGGAATCTGGTCACATCCTTCTTTTACAGATCCCTCCCAGTTTCAAATTCCCCAAGAACCAGCATGACAAAATCAGCTCTAAGGTGTGTTTTGAGGCTGGGGAGCCCTCGGAGGGGAGCTGTGTAAGCAGCTGACAGTTACCTGCCTTTGTTCTGCTCACATGGAGTGCAGAGAGATCTGCAAGGAAACACTGCCCAGTGCAGGGTAGTTCAGCCTGCCTGCTAGCTTGGGGGGAATGAAGTGAGGGGATGAGGGGTGAGGTGAGCTGACTTGCTGCTGGAGGACATTTCTGGCCTTGCTGCCATCCTGCTGTGCAGTTACAGGTTCTACCCACCACTGTCTTGGGAGGTAAAACTGGCAACTTGTGACTTTGAAGGAGTATTTCTTAAAAAGTGCAGTTGCTCCTGCCTTAGCAAAACTCATCCTACCATTTCACTGGTCTTTCAAAAAAAAAACATCTGTAAGACAAGGCTATCAGCTATATAAACTGCTTGCAAATAAAAAAGCACTACTTTTTCCTCAGCCCAAGCATAAGCTTTTCCTGCAACCTCTCCCTGCCCCATCAGACACTCCTGCATTTTTTCATCAGGTCTTCAGCCTCCTCTTTAGATCTACAAGATCAGCATCACTGGCATGAACATTCAGAAATAAACTTGGCAGGTGTTTGGTTTATGACAATCTCAGCTGCAAAATTTCTGGCCCTGTGGCAATGGAATTATCTCAGTCCTCAAGTCCTCACTATGTTCTGATTGCAGCATTAAATGTGCTCTTTCTTTATGCAATGGAGTCTTTTTCAAAGGAATGACTTCATAATAAATAATAAATATATCAATTTAAATATTGCGTGCATGCCTAAAAACCATAGCACAGAGCACTGAGAGGAAATATTCTGGGTTGGAAAATCTTGCTGCACGAGTCAGCTATCCAGATAATGAATCCTTATAAGTATGTAGGACAAATAGCTCTATGAACCATCTGGGACTCACTCGGCAGTGGGAAAAAGACTGTTAGGCTTGCAAGATCAGCACGCAAGAGTGATTGCTGATCAGTCACTGCTGCTTTACACAGAAAACAAAGGCTTTAGCATTTAAGCTATTAATAGTTTTTACCTAGTCTAAGTGTTGCAAGATGCATTCATTTCCCCAGACCACAAATTCAAAATTTGTTAGACGCTTTTCTAGATTGTGGTTGCATAATAGACTTAATTTTTATTCACTCATTCCCATGTTTTTCATGTGCCAGCATTAAGTTCTGTGAAGTGCCTGGCTGAGCCACATCTGGTTTGAAAACTAACCATGTGTAAAACACAGCAAAACTCCTTTTCAGATCATAATTTCCTGACTCAACTCATCCCACATCTAAAGGGACACTGCTGCAGGAGCAAAAGGGCACAAAGGGCTGGAATCAGGATTTTTGGTGTCAGCATCCACTAAGGCCATTTTTATGCTGATTGTGGGAGCTTAATCTAGTTGGGCTGGATGATTTTCTTCAATTTCATATTACAGAGGAATGAAAGAATAGTTTAAAAAAACCAGTTATGATTTTAATCAATTACCAGTGTGTTATTTCAGTCTAAATCTAGTTTGAGATTGCTTTTAACAGGAAAAATGCCTATTACTTCCAGAGAAAAAACAAAGATGACAAAGAACAATAAAATAGTTAATGATTTCATAATGAGGCAGGTGAGATTTTGTACATTGCCTCCATAAGGTTGCAATTTTCAATTACGCACTGATATATTTAACAATGGCTAACTAAATGACTAATTAGATGTCTAAAGGCACAGCTCCTTGCAGAGCCTCTTGTGTCCCATGCTAATTTGGCTCAATCTGAGAAGCAGACCAAAGGCATTAATGGAACTTAATAGAACTTGCATCTGGTAATCTGGGAGCGGAATTCAACTCTAAATAAAGGAACCTGGTTGTGGGTGTATGTAGGAGTCTGTCTGAGCACTGTGTGTCCAGACTGTCTTCCCACCTAGCAGAGATGGATGGTTTGGTTGCAGGAAGGAGTTATCATCTGGAATGCACAGGGTGCAGTGACCTCCCAGGGACCAGTCCCTCTGACAGAGCATCCTCAGGATCTGTGCCCTCTGCCGTGTGGGGACTGGGGTTTATACAGCAGAACTAGAAACCTCTGCTCATACATCTAATCCTTCCACTAAGGAGCACCAGGCACAAAGTCAGCCTGGTTCAAGTGGCTGCCTACCAGAAGCAGGTTCAGCTGCCTGTACACAGGTACCTAGTGCTATTCAAGGCACTTTCTAGCACCCAGAACACTGCATGAGGTTGGCAGATGTGACAGAGGACTTCTGGGAAACCTCTCTCTACCGCTGGGTAGCAATGTGATGGTAGGTGAGATTTCACATGGTGCTGAATGCCTGTTTTGAGGCAGTAAAGGCAGCTCCCAGAACTGGCTTTCCCTCCATTCACAAGCTGTGATGAGGATACTGTCATGCTAGACTGGGTTTTGGCATTGCAGCTCAAATTCAAGGGTTTCTGGCAATGCTTCTGTGGTGTCAGGTGCTTCTTGATGCCAGCCAGGGCATCACAATCAATTTGTTAGGAAATGGGGATGTTAATGACATGGTAATGAACAGCATATTAATTAGTTGCTGTTTTGTCAGGGTTCAAAATACCAGGCCTTGCTAGGCTCTGATTCTGCTGCCCTGCACGCCAATGTAATGCCTGGACTTGCGAGGGATCATTAGATTGAGCAATGAGGTTCAAAGAGAGATGTCACAGAACTGACCTCCTACAACCTTCTGGCTGTCAGGGCCCAGTCCTTGAGCCAAACCACCTCAAACCACTCCTGCAGAGGTCAGTGTCTGTCCCCAGTGACACACAGCTTTATCTTGAATGATGGTCCTTCCAAAAATATTTAAACAGCTGCAAAAGCTGACCATCTGGCCATGAAAACCATCCTTCTGGAAGCAGTAAAGATGCACCAAAAGTAATATGAGTGCTCTGCTCTCTTTAATTAGTTGCACTTTCCAAATGATTGAGCCTGTTACTTGTCATCTTCATTTTAGATTGAGGTCTAAAAGCCTACTTATGCAGGACACTGAAACATAGAGAAAATCTTAGTGATGTCAAATATACAAATGCAAATGAATGGCATTAATGCAGTGGTGAAAATGCTGTGCAGTGTCTGCTATGCAGTGTAATCCATTGTGCTCTGAACTGTTCTCTCCGAGGCACGACACAAAAACTCAGGTCACCTCTGCAGGAGATGTAATTGGAAGTGCATGGCACTGAAAAAAAGGAAAGGGGATAGTTAGCAGAAATACATTTTTTGCAGGTAAGGCTAATGATTAGCCCACAGATTATTCAAAGCATGTGTAAGTCAGCCATGAACCAAAAAACTAAGATGAAAGCACCAAGAAGAGAAATTGGCTGAGCAGAACTGATCAGCATGTGGGAATAAGATGTGCTTACAAGCCTAGGAAATCTCTAACAAAGCAAAGCCCAACACTATAGAAATTTAGTTAGCACATTCTTTCTATGCTTTTTCCCCTTTGCAAGGTGCCTTAAAGACCAATCATGGGATATTCACTTCACTTTAATATAAAAGAGAAATGTTTTTTCAGACCCTCTCTTCATGGAGTTGAAGCAGAAGGAAAGGGAAAGCTGGTGATACTGGTGCACAACACAGGAGCAGGGAGAGTAACCAGGAGGTTCTAATTACCAGGGATACCCAATGTAGGAACAAGATACCTGAGCATCACCCATGCACTCAGCAGTAAGGCCACAAGGGAGCACTTAGGCAGCAGCCTCATGTGGCAGCAGAGGAACTTGAGAATTCCTAACCACCCCAGACACAGCTCCAAAGGAGCAGAACTGGCTGTGTCGAAAGCAACCCCAATTATCATGAACCACAGTGAAAAAGGCCATTTATTTGAGTGTATCATTATTTGCATGACATGGGAGGCTCCAGCCAAGACGAGGGGACTTGCCTTTCTTTCTTTATTGACTTTTGATTGCAGGTGGTTTTTTTTGGGCAGTAGCAGAATTAACAATTATTTTAATACTGCACTTAAATCCTGAATAATTCACTCCTCCTGTTTTTTATTTCTCATTCAACACACAAACATTCCTTTTCTCCAAAATTAGGGACTTTAGAATCCAGAGTCATTTTTTCCCATTAATTTTTTTTTACATATTTCTTTGGCTTTTCTTTTTGCTGTACTAGCCCTGGTCTGTAGAAGACATGCACGCACAGTTTGTCAACAGGGTCCAGATGGATTATTTTATTCTGGGGAAAAAATGCTAAGCTCAGTATATCAGACAGAGAAAATGACCCTCATACCAAATGCTGCAGGAATCGGAACTCAACTGATTTGAGATGAGTTTATAAACACACTTTTCCCAACTGCTCCAGTTTGATGGCTGCAGACTGACATCTGCTTTGCACTTGTTCTTATAGTGTTGAAGCTAATGGATAGTGCAATGCATTACACAGGATGCTATGAATCCAGGTTTCTGAATTCTCTCGTGGTAGTGGGACACTGTCACTGTCAGATTTACTGAACCATGAAGAATAGGGAGAGAGGTGTCAGCCCAGGTACTCTCTGATGGAAAACAGTGCTGGAGCAATGCTGGGGAACAAAAAGACCTGGCTGTGGTGCTTTGTTTTAGTACAGCCTGGCACACACTCAGTCTTGATCATGCCCACCTGGACCTTCATTAAAAACCCTGATTTGGTTTTCGTATTTTTCTGTGTTTAAAGTTCCTGTTTTTCCTTTGATGTTGGAAGTAAGATGCAAGCCAACACCAATGGCACCTGACCAGTCAATGGAAGTACAGAGCCACTGAAATACAGGCAGGACAGCCTGAAGTGCCTCCCTCAGGCTGTGCTTCTTCACAGTCTGGGGAGGGAGAGGCTTATCCTGCCACCAGGGTGTCTTGTCTTGCCACCAGCTCTAGTAAGCTCAGCAGGAAAGCTGAGATGGTCTTGGTAAGAATTGAAATGTGCTTAGTAGTGAATGATTGCTTCTCTGGTGGAGGGGAAAGAAGGGAGAAAGAAAGGAAGGAAAGAAGAGAGATTAATATCTGATATTACCTTGGACTGACACAATTCATCTCCAGAACTGGCTCAATGCTTCTTGCTACCACTCACTGTTTGTGCTGTGTGAGGAGCTGCATGGTAACTCTGTGCTTTCCCTCCTGTGACTGGGTAAAAAAACATTTATTGGAAGAGAATAACAAATGGTGAATCATTTCATGGCATGAATTCTTAGATGAATGATCACTCGTACTAAAATTAGTAATGCTCACAAGGGCAAAGCAAATGTGCAGGGATTGTCCAAATAGTTTCCAATAAGAAATATAATGAATTGGAACAGCTAAACTTTGCACTTTTATTGGTTAAAAATTTATATTAGGTGATATTTTTTATGTCATGCAAGATTACCACCCTAGAATGATTTATGTACTAAATGATATATATTTCCCTCCTTCTTACAAAAATGATTTATGGTTTGTACAGCAACAGCAGTACTAAAGTGTGGGACTCAGCCTACATGTGCTTTTGATTTGGAATTAATAAATAGCATTTATTGCATCTAGGATAGCAGAATTACATTGTTTTGAAATCATCAGCACATTAGATCAGGCAGGACAGTCTGGTAGTTCCTGGAGGCAATTCTTTGCTCCAGGCTGGCTCTGTTATGCATGGTTCCATTATTTTCAGTGGAGTGGCAGCTAAAGAATACCATGCAGCATGTCCCAAGACCACGTGAGGGTCATCAAAGAGCTAAAGTGGTTAAGTATTCATTTATAGCCTCTTTAGAATGTAAGTATTCCCAGACCAGACATATAACATTTTTAGCAGGATACTGTATTCCTCTCCACAGATTCTTCTCTTTGCTTTTAAATACCTTAGCCTGCATTTTCAGACAGGATCAAATTATTCTGTAAAACTGTAAGGATGTGAATACACTTGCATCTACCTCTTTGAACACCCACAGAAACACACATTCACACATTTTTTCTTGTGTAAGTGGGATGATATTTGCAAATAAGATCCTAATCAGCATTGAGTGGGTCTGCTCTCTCCTTGTCACAGAGGGACCCAAGGCAGGTGTTGTTGCTGTGTCAGGTACCTCAGCCAACTACCAGAAGATACCAGGAGTTTAATCTTCAAATTACATAAAAATAACTTACACATAGAGTGCTGTGTATCTGGTTTCCTGCAGAACAAGCACTTAGGTGGAACAGTTTTGCAGGCTGCTGTGCAGAGGAGATAGGAGAGCTAGCTGTGGCTTTTATTAATCAGGAATTTTCCTCCTAGATGTTTGACCCCTATGGAATACAGCATGTTCATCCAGAGGGTGTACAATTGCTGGGTGAAAATTCCTTGGCACCCACTGCCATTTAAAGATAAAAAGGTTGTCCTGGATTTGGAAATGTGTATGTGCATAGATCATCCTGCTGGAGCACCAAGGAACCAAAACTACAGCATGTGCAACCCAATTCCTCTTGGCAATGGGCCTGACAGATTTTTGTAGCCCGAGAAGACCATACGTTCAGATATTATTTTTTTAAGAGCCAGTCTTACCTAAGAACTGTGCTGACTTTAACCTCTTGCCTGCAGATGACTCACCCAACCTTGCAGCTGAATTTAGACCAGTGGCTTGCTCCCTCTGACCTACTTGTCTCTATATGAACACTAGGAACCTGCCTGCATTAAAATATGCCTGCTTCTGTGTGTCAGCCCTATTAATTAAAGTGGTCCACAAAAGATACTTTACCAAGGAAGATCTGGTCAAAGTGGATATGAGAGAGGCAGACCTCTTTGCTTCAGCTGAACTTTTCAACCTCTGCTATGATCTGATAGAGCTAGCTCTTCCTTAGAGCATGCCTATCTCTTTAAACCCCAAATTTCACAGATGAAATCCAGCAGAAGTTCTTTGGCGTCCAGGCATAAATTATGAACACTTCTTTGCAAACTCGTTTGCAGCTTGACCAAAACCCTTTGTTTGTGTGATCCTGCCTGCAGTTACAGAGCTCTTCACTCCCATGGGCAAAAGATGGTACAGGTCCCAGGTCATGTAGGGCTGGAAGGGATGTCCTGACACCCTCTAGGTTCAGCTCTGCACTAAGCTCCTCTGCAGAGGAAATATTGCTGGCCTGGGCCAGATGGAAGTGGGGCACTAAAGTTTGCGGCCGAATGGGAGAAAAGGGTGGTAAATGTAAAAGCAGAAATGCAAAAGCTGTGGTTACTTTGGCTAAAGGTATGTTTTATCTGACACTGATGGTACCTTTTCTCTGGATTAAACACTATGTAAAGGATGGGATTACAGCCTAGATAAAAGTGAAACATCCCGACTTGCATGTCAAGCCTGCAAAAAGGAGCCTCTTTTAGTGCCTGCTCCACCATGATGCCTCACTTTGGGAAAAACACCAAGCCATATTCTTGTGGCAAACCCTCTTCTGGTCCCTCTTCTTGCATGGTCTCTCTAAATTACCATTTTACTTAATGTCTTCATCGGTCCATTTTATATTTGTTTGACTGGATATAGTGAAGAGCACAGACAGGCAGAAGATAAATTGCAAAGACTGAACAAGGCCTCTTCTTCTGGTGTCCAGTTTCCTCAGATAACTCTGCTGAATCATTTGCTCAGGATTTTTTCAAAGCAACATAGACTACTCAAAATAAATTAGACCTCATAAGCCCTTTTGCCCTTTGTATCTCTGCAAAGCTTTCACATGTTTGATTTTTCTGCTTTCAGATTCAGTGTAATTTATAATTATGAGGAATATAGAAATGAGTTCACAGTGGTCAGCAGGGTAATTAAAGGCTGTTAAGATCTGCACTTCACTTTTCTGTTACTGTGTATTAAGAACTTCTTGTTAAGAGCCAGAGCACACAACATCTCCTGTGTCATCTAAGGTAGAACAGTGAGCTTAAACTCAGAAAAATCCATCCATGGCAGAGTGTACACTCACAATGGTATTTTTATAGCAGGGATGCTTAAAATTTTTAATGAAAGCTTTACTTCCAAATTGCCTCTCCACCTAGAAAAGTTGCTTGGGAGATAAACATCCTATAGTTTGGGCTTTTGTTAATTTACTTTTTAAGCTGGAAAATATTCAGGCGCTCCTTGTTCCCCCAAGAAGAAATGTGAGTAACATGTCTTCTTGTTGAGTTTAATTTTGAGCACAGAGCAATTGCCACAGGATGTCAATGTTAAAAGTGATGAAATGGAAGAAAGAAGTTCATCAAGGTTACAATGAACTCAACAAGATTGGCTGAAGCTACTGGTGACAGAGAGGGGAGGCTGTACTCATCTCCTCTCCCATTGCCGGCATGGTTCCTTACACAGCTCTAACTGGTCACTACTGGAGTCAGCATTGCAGTTGTGGGGAGCTTTTTTTTTGTGCTGACATGCTTTTCCCAAGGGTTTTAGTCAGTGTGAAGGCAGAGCAAAAAGGAGGTAGGAAGAAAAACTGGAGTGATGAGAAGGAAATGCTCCCAAGAAAAGCTCTGTGTTTCTGCATAGGCAGAACTGGTTCTTGTGTCTTTGCAGGACAAACAAGCTGTCATCCCAGGGCCACACACAAATGGGCCTATGGCTCTTATTCCCTTGCAGATTTTTGAGGTTTTTCACAATACACCTTTTTGTTAGATTTCTAGTAACTACCAAGAAGGAGTGAGAATTATATGACAGAGGAAATTACTCTAGATGAAGAAAATGCACCTGAATTAGAGGCCTTTTGATTAAATCTGAGGTGTACTCAATACAGTTTTTTGGAATTATCTGGTCATGAGAACTCAGCCTGTTTCAAACCATCAGATGTGAGTTTCTTATAATTTTATATCAAAACGATGAACATTTCTTCATCAGCACATAAAATCATTAATTGATTAGTTGCTTCAGAAACGAATTGCTAACAGAAACTGAAAACGCGTTTTGATAAAAGATGGCTTCATCTTTCATTTTTCTGAGGTTATTACTTTTCCTTAAAACATTGAATACCTTGCAAATAATGTAAGCTTGCTGATATTTTTCTCTTTTCTTCCATATAACAAAAAGGATTGCTACATAATTTATCATTGCTTTCCACACTAGAGCCTCCTTCCCAGATTGGTTGAAGAGCATGAAGACTGGCCCAGCATCACTTCACACCTTTCCTGAAGTGACCTGTTCTGTGGAGTGTTCTGAACTCTATGACCAACTTTGTTTCTTCTTTTCCATTCATTGTATTGCTTAGATCTGACCAATGTTGTTTATGTTTACATTTTCACAGGGTTTAGTGCACAAAACATAGTGCCCCTACTGCATTGTAAGTCTGTGAACTGTGTTTTCCCTTCTACCTCTATGTTGAAGGCATATATACAAGCACACACTTGCACATGCATATACAAGGTCAAAAGAATGTTTTCCTTATTATGGCTGTAGTGAAGCAAACTTCTCAAAGCTGGCCGCAGTATTTTTTTTTCTAATCAAATATTAAACAGCTTAATTTTAAAGAAGAGGGATCACGTTTCACACTTTGTCTTCTAGAACTGACTCAATAAAATTTTTATAAGCTGTAGATTTTTTAAGAGAACAGACTCCAAAGATGGATGTGAATTGCATTTGTGTTTTTGCTGGGTCTGTTTTTTCTGCCAAGTGCAGGTGTTTAGCACTCACTTTATATTTTGCTTTTATCTGCATTTTGTGCTCATTATCAAAATACACCTTAGAGTCTTCCCAAATATCTCTAAAGCCCCATCCCTTGGGTGTACCTGCCAAGCCCTCCCCATTCTCTAATTTAGCTGTTTATATTGGTGTTCAGCTTGAAATGCAAGTAAATAAATTCCGGGCACTGTTCCTATTTGGCATTGGAAAAGACCCATAGGGCAAACACACACTGGAAATCTCCCAGCTGCCACAAGCTGGGGTTTGCACAGGAGCAGCTCCAGCAAGCTGGAGGTGCCCTGGGAAGAGAGGCCAGCATCTTTCTTGGTGGCAGTGCCACCTCTGCCCGTCGGCCACCGATGGACTGCAAGGATGGCAGCAAGGCTGTGACAAGAGCAGTTTGTGCCTTTGGGGGCTCAGCTCAGCGTGCTGAGGTGTAGAGCCCCAGTGTGGCACAGGTGGGATGCTCCCTGCAAGGCTCTCCTCTGCCATGTGGACATCCCCACTGCCAGGGAAAAGTGCCACTGTAGCCCTTAATGACGAGTTGTGCAGCCAGGGGCACACATGAGCACACTTCAGATGCCCAAAACTTGGCATCACAGGGGGCCCTGGGACATTACCTCTGCGTTTACTCTGCCTTGGAGTAACTGGAAAATGTGCAAAGTTCCCCTGGAACAGAAAGTTTTAAAAATCATCTGTTCAATGTCAGGAGTGTCGCAGAAAAATGTGAAATGATATAAAATTGAAGTATTCCTTCTGAAAAGGGTGCACACACACACATATATACACATACACACACACATGCATATATGCCTTTTAACCTTCTACTGAAATTTTTATATCTTTAATAACTCGAAGATGGTTTATTAATGTGCATGACTTAAAAAAAATCATTACAGATAATTCCTGGCTAGTTCTGAGTGGAATAATTTATTTTACTTTTTATATTAAATGTTTCATGCATATTACAGCTGGACAACTTTTTAAAGAAGAAATGTAAATAAGCCATTCTTATTTTGTTAGTCAAATTTTCATAGAATTTTCATGTTGTCTCTATGTATTGGAAAACACTATGCTATGTAAAGCAGGTTGTTTTATTCCATGTAAAACAGCAGCTGATTATAATAATTTTTAAATAACTTGAGTCAGCAGTAAATTATTCAGATATTTAGGCTTAGTTATTACATTATAATAGAATATTGAATTATGCAGTAGTAATTCTGATATCAATAAAAAATATAGAAATAGCAATACAAAGTCTCACATTTGGCTGGAATATGAGATACCACAACAACATACAAATTGTTTGAACTTAAATATTTTTTTTTCCTTTAAATATATTTTTTCATTTAAAAACCAAAGGCTTTCATGGAATATCTTTCGAGATTGGTATGATTTTGTGAATAAAACAATAAACAATGTTTTTGTCCAAAGGGCTTTTTCCCAGAGAGCAGCAATACTGGCAGAACCAGTCAGGCAGGTTTTCCTTGAGGTGCCCAGGAGGGCTGGAGCACCACCAGGCTCAGCTGGTGGTCCTGGCTAGGGGAAGCTGCCAAGAAGCAGTCCCATTCCTCATCACGCTGCATTTCAACCCATGCATGCCTCACAGTGCACAGAAATGCCCCCTGAGGCAGGACCTTGTTTTATATAGATGGTTACAAGCATGGGTGGACAGTCCAGAACCTGTCAGAATATCATAAATCTGGGGAGTGAAGTGGAAGGGTGAACAGATATTTGTGGGTTTCAACTACAATAAAAGTAAGACATAATATTAAAAGCTGACATAGGTCAGTCATCCCCCTCTGCCAGAGACAGGCAAAACTGAGTCATTTACCAGTGTGCATTAAAGTTAAGGAATTTATTTCATCTGGGCATGTTTCCACCTGTGCTGAGTGCCTGGTCTGACCCTGCACCACCACACACCACAGTGCCCAGTGACCCATTGTGGGCTTGTACTGGCCAAGCAGGTGGACACTGTGGAGCCCATGAACCACAGGCCCTACTCAACATCTACCCTTCAGTGCCCACCTGCAGAAGATGTGCAAGGAGTGGAGTAGCCAAAACTCAAGAGGATGAGTTTCTGAGATCCATGCTCCCTAGCTGTGATGGCCGTGCCTGTGCTCCTCACTGCTGAAAGCCCCAGCATTTATCAGACTTTAGTCAGCTGCCGTGGCAAGCACTGACAGTGTGCTTTGGCTCCAGCCCTGCTGGCACACTCAAAGTCCTCCTTCCAAAGCAGACCCAAGAGATGACAGGCACAAGCTGGAGATAGCCACAGGTTATTTTTAATACAAGGATCAGACCAGCCTGAGTCCTGGCAATGTGAGGTGAGCTGAGAGCGTCCTCCTCCCACCTTCGGCCTCGTGTGAACTGCAGCTCAGCAAAGACAAACCCCAGGAACATGACTGACAGTCACACCAGTGACTGATACTTACAGATGCACATTCCTGCCCAGCATGAACAACTTTTAAAGTGTTTTTGCTAGCTGTGAGAACACAGGCACTGAGCCCACTGGGTTAGAGAACTCTGCTGAGCAGAGACCAATACACTCACACTGTACATTGTTAATACTCCTTTCCACAGTCATTTGTACTTATCAGTAGCTAAAAGCTCTTCCTAACTTCTACCATTCTAAAATTATTAATTTTCATTAATAGTTCAGTTCACTGAAAAAAAAAAGTATATTGTTCTTATCTTTTATTTATGGAAATTACAGGACCATAGAGCTAATATTCTGGACTTGTTCTATTTCTAACTTGGTAGACAATGAGAAAGTGAAGACTGTAGGTCTCATTTCTATCACAGAACTTTTTCTAATTCTGAAGAACTGTGAAATAACAGCCTGGCAATGTAATGTCTCTTACAAAAGTACACGTCCAGCAAGACAGATATTTAATCTTAGGTCACCATTCATTTACTCTGCAGCACCCACAATATAAAAGTAATGTCAGAGAAGATGTGATATATGGTCCTCACCTTGATGAGCTGTGCAATGGTTGTCCATCACAAGTGGAAGGCCTGTTCTCAAGCCTATATGAGATGCTGTTT
This sequence comes from Dicaeum eximium, assembly GCA_013396995.1. Lineage (NCBI taxonomy): Eukaryota > Metazoa > Chordata > Aves > Passeriformes > Dicaeidae > Dicaeum > Dicaeum eximium. The sequence goes on along the minus strand of VWZP01010953.1, from coordinate 84,599 downwards.
GGACAGCTCTCCTCCTGGACATCTCCCCAGACATCTCTTCCAGAGGTGCCAACCCAGCAGTGAGGAGCAGGGCAGCAGCATCTGCTGCTCTCCTGGCTCCCCTGGCTCCCACCTCCCAACATCGCTGGGAGAAGGGGGCAGCAGAGTGAGCTACTATAAATGGACCCTAATATATAAAACCATTTTGAAAGCACTGGTAGCTAATAGTGATCAGGAGAGGAACATATATTTAGCAGGCAGAATATCAGCAGTCCAGTCAAGGCAGCCAACACTTCCAGCCTCATGGACATTTGTAGCCAGGCTGTAATTTTCTTTTCTATTGCAGTCAGTGTGAAGGAAAATACAAAACACAAATATTCCCCTGCAAGTGATGTGCTCAGTTCTCATTGGAATGAGAAGAATAATGTGCAACCTGTGGCCATTCATGACTGCAGGGGTCTAATTAACCCCGGTGATTAACTGGTTTGCTTTGACACCTAGGCTGCTCTTCTTTGCTGCAGTCATCCAACATAACATGTACATTTTTTAAGGTCTGCTTAGAAATGCTCTCTTTTTGCTACAATGAAAAGAGGAAGGATGCTTTCTGATACTTTGCCAAGCAAAAGAGTTTTCAGAGACTTTCATCTGCAGCACTGGAAATGCCAAACCTCTCTGTTTCCCTCCCAGCTACATTAACTGTCCATTTCTTCTCAATTAGGGAGAAGGAATCAGTTGGCATTGTCTGTTCCCTGTGCAATGGTCTGAGAAATATCACATTATTTATTCTGTTCAAGCTGAATGAGGCTGGAAAGATTCATTTCTTCTCAGTTTGCTTTGACAGTGTCATTTGTTACAAGGCATTTAATTCTACAAGCCAGAATTAAGCTAGGAAAATGCAGGATATCAGAAACTGTCTGCAAGAGAGTTCAGTGCCCAAGAAGGACTCAGAGCCCTGTGGGGCCTGTGCTGGCCCTGTGCACAGCACCAGTGAGGGGATGAACCAGGGAGCCTGGGACAACTGGGTGTGAGCAGTGTCCCCTTATTGTGTGAGGGGACATGCCTTACTCCTATATGATAATTTTGTGGGTCTTTCTGTGGTTGTTGTTACTTCTGGAACCAGATAGCAGAGATCTGAGTGGAGCAGACATGTACAAGCACTGAATTCAGTGGCAGCCTATACCTCCATTAGTCCAAAGCAATCCATCAGTGGGTGAAGCAATAGGCAAAAGGTCTGGAGCCATGGCTGATGTTCTGGGCCTCACCCTCAGGCTCATTTTCATACTTGTCAGCTTGCCTCTATCTTCTGCATCAACTGTAATAGGTATGGGGCAGGATTATCTCTAGGAAGGGTCTGCACAGCACAGGGAACACTCTTCTCCTCTTCACAATCTGTTGTGCAAGTGTTTGTCCTTCCACCATGAATAGTGAAAGTAGTGCTTTATATATTTTAGGTGCAGGAGAGGAGAAAATTTGGTCAATTTTTTTTCCTCTGACTTTGCTTGCCCACTCTATTTTTATGGTATAGAATTGATGCAGAAAAGTCAAGTTCATGACAGAGAACTGCCCTTTACATAACCTTACTTTAATAATTTCCTAATTCCTTCATGTTTTACTGGAATATATTGAACAAAACTGTTTTATCTGTTGGTCTTTCTCTATAACTGGATTTGCTGTTTGCTAGTGCAGTTGGAGTTAATCCATGCTAAATGCTTTGGGCAAAATTTTGTGTGGATTTACATGGCAAAACACAAGTCACTTTTAAATGGTGCATAATACACTTCACTGTCTCTCTTAAAATTTTCTCTATTTAGGCAGTGTTACTAGGTATACTCAAAGAGATTGACTGTAGTTGCTAGGATCAGACAGAGCTCAAGCAAGCACCAAACTCTGCATAGTGCTTTTCCATTTCCTTTGGTTTTTTCCATAAAAAATATCTTCTTACTGAAAAGAAGAACCTGTACAGGATGCTGGTACATCACCCAGACAACCCTGAAGGCCTCAATCAACTCACCTCTGCATAAAACATCACTGACACATGCTCATCTGACTTTGCACCTCTTACAGAATTGCTTCCTACTTTTCCAGACCATTTCTCCCATTTGTCATACCCATATTGAAGTTCAAGGCTTGCCTTCAAATTGCTTGCAGCTCCTCCTGGCCCTGCACCAGCTACCTGTTTGCAACCTGCACCTTTTTACAGCCTCTCAAACACTGTAGAAAATACTTATGTGCCCTGGACCATGGACAGACCTCTGAGCCCCCATGTGATCTGGCTTGAGCCCCCAAGCTTTTCTGGCTTGACATGAAACCTTTGCCAATTATTTCTTGAGAGTGGATTTTCAAAAATTCAAGCAGCACCTTTCCACTTGCTCCAAGAACATGTTACTATGGTCTGCTTTTAAAAATACCGGGGGAAACACAGGGTCAAACCCCTTACTGCACTCATGCTATCAGACATCTTTTGCTTTTGTGCTTTTGATATTGTCTGGGAAAAAATACAGTCACTTGGGTTGTTTAATTCTTGAAAGATGTAAATTCATTGTGGCTTCTTTGTGCTTATAGGTAGTTTGTTTCTCCTTTTGCTCTAGAAGGTAAATCTTGACTGGTAATCTACAGTTTTTCCAGATTTTCTTTTCCCTTTAAGTGTATAGAATAATTTTTCTGCTTTCCAGTTTCAGCAACCAATTCTGTCCACCACAATTTTTCAGCAACAACAACATTTATTCCTCTGACACCACCCTGTGCTTTACCGTGTCAGGTTTGACAGAAAGTGGTGTGAGAAATTCCTGCCTCCTACCATCACTGCACCTAATGCCTTCCTCATCTCTCCATCCTGTCTCTTCATCACTTTTTCTGGTCCTGAAACCACCCCTTGTCCCCCATCCCCATCTGTGTAAGTAAAATTGTACTATAATTTTGCCGGTTAGAAGATAATGCTCTTCCTCTTCATCTTTGAAGGGTTATTTCAACCCAAGGTGCATCATCAGTCCACTTTGTAGATCATACCTAAGGGAAGGCTGTACAGGGGGCAGAGGTGAGGATGAGTATACAAGAGATTCTGCCACTGAGCATCTTCAAAGCCATGCTAAGGTGCTGTGGAAATGCAGCCTGCTCCAATCACTCTGAGGGCCTGGGCGTGAACAGTGTCAGGACAACACAATCTCAAAGAAGTTAATTATGCTAATCTTTTTAAATTCAAGTGTTTTCTCTTTTGTCTGATGGTTTTATTTATCCTCAAATCATGATTAGTGAAGACTGCTGGATTTTAATTATTTTTATTTTTTGTAATTTAATTATTACAAAATTAAATTTTGTATTTTAATTATTTGCTTCATTCTTGGTCCATTCTGCTGCAGATTATCTGCTTGTTGGGTGATGAACCCAATTTTCTCCTAACTGCCCTCTTGCCACCAGACAGCTTACAGACTGTTTTGTCATTAACTTCTATTTCTCTTGCAAGTTGAATTTTGGAACCTGATGTTTCTTGTTGTTCCTTGTCTTAATCCTTCTTAACTTGACTGAGTTTCTCCTTTCGGTGCAACTTCCCTGTCAAAAATCCCCAGAGAAGCTCTGAAGGGGACCCAGGAAAAGTGGTGGACAACATTTTCTACATAATAATTCAACAGATTAGGGTCAGAGTGTTGTCCTGGCTCCCCTAGATAAATGAACTTCGTGTATCCTTCTGCTGACCAGCTGAAGGACTGCAAAGGAGCCCAAATCTACCAGTGAACCTATCTCCAAGCTTGCAAACCTACCTGTAATTAGAGCTAAAAGCATTATTAGTAGGAAGAGCGGGCTGCCTTTTAGATGAAAAGGAGGACTTGGTGCTGGGAGAGAAGCATGTCAAGGAGAGAAAGAGGCTGTCTCTTCCTCCAGTGTTGGTCCCCTGTCCAGAAGAGCACCCGAATATCCAGCAAAGGTTGGCAGCTGGGAGGACAAGCACTGGGCCACTATAGCCTGTCTGTGAGGCCATTAAAAAATAACTGTGGGAAAAGATAAACCTGTAATGCTGCCAAGTTAAGCGAGATGTGGCATGATGCATTTCCTGACCACTTATTTATAAATTATTTTAAAGCTGCCTGTGACATGACAGCTTCCCTCTCTTTTCTGGTGTAGTGAGCCATTACTGATGAGAATATGAATAAGCAGCTTTTCTCTTTCTTACCCTTTCTCTCTTTCTAGAAGCAGTGAAAATGTACTGAAGGTCTTGTGCCATCGAGGCATTGTGCTAGTCCCTCTTTGGTGCAAACTGCTGTGGTGTGAGCTGGTGTCAGATGTGCTGCCTCAGTTTACAGCAGCTGTCAGCTCTGCACTCTCCAGTGTCCGGGGATGGCACAAGGGTGAGCGTGGCCGCAGGGAGCCACAGTCCAGCACAGATGGCAGGGAGCCAGAAACCCTGGCAGATACAGACTGCTTCCAGGAACAATGCTGGAATGTCTCCATGGAACAGACCCAACAGAGTGAGCTTGTTTATTGAGCTGCAGAAGCACATTGGGTACCCCCACTGCACTGGGCTGTACCTGGGCTGGTAACTCTCCCCAAGACTGATGTGCAAAGGGCAGCCATAACTAGCTTGGAACACAAGGCAGAGGGACAATTAATTTGATCTTCCTTCCAGACCTGAGCTGACTCCATGCAAAATCAGTTTGCAGAGCATAGTGGAATTGCTGTGCAGAGATACATCCACTGGTGCTGCGAAGAGCTGCTCTAAGTCAGCTGAATGTAATAATCTGGACTAACATGCTCCCAGATAAGTCAAATACCAAATTGATCAGGCAAATTCCTACACTGCTGGATCTATATCCAGTATAGCTAGCTCATCCATAGTAGATTGTAGTCTGATTTCTGAGAAAGCTGAATTAACTGGACCTTAAAAAGCAAAAAACTCAGCAAAAGAAAAAATTCCCTAAGGTATTTGGTCTTGTGAAAAGCACAAATATTAGTTTGTTCATTTTATCTGCATTTTGCTTGCAAGATAATCTCTTGCTCCTTAAGTCAGAACTCAATTTTAAAAAGGGGATGAATAATGCATATTTTACATTGATGGAACCTGTTCTGTTGGGAATCTCAAAATATTTTGCAAACACTAAAGGATAAATCTTTCCAATAGACCTCAGAAGGAGATAATTATAAAATCATAGGTATTTTATAGGTGGCAAACCAGAGGGACCAGTTTTATTCTAGGACCCAAAGGACAATCTGAAGAAAGCTGAAAACACACACAGGGCTCCTCAGATTTCTAGCCTTTTCTGCCTTGCTTCAGGTTGACACACTACTTCTCTGACATATTTACACTCCCATATAATGCTTTTTTCCCCCCAGATGATAAAGAGCTAACTCTCATTTAAATAAATTGCTTTTCCTATAAATCAGAAAACAGTCAGCATTTCCTCCAGCTGCCATTCAGCAATTACACCATTTGGAAATGGTACCCAATGATTTGTGATAGTGTAATCCCTTTGGAGTATGAAAGTAGTTCCAGAGTCAGGCTTGATTAGAAATGCCCAATTGACTTCCAGGGACAGATTTCAAACAGGCTTATGCTGGATTGCTGCTATAGTTGTACATATGAATCAAACAGTCAAACATACAAACGACCCAATCTGCATTCACAAAACTAAACTGTGCAGCTCTAAACCCATTCTCTGGCCTAAAGAGTGCTATGTCAAGTACATAACCAGAAAAACAGTTCCTCATGTGCCCTCAGAACAGTGAGCAATGTTAATCCGTGGAGCTCAGCTGAGTTTGCAAACTGTCAGCTCTAAACTCAGGGCATTATTTTACCAGGAGCACATCTCAAACATTTCTAAACTTACAGACATGAAGTGTTTTGCATACCTACAACATAAATTCATTCAAAGGACAAAACTAGTATTTAAAACCTGTGCCAGGGCACGTCAAAGTCTCTCCACTGTCTTGAAATCAGTCTTTGAACTAGAGGGCTTTTTTTCCACCCTTGTTTAACATGAGACAAAGCCCAACCAGACCGAGGAAGCGACAACAGAAGAATCTCCTTGTGTTATCACTCAAAATCATATTTGTTATATAGCCATTTTCTTCTTAGAGGGAGAACCTGAGAAGTATTTTAAAGACTGAAATCAAAATTGTTGCACATGTGAGCAGCTGAGAAATGAAGCAGATTCCTTGTCAGACAATTGGCCTGGGGACATTGAACCTGATGAGTGTGGTTTCTCTCCTGAGTTGAACTCTGCTTTCCCAGGTGCTCTCCAGCAGAAAATCACACCAGGTGCCTTCCAAAAATCTGTGTGTAGCTGATGTAAAACCCTCTGGCCAGACACCAAAGAACACAGCTTGCTGAAAATAAAACTATTATATGCTGCTGCTCTATCCTGGTAAGCAGATACACCAGATACCTCTCTGCAGAGCTATAGAATTGATTGGATGTGTTTGGAAAGCTGGAGCAAGAGGACAGTAAACTTCACCAAATTATCACTGAAAGAACATGAGGGAGAGATGGAGACAGAAATATGAATTTTAAAAAATGCAATTTAGAAATAGGTGTTTATTCATTTTTCTTGTGCAGACATTATCTTTCTACCTCCATTAGAGGGATCAGTGTGACTGTGGAGCACAGGAGAAAGGAATGCTGGATGTCTGAGTCACATGTGAAGTGTGGATCTGTGCTGTCCAGCAGTGATGCTGAGCCAAGGACCCTGAGCAGACTGTGCCAGTACCAAAGCTCATCTTGAGGCCAGAGTGACCCCTTCTGCACAGGAAAGCAGCTGATTTCAAATAACTCCATGGCAGTGCACAGATGCCCACAGGGCCTTTGCCTGTGGCACAGCTGTTGCTGCCTGTGCTCTCAGATGACCAGGAAGGGCTGTGATCCCAGGGTCCCAATAGCTATTTTGTGCTATAAAAATAGCACAAAATATAAAAATTTAAAAGGCAAGAAATGCCTTTTAAAAACAGAGCAGTTTTGCAGGTCTTATAGGAAACTCAGTGGGGAAGAAAAAAAGGAAGGATTTTGTTCCATGTCATATGATAAGAAGTGCAATACATTGCCACTAATAATAATGTCTGGATCACATTGAATTATTGCCTTATGCCTGGCTCTAATTTCCAGTTCAAGTTTTCACTTATTTTTCACTTCACTAAGTCTACAAAATTAATATGGCATCAGACACATCCATTAGAAAACAAATTCTGACTCTGAGGGGAAGTGTGACAGGACTTTGGGGAGGGGCAGGTTGAATCTCCTTAACCTTGGTGTACAGGTATGTGAGTACCCTGTCAATTTTACTTTCAACAAACATTATGTGCCTGATGAGCATCACTCTTGGAAATTGCCCCAGTTATCACACTGCCTACTCACACTCACTCATTTGAGTAATTTCTTTGGAGAGCTGACTTCTGACTTGGCAGAGATTTCAAAGGGCTGCTTTGATTCAGTCCTGCCTCTTAAAAACGGTGTTATTTTTGTTTAATCATTCTTGGAGGTAGGAGGCAGAGGCAGGTTTTGCCCCTTAAAGGGTGTGTTGCATGTCTGATAGAGCAACACAAGGGCTCTGGTTGAGTTATTCTAGGGCAAGTCAGGTTAATCAAAAACGAAATTTCCATTGTGGAGGTGAAAGAGGTATTTTTAATCCATTAGGATGCCAGTTATGATTACTATATGAAACAAGTAATCTCTTCTGACAGAGCTTCAAACAGTGGGCTGGGCAGCCCAGACCTTAGTCTTGGTAAAGCTGGATGCATTTCTTCACATGCAAATGAACTTTGTTTCTCTTTTGATGAAGCTCCTCATATTTTCATCTCAAATCCCTTTTCAGAGGTGCCATTACTCAGAGCCTTGTTTACCAAGTTTCTTACCTGAAACAAGCAACAGCTTTGCCAAGTTCTCCCTCTCACCTCCACATCAGGAGGATTTGGTCTTTCCCTGCTGAGCCACAGAGAGCTTTCCAGGGGCTTTTCATGGAAGGTAGCACTGGTCCAACCCTAGGGCAGGTCTGTTTAAAATGTGTATTATGTACAACATGAAAGTCACTCATCTTTGAGGAATCCAGCCCAACCCAGCTTCCTCTCAGGCTGCTGTTTAGAGATGAACAAAAGTGAAGCTCAGACTTCTCTGCCCCACAGTGAGCAGTTCAGGACCACATACCACTTCCAGCCCTGCTCAGGCTTGAAACTTGGAGCTGAATGCATCATTTGCACATGTCCCAAAACCATCGTAGATAAACATCTTCTGATGCTGCATAGCAGAGGCACTGCATCAGGGGGGCCTTGAAACCTCTCAAACTGAAAAAAGGAGAGTGTATTTACTAAGATTTCATGCACAGAAAGTGTCAGCCCTTTTGCCCATTCCACCTACAAACCCATCTCAAATTGGACCTGCCACCAGATGGAGAGGTATGGCAGCTGCAGGACTGATCTCTCACGTGTTTCCTTGCAAACAAGAGATTTTACTCTGCTTTTTTTTCTACTGCTAAAATTTGCAGCCCAGTTAAAGAGATCACCTTCTGAGACCCCCTACACTTCGACTGAAGTGACCACAGATGAAATAAAGAAAGGAATTTTGCTCGCATGGGAAGTGATTTTTTGTTCTGGCTTGCTTTTTGGTTTATCTGTCCTTATTCCTGCTTTAAATTTTCATTCCCTTTCTTTTCTTTTCCATGTGTTTCTCCTCACTCTTCCTTATCACTTTGGTAGCATTCCATTTTAGGTTAAATTTCATTCCTTAAACAAAAACACAAGTAACCACAGATTCCTCCTGGTCTTGATACTACTACTTGAAGGGTAGACTGGAGCTGCTGCTTGTTCCTCAGTGTTTCAGCTTCCCTCTGCCTTGTTTGAGCAGGATGTTGGTGAGAAAGAGAAGAACCAGCAGCAGCTGATGGTACTGCTGTGTCACAGCACACAGCTGGAGCTATGTTGAAGTAGGGTCAACATGGGAACACTTTTTGGCACGTGCTTCAAGGTGTTTCTAGTTGTCATGTTCAATTAATCTAGCTTTATTTATTCTTATTGCTCATTTTGCCTACAATATATTCTGATAAACTAATTAAGTGATGGGACAGACAAAATTACATCACTAAATTAAACACAGCTGATCTTCCCACATACACTAAGTCACTTTCCCACCTTGCCCAGGTCTTGCTGAATATGGGCAGTAGCAATCCAAGGGAAAAGAGAAGAGCAGACCTCTCACAACTAAAACCTCTTTCTCCTATGCCCTGGCGAGGGAACTGTAGAGCCACAGAAAACTGCTCACTGCACAGCACAGTGGTTTCCAGAGACTTGGTGGTAGCAGTGAGCAAAAGGTTCAGGTACCAAGCACTTAGCTGGTGTTCAGAGCAAGGAAAACCTCTTTTCTCTGTAACTCTGTTCCCAATGCCCAGTCCTCCAGCAAGAGCAAAGTTCCACAAGTACACTGGGATGTGTCAGCACGAGGACAGGAGATGTAGAGGAACAATCCTAGCTCAGGCACACTTTGCTTCAGGGCACATGCAGACAAATGGGAGCACTGGAGGGGACTGCAGAACCCAGCCTGTCCTAGGGCTTCACCCTTGCCTGCATACTCCTGCTGTTCCTGTACAGCTCATAAAAGAGCTCCAAGAACAAGATGCTGGTGATGCTCGGGTTATTTAGCCCCTAGCATGGCTCTTGAGATGTCAGACCTCAGGTGTAGCCCACAGGTGTGAAGTTTGGTGACACCTGCTCCCCTGCCAGCACATCACCCCCGTGCCAGAGCAGACACCTCTCCCCCTCCCAGCTGGCAGGCAGCAGGGCACTGCAGTGCAGCCTGCCAGCAGCATTTGGGTGCAGCTGAAACCTTTCTTGTTTCAGTTTACGCACCTCAAACCTCCAGAAATCTACTTGCCAGTTGGTACAGACTGTTTTTACAGCTTCAAAACCTCAAACTGCAACTGCTCTGAACCTATTGGCTTCAAAGGGTTACCTGATCTCATGTCAAAACCATGTGAAAGTGCTGAACTTTGTCAGGTCCCTCCAAACAAGAAAAAAAACAAAAACAAAAAAACCCCAGAAAATCAACCAACCACCACCACCAACAACAATAAGAAGCAAAATAAGCAAAACAAACCCCCACAAACCCAAAACAAAACAAAACAGCATGACCCAAATTTCTAATTCATGACTGAACAGAGTTTCAACCAAAGTTAATAAATTTTATTGTGAAACTTGAAACCAGATTACTTTTTGCATGGGTTCATTCAAAAATATCTGTATGGCACCAATTACTTGTAGCTGTTCTGTAAAGCACATCTTTGTACTTTGGATTTATCCACTGCTGAGTGAAGGGTATGTGAAACAAAAATGTACTATTAAGACTAGCTTTTTAAACATCTTCTTAGAAATTTAGCTACTTATTATGGATTTTTTGACAAGTAGGCTAAGGAAGAACAACAGCAAAAGAGGCAGCTGGCAGCTGCCTGGGGAGGAGCTGCAAAGCTGGGAAGAGCATTAATGAAACTTGGGGTGAACAGTGAAGGGCCAGAGTTTACCAGGAGAATGCATGGGAAGATCAAAATACAGGATGGTGCTACACAGTAGCCTTTGGCCAGACAAAAGCCAAAGCTCTTCTGCATCTAGCACAACAGACAGGCTGGAAGATTTTCTGCACTTCCAATGAAATCAGTGCTTCCTTCATTCTATTGAAAGAAAAGAGACAGCAGGATAAAGAGTGCAAATGAAATGTTATCCTACAGAACCTCAGCAGCTTCATTATTCATGGCTTTACACCCTACTTTCCACAGAAAACATGGCCAGTGGCTCAATTTTTATTGAAACAACTCTGTAAATGGAGGTCAGCATGAAAAGAGAAATCTCCTGATGGAACCAGAAGCATTTTAGATGGCAGTATCTTCCTTCATTTTGAGTGAGAGGCATTGTAAAGTAGTGGAGGCTTTCTTCTTGCTCATGTAACACTTATTGATCCTGCAGTGGAGGGTATCTTGTGCAGCAGTACAAGTCACCAAGGGCTACTATTCAGAGACACAGCAGAAATATTTTTGGCAAAATGCGGCAAGGGGTTGGTTTATGGCTCCTGCTCATTTTCCTGGGCTGACTGTGTGCCTCATTGTGCCATACTCAGGCTGCCTGGCAGAGAGGCTGCTTTACAGCAAGGAACAGGGGAGGAGAGGGCAAGAAGACATGATGTTTTTGTGGAGTCTGCTTTCCAAGTGGCAGAGCTGGATCCTGGAGGCAGGGATCAGGACCATGTCCCACAGGGAACTACACTGGTGCCACCTGATTCCACTGACATGAAAGGAGCCATGCCACTGTGTGCAGTTCCCTCTGTGGAGGCAATCCATGAGATTTCCCTCATGTGAGAATAGGCAGCAGTTTCACCTCAGCAGGCACAACCCTGTTTGTGTTCCTGAGGCCTGAAGGCTGTGCCAGGCTCTCAGTTGCTTTTCCATGCCTTCACAGCCAGCTCCTGCCAGCACCTCCATGCCAGGTGGCATCTGCTGTGCTGCAGCCCTGCTAGCCAGATGTTAGCTTTTAGGAGGTGTTCTGGAAAACAGCCATGTTCTGTCTTGCACGCAGTGGAGGGATCAACACACCTTTCTACAGGGCTGCACAGGAAATGTGATTTTGCAGATCGGTGTCCTGCCAGTTCGCTCTCTGCCAGCAGTGCTGTACCATGGCCCTCCTCCACTCTGCCTCCAGGGAAAGGCAGGAGACATGAGAAACTCCCAGAGGATGGGCACAGAAATGCAGACTCCTTTATGGCTTTATGATAGCACTGACTATCAGGGGCCATAAGCAAAACAGAGTTCTGGGCTGTGCAAGGAGTCCTACAGGTGGGGTAAAGGCAAGCCCCAAATGCCTGGCAGTGACACAGCTGAATTTTGGCAATGGTTTCCTGTATAAACTTGTGTTTCATCTCAGACACAGCCAGCAGATAGGAGAGCACAGTGGCAAGTGTGTCTAACCAAGGAGGCACACTCCACATTTGAGACCCCACAGACAGGCACACAATGACCACACTGACCTGCAGCCCCTGCTCCTCTGCCAGCATGGCTCATGCCACCACGGGCACACTGTGTCTGCTGGGCCACTGCTAAGCACTAGAAATGTTCTTGCAAGCACACTCTACATCCATGCCACAGGAGTAGAAACCTCCCTTTGCCCTGCTCCTGGCTGCTGCAGAGCAAAACCATCTTGTGAACATGCAGGACCTGGCTCAGCATGTGCCAGGCAATGCAAGGCAGCTCTGTCAGCCCTGTGTCCACACCAGAAGTCACCACCAAGGTGTCTGAGATGTGCTGTCAGTGGCCTCAAGCGTATCCAGGTTTGCTGGATATGGGGTCTTGGGACACTGCCACCTATGCAGCAGCAGGCAGCCATTGGGTTTCCTTTTGGAGGCCAAGGATCTCTCTGTCTCATTTACAGGTGCTGTCCTGAACCCACGACTGTTCAACAGTTAAACCAGGCTCTTCATTTGGCTACAAACACATTCACTCTGAGTCTGTCCCCCTGATCTCCACTTCTCTTAACTCGTGTCTTGCAAGTTTAAGGTACTTCTTATCCTCCTGAGCCCATATTTCTCACTCTTTACACTTTCTTACATTGCAGAGGACATGAGGAAAACATTTGTCACCTTTTTTCTGCCCGACTTGCCGTGCCCAGGTTTCCTTTGGAAGGACACTCAGCATGGCTTGCCTACCCTCCATTAGCCCTGCTCAGAGTGACATTTGTGCCATCCTGACAGTGCACAGACAATTCAGCCCATACTGAGGCACGGGATGGCAATGCTGCTCCACTACTTCAGCCTCCATGAGAGAGTGTTGAGGACAGGGAAGTTTTCCAAATCATTGTGGCCAACTTTGACGTGGTCTTAGAGTCACAGCACCATAGAATGGTTTGAGTTGGAAAGGACTTCAAAGATAAGCTACTTTCAGGCCCCCTGCCACGGGCAGACACACATTCCATTAGACCAGGTTTCTCACTCTTCTTAATGTCCTCCTGCAGTAACCTCCTTACAACCACCATCCATGGCATTTGGGAAATGCAGCAACAAGACTCATCTGGAATAACCTGTTAAGTCTTTATATGGTTCAGCTGCTCCAAAAATAGAGGCTGGAATAAGCCACTGCCTGAACTTGATTGGCCGTATCTGAGCACTTCTAACTCATTAGAATTGAGCCGATTATGTGCTGAAGGATAAGCATTAGCCACACAGGCCAGCATTCAAACTCACTGATTTCCTCATCGAAACATCAAAGATTTATGGTCTCTAATTGATGAGTGGGAGTTCATGAAGGATGTCAAGAGTTACCTTTGTTTTGCTGTGAGTCACTGTCAATGTTGGCAAGCGCAACAAAAGCAGAGGAATGTATTAGGCACCAAGTATTGTACTTGTAGTAAAAGACAGTAATCACTGTGATTGAGATGTTACCCTGCCCGTGCAGACTGGTGTCCTGGCAGTTCCATCACTCCACTAAGTGCTCTATCTCATATGTCTCACTTGGTCGTGCATTTTTGGAGGCCATATTTAGTATTACAAGTAAGAGAATCATATTGATTTTTCCACTTGCCTCCAGATGAGAACAGTAAAGCCATACACATATATTTTGAAGATTCTGTGTGATCAGAGGTACCTGATCTCTCCTCTGCAGTGAGCAAACAGTGGTGGTTTCCTTGTTACAACAGAAAATCATTCAAGGAACTTACCTCCCTAAAGTGTATTACACAACTAAATGCGAGCCTTTTGCTACAGCAGTGTTTTAGTTTATGACATAACTGGATTGGTGGTCTCTGGAGAGATTTGTAAGGCTTATGCCAAGCTCTCACCTGTGCTCAGTGTGACTCCAGCCATGCACAGCTGAACTGGCAAAACTCCTCAGGTACAAGTCCTGGGCTCATTAGATGTCCTGATGACCAGGGGGGTTAAATCCACATGATCACAAACAGCATTTCCTCCAAATATCTTTTTTTTTCTTTCTCTGTGAGCTGATTTGCCAGACACCGACTGACTCCCAGAGAAGACTCCTTTGCGTTCCTTTGCAAACCCTGCTTACAATGAATGTTCTTCTGCCAGGAAGCCTGGCCCAACTGCCTCCCTCTGAATGGTCAGTGCTCATGCAAAAGGACTAATCTGTGGTTCTGTGGGTGTCTTCCACTGACTGCCAAAGTCCTGAACAGCTGATTGAGTAGGTTTTGCTTGTAATAAATTCTTTTCCTCACCAATATAGAGTCTAATAAGTAATAAAGCACTAAAGATAAATCATCTTCAGCCAAAGCATTAATATTTAAGTTAAAATGTTCTTTTAAAAAGGTAATGGAAGTAAGCTTGAGGTCTGATGTTTTAAACTGTTCATTTTTAAAGGAAGAGGATGTTGAACGCAGAAAAAGAGGTGTTTTGATCAAATCACAGTCAGCTGTCAGGGGCACTTAGGGACATACAGAAGACTTGAGGTTTGTTTTTTACATAAGCCACAAAGATTTGACATGAATGAATGAGTTGATGAAAATCCCCATGCTCTCTTTGCACACACTGGCACTGAGTTGCCAGTACAGTGATAGTAGTTAATCCCCAGTTACATCTATTTTAAAAGTCAATTTTAAACATATGTTCAGTGCTGATATATTTCTCTGTAGGTGGCTTTCTTTTAGCACAGTCTGTAGTTTACAGCATTTCAGCTAATTTCCCTCTGGGATATCAGTTTTCAAGCTTCTTATCTTGGTTGGGAAATTAAAACTCAAACGAACAGGCTGACATTCAGAAAACAAGTCTGGATCATTTTTACTATAACACATGCCCACTGAAAGCAGGAGCTAGACAAGAGAAAGTCAGGTGCAGCTACATCCTACCTAGTTATAAATACCAGGAAAAAAAAACTTCTATTCCAAATAAGTGCAAACAAGTCTGTCCTTTAGCTACATATCAGAAGCTGTATTTTTTCGCAGATCTGGATCTCTTTGTAGTAGTAAATCTCTTTCTGGACACAGGTAACACCTACTTGGGGAAAGATGGGAGCTAGCAGCCAGCTGGTCTTCGCCTGTCCCCTCCCCATCTTCCCTTCTCTCCCTGCACCCAGTTCCCAGACATTTTGGCATTTGTGTGAGGGTAAGAAGGGGCAAGTCCTGGGGGCAGCTTAAGTGCAAGGTCTTTTAAGCTGGGTTGGAGTAGGGGACCAACACAGTGGTGTAGGAGTAGCTGGAGCTGGCTGAGAGATGGCAAGGAGCTCTTCTCCTGTCATGAATTGCTGAGTTTGCCAAGGCCAAAAAGGATGGTGGTTACCAAATTGCAGAATCGACTTCAGAGAAGCTTAGGGGGCTGGGAGCAGGACATATGTGCCCATGAAAGGGCAACAAAGTGTTAAAACTGGAAGTATGAAAACCCATGGAGTATTCCTTGAGAACCACCATCCTCATGGAGTTTCCTGCAGAATGAGAGCTGCAGACACCACAGAGAAACTAAATATTTTGAATCTCTGTCTTCTGGCACTTAACGCAGACAGCAAGAAGCAGAGCATTAAGCAAGTTCTTAAATTCTGGATATCCTTAAAGATAATGATATCAAGACCTTGATTTTATCTGAGCATTTCTTAAGCAACTTTTTATCAAGGCAGCTCAGCACCCAGCCCAAATGAGCTGTGAACTACAGTTACCTAAAATAATCTTACCACCCATTTTCTATGGGTGTTACGGTTTCTACCACGCCTCTTCATTTTTTACACCTTGCCTATTTGTGTTTCACCCAGCACAACAGTTTTAGGCTGCTGCCATCTCTCTGATTAGGTTTTCATTCACATTATGTTTTGCCTAAGCAGAAGTGTGATTTAATCTCCCATATATACAAGTAAATTAGATGAAAAGGAGTGAATAAATAAGACATCAATTGCAGATGATAAATCATGAATGATTCATGTTCTCAACTGTGCTCTTTGAGAAAGCCATCACAGAAGCTGTCCCATTGTACTTTCAAGTGAATCTACTCCAAAGCAGTAAACTGCTTTCCCATTAAAACACATTCATTATAAGTTGAAGCCTGGTTCATGAATGCTTTTCTTCACAATTATTAAATGTGAAGAATTATTATTATCTTTTAAGAAACAGGAATTATATTTTATACAACCCACACCAAGATAGTGAGACAAGACTGGATAACTTTTTGCTCTTACTCAGATACTTTTGAGGATTTCCATTTTCCATTTTGATGCCTGAAATGCTGTACTGCAATCCATGACTAGTAGTAGTTCCAGCCTCCATTGCTCCATTGTCCAGGACTACTTTAAACAAATTTAAAAAAAAAAATGCAAATTCCTTTTTTTAAAAATATAGTTTATTCTAAAAGAAGTCAGATGAAGATAAGATAGAAATGAAGAAGAAATGCTGGCAAACCTGATTTTTTTGTCATAAAACCAGAGAAACGGGGACCACATTTTTACTGGGCATGGCCCCAGAGTTGGGTCAGTGCACTTGCCCTGCAAAGGACCTGCCATGTTTGTGATGTTGAGCAAATCCTTCCCTGCCTGCTCTGCTTTCCCTGCCAGCATCACACTTCTTGTCTGTTTATTCTGTACAGCCCCTGGAGCTGGGGCTCTCTCTTGTCATTTGTTTGTGCATAGCAGAACATTTTTAAGCACCAATAAGTGCCTTTAGTTTTGCTGGAGTTCAGCATTGGATCTCTGCCTGTGAAAGCCTCATGTCAAGATATAAATTTGCTGTCAAAATTAAAAGATAGGTTTTGCTCATCTCAAGTTCTCATCTCAACCCATCCCTCTATCTTCAATGGGGAAAAGAGACATACTATTAAATCTCCTTTAAACTGCTTTTTATCTTACCTTTGCCAACAATTGTGTGTGTGACCTTTTCAGGGCTCCTTCCTGGTGTGAAGAGAGGGACATGGATTCTGGAGTTTATGAGAACACAGTAAAGGACCATGCAGGTGTTGTATGCACTCTACTTTTATTGCCCCTCCAGGAATCAAGCCAGGGGAGACAGATCCCAATTAATAGCTGTAGAAGAACTTTTACCAATGAAACTGCTATCATTAACGGAATCCAAGCTACTACTTTTAATAGCAGGCACTTATTCAGGCAGTACACCCAATTTTTACACCCCCCAGGCTGGGGCCCAAGCAGGGAGGCCCAACACTTCACTCAGGAGTGGGCAATCATCCTGATGTGCCACAGCCCCTCCAGGGCTGCCCACTCACATCAGGTACAGGCACTTTGCACCCTCATGGTGGTGTCCTGGGTGTGGGGTGGCCTCAGACACTGTCAGGCAGCTCTGGGTGTCCTGAGTTTCTCAGCCCTCAGAGATTAAGCAGAACCACCAGTGTGCAGGATGTTCACACCCTCCTAAACCCACATTTCTCCTCTCCTGGACCTGCTGTTTTCTGGTGGCTATTCCCCACGCACACCCACAGTACCTACAGGTTCTCCTCACACCAGCTGACACAGAAAAAGTGCTTAGGATGCTTTATGCTTCAGCACTTCCCCAGTTCATACAGCTGTTAAAAACTCTGAGGACCTCTAAAATTAAGTGACACACACTTGTATTTGAAGAAACACTTCTAATTTTAACTCCTTTCCTAGAAGTAGAACATGTCCTGAGGTGGAATTTATAACATATTCATTATGGTATCTTTGCTTTACCTCCTCTGGGGAATGAGATTCTGCCTACAACAGAAAGATGGAAAGAAAAGAGGAACTCTTTTGCTGTAGGAAACAAACAAAAGAAATATTATGATTTTCCCAGTCTTTCTGCAAAAAATATGGAGTGAAATTTTATATGCAGCAGAGAATATGATGGGTATTTGTAGAAAAAAAAAAGATTACATATACTTTGTTTAATCACTTGTAATAAATGTTACCAAATGCAATATGAGTGTAAATATTTTTAAAAAAACAATTTAAAAAATTTACCTTTTCCATTTAGGGTTTTTATTTAATTTCAATGAATCCAGTTTCTGAGCATCCTGGCAACCAGAACCCTGGAAAGGTGTTATCTGTGTAAATCAAGAGTATGTGATTATAATGACAAACTTATCAGTTTATTACCTGTTTGTGATTTTTGACCTTCCTTGGACTGTGTCTGTGGCTTACTTGCCCTTGTCCACTCTTTCCCCATCTTGGGCTTGTGGGCTGCTCATGGAGGGCAGGGCTGTAATCTCTGCCCTGTACCTGCAAGCCTTGGGTTTATTTAGGAAACACCAAGGCAACCAACACACATCTTTTCTGAAGAACAGGTGGAACAGCAGAGCTCTAGAAAATAAGGCTACTGCATGGAGCCAGTGCCAGCAGCACACACACTCACAGTCCATCTGTGCTAGAAAGGGAAGATGCCCCCACTGTCTTCATGTTCCACTGAGAGACCTCCAGAGCACTGCTTAGTTCCCAGGTCTCTGCTTTCCTCTCTTCCTTTTCATTCCCCTGCTTTGACCCTTCTCAGAAGGGCCTCTATACACAGCCACTCAGGAAAGCATAAAGGGGATGGCAAAAAAGCATTTGTATCAGCCATTCTGACTCTTGTGTTTCATCAGAGGCTTGTTATTCCAAAATGAGGAATGACTAGTTGAGGAGTTGTACCATAGGAGTGATCATAAGAAAAGTAGAAAGAAGTGGAAATTCTCATAGATGGAGTTTTTTAATGGTGGTGACTTCACAAGGGGCACTTTTTTCCCCTTTCAGAGCTAGTCATGGGGAAAAGAGATATGCTAAAAATAATAGGGAATTTATTTGTATCAGATTAATTTAGGAAATCATCAGTGACTTGAAAGTGTGACTCATAATGATGCCCAGAAACTACTGTCAACAGAAGACCATCATCTTCAAAAACAAGTGTGCCAAAAGTATACTCATTTTCACTGGGCAATTTCCCTCAGGCTTTCCCATCTGAAATTTTGAAGCATAAAAGTTTCTACTAAATAATTGAAGAGAAGAGCATATGAAACTATATATGCTTATATGGAAAGAGAGAATATGTTACAATGAAAGGAAGGAAAAGGCTACACAGATTCTCCTAAAAGCTGGAACAGGACTGTAAATTCAACAAAATAATTAGGCTGACAAATTAGAAATAATTAGTGCACAGGGACATCCAGGTGCAGAGATCTTGGTTTCACAAAACTCTTGCATACATTTAAGAGATAAAGACTATGTAGAGAAAGTATAAATTAAGAAAACATAGAAAATGTAAAAGAATTCTGCCAAGATGACTCTTAATATTCAGCTGTTTATGGGGCTTTCCAGTAGCATCATGTGTTGGGCTAAAGCTATTAAATTTGCTTGAACTTAAGCACATGTTAAAGTCCTTGCCAAATGGAGGCCTAAATAGCATTGGCACAATATTGCCTGAAGCTCAAAATCTCTTGTCTATGTGGAACAAACTCCTGCATATCTCTTTCCCCCTTTTCCCTTTGTGTACTCAGTGTTGGCTACAGTGAGCCCTGAGTCTCAAAACCCATTGACTGACCACGATAAATAGGCTGTGTGCATCACTGGGTCTCTGCAGGTTTTTATTCATCCCCAGAAAGAGCTTTGCAGCTCAATTGCTATTGATAAGTAATCACCAGACTCACTGATAAATGGGAGGTGGATAGCTTTACAGCCACTGCAAAGCATTAGAGTACATAATATTTCTATAAACCATTATTTCCCTTTTAATGGCTTGCTCAATGTTTTATCACAATGAAAAGGTTCTCCACTCAGTGACAATAAGATCTAACTAACTCTTGTTACTGGTGTGGCATAGACTATAAATATTATGCAGCATCCAGGCTTTTCTAGACAACAAGAAGATTTAGAGATTTGATGAAATACTCTTTCTATATCTGATTGCATTAATTTAAAGTCCTGGAAGATGTATTCCAGATGTGCTATGCTAATAGGATTATTTTATAAAAGTGCCGAGAGATTTTAGGATCAACACACTGCAATCTCCATGGAGCTTTTTTTTAAAATTTCCATCTGGATTAATGGTTCTTTGGTCTTACACTAATTTCATCCAGTTGTCATAGATCACAAGAGAGTTGTCATTTACTGATAAGTGGTCATTTACTCTTTTAGATTTCCAGGCCTCCTTACACTGATTCAAAGGAAACATGATGAATGCTTTAGGTGGAATCTTGGTACACTCTGTGAGGATTATTTATAAATTAGCATGTCAAAAGTGCCCAATGCAGTTTGCAACTCCCAATTTTCACACATGTGTACACATATATACAATGAATACATTTTTATATATTTGTGATTTATGTGTGCATGAATTTTTACAACTGTACAGAACAGGCTAATATTAAAGATTCAGAATAAAGTTGAACAGTGTAAAGGCTGACATTTCTTGTTTATACTTCATTTTAAAGCTGATGGCTGGATGAGCATGATTTTTCCTTTTAGTTTGTATTTATCCCCAAAGCACATTAAAAGAGTTTGCCTTCATTTCTACTTTGAGTGTATCTGGTGCCCTCAAGTGAAACCACTGACTCATGCTCCTTCAAAAGCCCCCTGGTGATCATTAATTCAGGAAACTAGACAGAAGAGAAAATACTTGGCTTTGCAGTCTTGGAGCAAGTTAATATAAAAATCCTCAGCCATAGGACTGTCTTACAAGGACTGACTTTCTTTCTTTATTTGTTGGCCTGTAACATGTTGAAGACAAATACCTTTTCCTACATCTACTTTGTGGAATTGCAACAAAGCTGCTGTTTGTTGCCCACCATGTCAAACACAACTCAGTGGTGGCTGCTGCAAAGCACTTCTGCAGGGAAGCCAGACAGACCATGTCTTCCAAGTCATACTTGCCTTTCATAATCCAACATTAGTCTAAGAAAAAAAAAAGACAGGAAATTAAAATCATAGAATCATAGAACATGCTGAATTAGAAGAGACCCATCAGGATCATTGAGCCCAACTCCTGGCCTTACCCTAAAAGTCACATCCTGTGCCTGAGAGCATTGTCCAAACGCTTCTTGGCCTCTGTCAGGCGTGGGGCTGTGACCACTGTCCTGGGGAGCCTGTTCCAGTGCCCAGCCACCCTCTGGGTGAAGAACCTTTTACTGATACTCAACCTAAACCTTCACAGACCCAGCTTCATACTGTCTCCTTGAATTCTGTCCCTGGTCACAAGAGTGAAGAGATGGGTACCTGCCTCTCTGCTTTCCCTCATGAGGAAGTTGCAGATGGCAATGAGGTCTCCCCTCAGTCTCCTCCAGCCTGAACAGACCAAATGACCTCAGCTGCTCCTCATACAACTTCTCCTCAAGGCCCTTCACCATCCTCATGGCCTCCTTTGGACACTCTCCAATAGCTTTATATCTTTTTGATATTGCAGCTCCCAAAACTGCCCCAAGGACTTGGGGCAGTTGAGTCCCAATGCAGACCCCACCAATGCAGACCAGAGCAGGACAATCCCCTCCCTTGGCTGGCTGCTAGGGTGCACTGCAGACTCATATGGAAGTGCAATTAAATTAATTCTTTTAATTCCTATTTTTTATACTAGTCACAAGCACATGATGGTTTAAGTGGTGCAGTGACTTTCACAGTGACCTGTGGTTTTCATTTGTCTTGTCCTTCTGTATCTAAAAAAAGAGATTAACAAAGAACAACCAAGAATTATCCTTTAAAGTTTTTGCCCATCATATTTATGAAATACTTTCTTCAGTGCCACAACCTGAATTAGAAGCTTTCCCACATAAATTCTGCACCACCTACTACTTACTGGTGACAGAAGCACCTTATCCTCTCCTGCTTAGGTTAGTAATATAAAAGTGGCAGTTCAGAATCCCTCCCCACTAAAACTAAAATCCCTGATTATCCCATCCTATGTATTATCACATGAAAATTTGCTAAAATAACCAGAACAGCTTGGATAAAAAAAAGTTTGAAATTATTTTTTTTCTTTTTTTCCCCCTTTTTAAAAATTGTGTGCATTTGTTGAACTTCAGTACCTAGACAGTTATGCATATGTTGGCTGATTCTTCAGGGAGAGCTGATAGAAAACAGCATTTTAGCTCATTATTTTTACTTCAATTAATACGAACCAGACATCAGGCTTGAAGTATCCCTTCTGCCTTTCATCATGAAAACAAGTGTCTAAAACCGAGATGGGCCATTATATATTCTCTATGCATAGACCAGAATGCCAAAAAATACCTTGAATAGAGAATCATAATTAGAAAGCCTTGCTTCTCTCAGGCTATGTTTGTTTATTGGAAAACAACCCTCTCTGTAGAGTAGCTTGCTGGAATAAAATATACACAGTCCGTAAGCCCTGAAACCAGACCAGTAAAAATGAACCTGTTGGTTGTCAGGGCATAGACACAGCAGTATGCAGCAAAGGCCTCCAAAACCTACACCTTAAATATTTAAGACACAGGATTTCAGAGACTGTAAGTAGAATAACCAGCACAGTCATGGCAACAACGCTAATTTCTTATTTTTTATGCATTTACTATTTTTACTCAAATAATATTCCAGTTTTCCTTCCTTTATTCCCTCCCTCATGACTGAGCCCTGAGAGAATCCAAGGTTTTGTCTTAAAACATTGTGTGAGTGGGACTTACATTGCTTGACTTTCAGACACTGATAATCAAGATGTGAACAGCTGACCTTCTCAACCCAGATCCTTCATGCTCCAGTGACAGAAAAAGGCACATTTTAGGGAGCTGTTCATTAGCCCTATTTTAAGCATTTGCTTTAGGGTAGGTGAATCAAACATTCACATGGGTGGCAGTTTTTCTCCAGAGGGAACTTAAATGACAAACTCTGATGGAAATGCCTATACTGGATGCAGTTATTTCTCTCTACTGGCATCTGCTGCTGTGAAAATCCCCAGTCTTGGGTTAGGTCCCCTTTGGTGTGATGCAGAAAGGACATTCCTATCTTTTGGGTGGCTCCTGGGCAGGGAGCTCAAGCATGGACTCATGACAGAGAAACAGCATCCATTTGATCAATTTTCTGCTAACCAGAAAAATGGTTTGGGTGGAGAGAGGATTAGCTAAAATGAGAGGCAGGGGAGGTGGTAAGTGAAGGAGAAACAAGCTGGTGGTGTCTACCTGATGTTTTTCCCTAGAAATTCAGACTTGTCATGTTCGTCTCCCTAGGCTACCTTGATTGCTGGAGAAGAGATTACAAAATAAATAATGAAACAACTGGAACTATCCATGAAACAGCTGCAATGACAACAGTGGGTTACTTCCCAAGGGCTTCTTGGGAAATGCAAAGGAAAACTTTTTTTTATTGCACTGCCAAATCTAGGAGAACACTTCTGTGAGACTGAAGCCATGACAGCTTACCCCAGTTGTATAATCACATCCTTCTCTTCCCTTACTATTATTACACTAGGTATGGATTTGATTATTCTGTCAGCAAATACCCTATATCCTTGAAATGGATGAGTATGACATGTTTGAAAACATATGGAGAACCAATAGGTTAAACATAATTCACATAAAGCTAATAAAAAGAACAAAAATAATTTACATATTAATCACAGAGTTCCAATCTTCCAGAAGACAGTTGGAAAATTGATCTCTCACGAGTATAGACTGAGAAAGTAGGTTGAGGAGGGAATTAAGCTTAAAGACAGGACGTGGCATGACTTTCATCACAGGCAGCCTGAATTTAAAAGCTACCAATTTGCTTGGGAGAAATCCATTATTCACAGTGCATCAGCTCGTGCCAAGCACATGGAGATTCCGTAGTTGCTCTGAAGAAATTCACACTGGCAGGACAAAGAGCATGAGAAATCCCATATAACCCTGGTAAGCATGAGAAATCCCATATAACCTTAGTGAGACAGACACACACTATGGTCATTTTAAAAATTACTAGATAAATTACAGAGTGAGAAGTTAAAGAGCAGCTCAGAAATACTTGTTGACCTTGTTCCTGGGCTTAATGGTTATTATGTTCTGCTCTTAAAACAGCTGTCAACTCAGACACACAGTTCTGGCAGCTGAACATTTTGTTTGTGTATATGTGTTTGCACATGTATTCATACACTGGAAAAGAGATGAGCTGAAATTACTAACTTTGCTTCTGAAATTAAGACTCTAGGTAGGCTAATTACAGCATGCCATTGCTAGTAAGAAGGTATAACACACAGAAGTATGCACAGAAGTATAGTTAATACACCAACACAAACTGACATGTGCAGTGCATGGCTCTGCAGATTATTTAGACTTGATTGTGAAGAGATTCAGTCTATCAGTAGTATCGTAATTGTACCATCAATTCAATTAAAAAGGAGGAATCACAAAAGACTGGAATTGTCTGTGGAATCTGCTCCACACAATTCCCCTAATGCCAACAAGTGTCCAGCAATTTGTCTTCTGAAATCTTAACTATTTCATCATATCCTGCCCTTGAAAACTCCTTACTATATCATTTGACCATGTGCTCCTACTAGCTGATGAACCTCACCAGGGTTTTAAGGTGAAGTTTTCCATGCAGGTTTGTGTATCAAGCCACACAGCCTCTTGTTTTATAACATCTAATGAGAACAGCCTGGCTGTTTTTGAGAGGAGTGGTTAAAATAGGGACCTTTTCCCCTCAGAGGGGAAGAAAAAAGATTAGGATGACTTTTTCAAAGTGAGTCCATGCCTTGTAGAAGACTGTGAAACTTAGCAAGGTGACACTTCCTCCCAGATTTAAGCATATGTCATTTTAAAACGTAGGGGCTTTGTATGGTTGCCACTAAAATGTTTTTTGACAAAAGTATGATTCCAGCCTATCACTGAAATGAAAATATCAAAATAAAACAAGGCAACAGTCAGCCAAGGAAAAATGAGTCTACTTTTGTTTTCCTTTGTCCTAGCATGCATTGCACAAATGAGTGGTTTCTGAGTAGGAGCAGCCAGCACACCAGGAAACAAAGAAGATGCTGAGAAAAGGCAAACCCTAAAACAAATCCTATACCCTTAGTATAAACATCTAGTTCCTCTGGTATAAGCAACGTACAGAGGTAGAAATTAGAGCTTTTATTTTGCATTGACTAATATAACCAATTACTTTTTTAGCCATCTCAGAAACTTGAGGTGCACAGACAGCTGGCCTTTTCACCTGAAGGCCAGTGATTTACAATCACAACCTGTGATACATGCAATACACATTTTTATTTTTAGCAGACTTTAGAGGCATATCCATTGTCCCAGGTACAGTCATAGTAACAAAGAGTCACTTTAAAACCATTTTAAAAGCCAGTCCTGATGGTTCTTTCCTGGTAAATGGAGTGGTATTTCCATTTCTTCACCTGATCAAATAACAATGAATGGGAGAAGGCAGTCTGGAAGGCTCACTTTCTAATTATCACACACAGGAGTAGGCTGAGACCCCACACATAATAAAAGTGGGTTTTAGAAGGTCTACAGATATTGACATGTACAAATGGGGGTTAGAAAACAACATGGATTTCTTTTGTTGCCTGCACAATGCCTAAGTAAATACATGTATTGGCAGAGATCAAAGGAGACTATTACAGATTCACTTGCTCTGTTATGGGATGTATTTTACAGGAAGAGGTTCAGTTAAAGCTCTCCAGATTTATTCAGGCTTCCTCGTGTGAAGAGTGTCACACTGGCAGGTTTTCTTCTGCCTCCTTCTGTGGTCTGTAATTTGGACCTGTAATACAAGATAAGCCATGGTACTTCTAGTTAGCATATTGAAAATAGGAGTTGCTTCAGGCACTGTTGACAGAGATAACTGTGGGGCAGCATGAGCTTTATTTAGTCAAATTAGGTCTGCCTGATGCTGCATAAAATCCCATTGAGACAGTTTATTCAGCATAAGCCAGGTGAGTGGCTTTGGCTAAACGTGCACAAGGAAGGTCACAGCAGAAAAGATCAAAGCACGTCAAAACCCAGAGGTTATATCCAGGACTGGTTGTTTGTGGATATTTAGAAAATAGTTTAAAAAACAGCTTGGCCAAGGTGATCCTTTCCCTAAAATATCTTTCAGCCTAAGCAGTCAGCCACTTCTTGAGCCAATATGAGGTTTGAAATTGCAGAACCAAAGCTTGCAACATTGCACTGTATTTGAGATATCTAAGAGATCAATGTTCATCTAAGAAAGTGGACACAATTCTGCAGGTATGGAAACACCTACATTTCACTACATTTACTTCCTTAAATCACATTAGGGCGGGGGCTACCAGAGGATTTTACATTACTCCCAAATTAAGCCCCTGATGTAAATTTTGTTAGTAAATTTTGTAGACCAATTTAAAAGACATGGTCAACTTCCTAACTCTGTGGTCCCAGTCTCTCAGAAGACCTGAAGGTGGGAAGAATTGTGGCTGACCCTAGGAAATATTTTATCTCCCAAAAATGTAGACAAACAGTTTGTATCAATGCTGATGCAGCCTAGAAAGGGATGAGGACTTTCTTTTTGTGCCTGTGAGCCCAAAAAGTGGAGTGTGAAGCTATTTAGCATCAAGGGGGCAAATGGGATCTTTAGGAGATCTCTTGATTTCAACACATCTCCAAGGCTAAGCACTGCAAACTGACTCCTCTGTCAGTCAGCAAGATGGCCAGTGAAAGCCATCAGGTCTCTGAAACTGCCTGGGGAGCAGAGAGATTGTTTCAAGGGAAGAAAGCTCGATGGTGTTTGTGTTATTCTAAAGGAAGAAAGTTCCATGGTGCTCCTGTTGACTGTGGGATCAGTTACTCAGCACTAGTGACATTGGTGTTGAGTCTAGAAGGTGGTGAGAAAGCAGGAAGATGAATGAGCACACTTGACATTTCTCTTGAAGGAGCTGAACTAGAAGGAGACTTGGACCCACATCTTATCATAAAGAATCTTGTACCTTTTTATTCTGTCTCTCTGAGCATTTGGCTTATAAACCAATGCAGCCCTCAGGCAGGGTCAGCCAAGGCAGGATCTGTTTCTGAAAATGGGAAAGGCATGCTCTGCTTCTCCAAAGACTTCTCTACAGCTGTCACTCACGGTGGATAGAAGGAGCCAACTTGCACCAGGCACTAGAGATTTTTTGAATAGTTTTTGTACTGTCAACAGCTGGTGGTTTCTATTCACAGTCAGGCTGCCAGAGCTGGTCTATCTCAGGTCTATATTTGCCCCTAGTCTGACTCTGGAGGACTCACAAACAGGGAGCTCAGTTTTGCCCACATGTCTTTGAAGTTAGGAGAAACATGTTTCCAAACCAACCAGGAAATGGAGCAAGTAGTCAAACAGAATAATCTTCCACGTGCACTGCTCTTCCCTGAAAACAATCCCCTGGAGGCTCCCCAGGGTCATCTCTGAGCCCTGTCCTGTTTTCAGGACCTGCACTTGGAGCTTGTTTGTCCATGTCTGAAAAGCTCGGCAGAATTCAAGCGTTACAAATTTCACCTCGATGGGCAAAACAGAAACAAGACTTGACTGAACTTTACCCTTCCTTTCCACCCTGGTTTGCAGGTGAAGGTTACTCCCTCCCTGTGATTTTATGTTGACTTTAGCTGCTAGTAATGACACTGAGCAGACTCAGAGAAGAAATGTGGATGGAGTAACACTGCAGTATACCCTGCATTATAAAATGATAAGGTTTTGTAGTAAGGTCACTTTGTCCATGGGAGAAGTTTGGAAAACCTTTCTCTGGCCTCACACAATCATGTAACTATGCTACCTTCTCAAGAATAAGAGACTTTCCTGTTTTGGACACCCAGAGACACACACCAAACAGAAAAGGCATGCCCCAGTGCAGCCCACATGCAGGCATGCTATGGGAAAGCAGGGTTGATGCTCAATCCTGAAAAAACAAGAACTATTCTGACATTTCTGAAAAAGATAAAGCACATCTCTGAGTAATTTTATACTTGCTTAGTTGGAGATTTGTCTATTTGAAGTCTGGTCTTGTCCTTTCAGCTCTGCATGTTTGGAACTCTTGCACCTTTAACAAACCCTTGCACAGGCAGGAATGAAGCCCAAGCCTGCAGTTTGCATGGAATTACACAGCAGACAGCTGCAGCTTGCTTTGGCTGCATGACTGCCTTAAAATCTGAGACGGGAACATGAATAAGTCTCAGGCAGCATACACAATTGTTCCAGTCCAAACTGGGGTGATTCATTTCCAGAGAGGAATAGGTTTGATTTAATTTGACAAGGCTCTTTCCAAAACCAGTGGCTTTATCTTTCTAAACTTAACAGAATGAGACTGACAATGCCTGAACTAGGGTTTTCTGAGAACTTCTGGGCCTTTATTTCTATCGTGCTTCCTTGCCAAACAAGAAGTTTTTTTCTGCAAATAAATACAGGAGCTCTAGCCAAGAGGATACCTTTTGCTTGGACAGCTTAGATGGCATTGAATCACTTATTTGTTACTTTTCCTGGCTATCAGTACCAAAGAACTGACCCATGTCATGCTCTGCCAGGGCTTCTGGGGAAGCACACATCTAAAGATGGGACTTTAAGAAACGCAGGTGGGTGCTGCCATTGAGATTTCTAATCCACTCCTACATAACAAAATGTAGAAAACTATATTTACTATTCTACAAAGACAGTGAAACAATTCCACCTTTGTGGCCCCTGGGAGAGAGGAGTCTGAAGGCCTGCCAGGTAGGGATGCAGAAGAGGAAAGAAGCTCGAGCCCCAGGCCAGCACCTGCCAGGAAGGAGGTGTCTGAGGAACTGGAAATGGGATTGCCTTCTTTTGGTAGCCTAGGAGGCTCAAGAATTGAGTTCAGCTGTTACCTTCTGCTGAGAAGAGGTGCAGGAAGTTGTTGGCCATTCTCCAGCTGACCTAAGCCAGGCCCTTGTACTAGGGTGGCAGTTTTAAAAACAAATCATTCTGACCAAGGACACAATCACACAAAAAATGTGCAAGACCTGGCAACATTGTGTGCACGTTTCTTATAAAACTCAAATAAAATCCCCAAGAGATCATCTGAGAAATGCGTCTGGTACTTCAAAACAGCATGTCTGACTGAGTACTGATGGCTGTGGGTCATGCTGCAGGAGCTCCCCTCCTGGCATCGTCCCAGCTTGGGGCAGAAGGCAGAGCAGCACCACTGCCACGTCCTCTGAGCGAGGCAGTGGTGCAGACAGGCAGCCATCCTCCTCCTCCTCCTCATCTGTTGCTAAGGGAACATGGGGAGATGAGCTGTAATTATTCCAATAAAGCGTGAGAGACAGACAGAGAGAATGAGATGTGAAACAGGCATTTGTGATGGTTCCTTCTTCAGTTTTATTTCATTTATTGCTTTGTAAATCACCAACAGAAGGCATGCAAAACACTTAATGTGTCAGCAAATGACGGATATTTAAGTGAGGCCTTTTGACCAGTACTGCCAGCATCTTACTAAACACAATGGGATGAGCAAAAGTGGTAAACTGCAAAATTTAATCTAGTCACCAGCACCTCCCCAACTGAAATTCACAGAATTAGAGCATTTAAATAATAAGGGGGGAAGGAAGGTATGGAAAGTTCATGGAATATGGCATTATTTAAGGCTGAGCTGCATTTTGGGGAAGAAAAGTCCCCTACTCTGAATGTCAGCTTGTGCAGCTTGGCAGTGGGAATCACGCTGTTTCAGCCAGGGGTTTCCTAGGGAGAAAAACTCTCAGAATGGCAAAGCAGCCTGGAGATGCTGTGGCACTTCCCACCCCTCTGTGACAGCCCACTATTCAGTGAAGGCAACCCATCCTGCCCTGGCTATGGGAGCCTGGGACAATCTCACACCATGGCCCTGGCTGGTGCTTAGGCTTTAGGGGAGAGAGAGCAATTGCATCACAACACAGTGCCTCAGCCTGTTGCCAGGGAATCCAGCACAGCCTTCCACTTCATTGAATAAACAATTAATTTCCCAATAGTTTTAATCACTATTCAACAGTCTTTACAATAACATGCTTATCCTTTGACCTAAAACACACCCTTTCTGGAAGAATACAGATTGTTCCTGTAAGCCTTACCCTTCTGAACCACTTAATGCAAGTTACAGGGAGATGCTCAGTCCAGGAGCAAACTGACTCCAGGGTAGGTGCCTGGATTAGTTGGACAGTAGCAAAGAATGTACTAAATGAAGGGAGGGGGAAAGAGGGAGAGAGAGGTTAGAAAGTAATTACAGATATTTAACAATTAGCAGGTTCAATAGAAGCCACTGACTCAAAGGCATTTCACCTCACAGAAGTGATGGTGTGATCTGCACATCAGGAGGGACAAGGAAGCACTTGCAGGGTTTTAAAGCCAAGCACAATCCCCTGCTCTATTTGTACCTGCAAGGGAGGGAACAGACCACCACAATATTTATCCCCTGTACCCAGAAGTGGGATAAGAGCCAGTTAATGCCACTCATATGGCCTGAGATGTGTTCCAGACCTGACTGTGTACAAGGACAACCTGGAACCTCCAGTCTTCTGTGTGCAGCAAAGGGCAACGCCCACAGTCCATCAAAATTATTGGCTGGCATACACTTTTTTTCATAAACTTTGTTTGGTTTGCATTGGCAGAATGGATATACTTTATCAGTACCATTCTGATGCTACTAGGGAGAGAGCAACGTCAGGGTACAGTTACAGTTTGGAAAAATTGAAAAATAAGTATATACACACATATTCATATTAATCTGAAATATCTATTAAATATCTGGCCAGACCAAACCTCAGATCAACAGACATAGCACTGCTGATTTCACCCAAACCGTAGATAGCTGTGCAACTTTGCAGCATGGCACTGTGCTCAGAATAAGCATATATGTCTGCCATCACTACAGGAAACACAAAAGGGCAGCTCTGCTCTAACTCTGCCAAAGCAGGCAGCACTGCAGTGAAGAATTTGGCCCTACATGGCCACACACCCCTGGAGCCAGGCTGCTTGCTACCATCCATTTCTCTTACTGTCTTCTTTGTGTTAGTGCACACAAATTACTTAATTACTGACCTTAATGTAATATGTCAGTACAATGCAGTTCTCTCAAATTCCTTTTAACCTACCCATGCTGAATGCTTGAGGTGAAGCTATTCTAAACAGTTTGCATAATTTCATATGTGCCATTCCCAAGAAACACTATGCATTTTAAACAATATGAACGGGCCACAGCGCTAATGAAGTTAAATGAAGCTGGCAAATGATAGTGAACTGGACATGATTTAGCAAATATGTCCTGAAAGGACAATATTTGTAAAGGCAAAAATCTAACTGTGTGCTGAGGGGAAGCTTTCTATAAAAAGATGACTGTGGTTCCCAGGACTTCAGCTATCAATCATGCCTCTCAAAAAAAAGACCTTTTCCCCTGGATGATTCCTCTACACTTTCAGTCCTAAAATTTCCCATCTCGACATGCAGGGTATTGAAGACTCCCAGTGAAACTTATGCAACCTCCACAAGAAACAACAAAATTTTTAGCCTCATTTGTCATTTCTGAGACTGAACAGTTCCCATTCACTCAAGTGTGTGACACAAAATCACATTTTTTTCTCTGGCAAGTCCTGCTTCTCTCCCCGTTGTCCTCAACCTCCATGTTTTTCACAGATCGCCAGTTTCTCAAAGCCCTTAATTTTGGTTAATCTAGATCCCACCTTAACACTCGCCAGTTTGAATTTTCCACACCAATTTGACTTTTCAATGTGTTGCTGCTCAAAGCAAGACAAGCCTATGACTGAACAACTGAAAATCCAGCCTGGAGCCAGACAAAGTTCCGGGTGAGGCAGTTTTTTTGGCAGCTGGATAAAACTTTAGCTGTGGTGGTTTCATGAGCAGTTGCCTGTGTCACTCTGCACATCCCTGTTCAGCAGGATGGGCAGTGGGGATCATTGCTCTCAAGGAAAGCCCATGGGAGGCTGTCAAAGAGATTATTTAACTTGACAGAAGACAAACAGAGAAAAGCTATTGAGTGTTTCTCATACTTTCACGTGCAAAACTTGTGAGCAGGCTTAGTTCACATGCAGTAGGGGAAACAATGGAGTCACAGGCTGCCTGATGAGATGTCTGTGGACTGCAGCCTTCAGGCCTGGCCTAGAAACCCTAGAACAGCTGGAGGAGGACTGCAAGCAAAGAGGACTCTGCAAGGGTGCCAAGGCATGGCTAAATGCCAGGAGCAATGACTGCATAACTGCAATATAAATCCAGGCATGGGGAAGACTGATGTAGGGGGGGACCAAGGTGAGGACATGCCTCCCTGCCACTCTAGAGAAGGGTGATTGTTCAGGAATGGAGAACTGTACCCAGGAAAAAAGAACCAAATGTTTTTAGTGTTTTATCTAGACCTAAAGACTTCTTCTGACTGCTAGAGCAGCTGGGTTTATTTGCTCTACTCTTCACACTCTCTGGGACTAATTACAGAGGCATCACTCATCAATGAATCTAGTGATGATAAACCTTGAGTGCCTTCTTAGTTGCTGATGGAAGGTGTGTTTATTGTATCTTTCAGCCCAGATCAGTCCTGGATATAGAAGGGGAAACTCCTGTGTTTTCCAATATGAAAACTACAGCTATATCTGAAGCCCACTGGAAATAATAACTTTCCCTCAATCTCTTAGTTTTTCTAAAATAAATGGCCAAGAATAGTATCTCAAAGGC
The DNA here is from genome assembly GCA_013396995.1 of Dicaeum eximium. Lineage (NCBI taxonomy): Eukaryota > Metazoa > Chordata > Aves > Passeriformes > Dicaeidae > Dicaeum > Dicaeum eximium. Next base: position 52,179 of record VWZP01010953.1, on the reverse strand, counting down.
TCCTATTTTCTCAGCAAGTATTTCCATTATCTATCTTCCCAGTCACAAATACAATAAAATGTACTAAGTGAAGACTGGTTTAAAGGATACTGAGCCATTTTGAGCAAAGTAAGACTAACATCAATTGAGAAAAGTCATAAAGGAGAATGACCAGTGATGTACAATTCTCTCAGAGCTTAGAAGCATTCCTGCCTGAAGTGGAAGTGAGCATTGTTCAGGATGGCCCTTTCCAACAGTTCTTTCAGTGGCAGTCATCAGACAAAAAGAGAAATTCTAGATTTTATTTCCTTGGGACAGAAGTGGAAGCTGTGATTGCACTTGTTCATTTACCAGTATGGATAATATCAGTGGAAGTGATACAGGAACCCAGACAGATATAGATGGAGATCAGAAGCACAGCTGGATACCTGACACAAACAACTGACTCTGAACAGTGCAATTTCTGACTTTTTGAGTGAGTACTCTGAGGAAAAGGACAGCTGAACAGTGACAAAGGAAGGAAACATTTCTAACACCACTGAAACATCCTTCCCCAGCTTTCATATCCCACTGATCAAGGCCTCAGAATGATAAATCACCCTGTGCCAATTTAAGGGTTTTCCTGCTCATGAAATTGTTACTCCTCTGTTATATTATGTCAGGTAGATGTTATTTTGAAAGTCAGCTTAACATGATGGTTAGACTTTCAAGACTGCTAGAAGTGTTCATCATTCCATTTGTTTGTGTTTCCAGTTACAGGCAATCAACAGACATGGGACACCAACAATGAGCTAAGCAGAATGACCCAGTCACAGGAAAACAGAAAGGTGCTTATCCATAGTGATTTCCTCCACAAAGTGATTTGCTCCTTGCTTTTAGGTAATTTTAGTCAATTGTTCTTATAGTGCATAACAGCTGCATTCAGACTCTGTTTTAAAATCACCTGCAGTACAGAGGACGTGAAGAGAAGGGGCTGGACATACATATCTTCCTTTCACTGCACTGAATATACCTGCACTAATCCTCTGTGTGGCACTGTGTTCTGGCAGAGATGGCTTGCTCAGGATCCACCCATCTGCCCAGATCTGTTGACTCCAAAGGGCGAGCCCCCACTGTGGGGAGGTGGCTCCTGAGCAGCAGTGAACCCTGCCACAGAGTGTGGAGTGCATCTCTGGGTACACACCCATGGGCGAGAGCTACTAATTATTCCTAGACCTCAAAGAGCCAGGATGTAAGCTCGTGGCATGACTAACCCTCTGCATCCACCCACTTCCTACCCCTGCCATGCATTCATTCCAGAGTCTGGCTGTTAACAACTGTATTTGATACTTGCTAAATTACCATAAGCCAAAGATAAACACCTGCTTGCTGACCATGACGCATGTGTTGGAGAGCTGTGGATGGAGAGGGCAGTGTTTACTGAGTGTTTTAGTGCATCATAGCCTCTATTTTGAGGCAGGGCGATCCAGAATCCCCAGATTCCCCATGTCAGTCAACGCTGTTTGCATTCCAGACAGAGACACACTCATTTGGCAACAGTATGAAAAATTTCAGGACACTCTCTGGGTATATATTGCCTATTTACAAACTGTACTAATGATTGTTTATCTACACACACAATATGCATCCTGTTATTCACAGAGTGCTGTGTGATTTGGAAAAAAACCCCTAATTAATAGAAAAAAGCATAATTTTCTTTGCTGTATTCCTCAGCAGCAGCTCAGACAGAAAGAAAGTGAATGACTTCTCATAAGACAAATGAAACATTAATGAAACTCATTAGATACTGACTTATGCCAAGGGAAAGGCCAGCAACTGAGGTAACTCCCTTTGAAGCCGTGGTGTCTCCTCATCATTTTGCTGTATTTACCTTCTGGTTTTTAGAAAAACTCCATGCTGAATAGCAGTATGCACATGAAATGTCAAGTAGTCAAGTACTGGAGGAAACCAGAGAAAGGAATTTATATTAGAACAAAACCAGTTTCCCATCATAAAGCTGGAGCATCTCTTTTGAGTAGGGGGAGAAAGAGAGTCCAATAAAAAAGCAGGAACTTCTCCTGGACCCGGGAGTTAATCAATTGCAGTACCAAGAGTGGATGGGAAGGACCATAATTTCCAGTCATTTCCAATCCCTGTAATTCTGCATGCCTCAAGAGGAGGCAGGTTTTGATGCACTACCTAACCTGGGCTGTACCTTTCTGCCTGCAGGAGGCTGAGCAGTAGTGCCTCTTGGCATCACAGGTTTGGGTCACAATGTCATCATGGAAATGCTGCTCAGACAATACTGTTATCAAATCATATGCTCATTAGAAGGTATTTTTTTAAATGAAGAATGAAGAAAACACAAAAATAGGCAAATCTCATCAAAGATCACTAGCGGCTATAAAGCAAGTATACATGTGGATGTGTGTATACCTTCAAAACACAAAAACATGTAAATCTCTATGTGTCCACCAAGTATCTTGCATGGAGCAGCTAGATAGCACTAGACAATGCTAAACAAAGGCAGATAGGGGTTTTTTTTTGAGAAAAAGTGTCATATTCATGTGTAGAGAGAAGCTCACCACCCCCAGAAGAAAAACAAGGAATAGTATCTACCTTGAGCTGCATCAGGTTTTCCAGGCTCTGCCATGCTCACTGCCTACAGGGCTGGAGAGTGAAGCTGTGGCAGAATGGGTGTAACACTGCAGTGCTGCAGAGAGCCAGGGCAATGGGTTCAGGCATTCAAAACCCACAGCTTGATCACAGAGCTCCGACACTCTCCTTTATCCAAGAGCAGACAGAAAAAAAAAAAAAATCAACCCAACCACGGGTCATTTAGTGCCAAACTTCTGCCTTTCCCTGGATGCACTGAGGAAGTAAGTTTCTGTAAGGGGATTTAACTGAATTTCCTCCCTCAGCCTTCCTGATGATTTGGCCCCACAAGCTTTTCCTAGAGATTATGTAGATGAGTGACTTGTAGATGAATGGGAACTAGGGGAATCCTTGTTCCATGTTTAGCTATTGACTCAGTATCAGACCGTAGAGGAGTCACTTGACCTTCACAAGACAGCACTCAGCCTAGGCAGACAATGGAAAGAAAACCCCAAAACATTGCTTTTTGCTGAAAACACAGAAACTTGCTTTTCTGGGTGAAGAATAGCTGTACATTTCTGTTAAAGTGTGGTTCATCAGATGCATCAAGACTGCTACCACACTAAATTCTTTATGAATTTAATCATTTAGGAGGGTGTCTGTGGTCACTAGATGTAAGGGGGAGATAATTTGTTTACAGTGAGGAAGGTGTGCAATTGCAAATGAAAATCTTCCTGCTCCTAACAGTACTATCTCACTTTTCTATTTGGGCATTTCAAACACAAGGTGCATCTTTTGCTCATCTTCATGATTACATAAAAATAAGGAAAAAGAAAAAATAACCACCATAACTAAGCAGTTCATATTATAATGGCTCCATAATTGCATTTAAATGCAATACAGTTGCTGATTAGTTTGCATGTGACTGAAACAAGAGAGTAAATAAACATTTAACAAGGGCTTTATTTTGCTCTGCTGTAATTGGTGTTCATCAGAACTATTGTGGCGGAGGTATACGGCAGCTAAATTGCTTTTCTTTTTATTGAAAAAAAAAGTAGGGAAATGTAATTTATTTCTGTACTTGACCCTCTAAAGATAGCACAGTCTGAGAGTTTCCATCAAGAGTCAAGTGGATTCAAACACATTTTGGCATTCCAGCAGCCCCCTCCCACATTTAAGCTGCTATTCCCATGTGTCTGTTACTAAATATAGAGCAGCTCTCCAGACTGACAGGAGAGGTGCTGATCCAGGCTCCTGAGCTTTGCTCCATGCACTCCTAATATGGCTGAACTCTGCAGCCAAGCGAATGCTCAGGAAGGACTCAAGAGGGTAAACTGGGATCATCCCTCCCCATGCCATGGGAAACTGAGCAGCAGCAGGCACAGAGAAGCTGTGACTTAACCTTTTGGTGTCTTGGCTGCAGAGCAGCTGTCAGCGAAGCCGACTGACTTCTCACGAAAGGGCACGGCTGTGCAGTAACGAGTGACGCCAGCCTCCAGCTGACACCAGCACTGAGAACTCCCACTTGGCCCCTCCATCTCTCACAGCAGCCAACCAGGTTACAGAAACATCTGGCTAGGGCAAGAAGGGACAAAATGCAGACAGCGTGCGTTGCAAATGTGTTTTAGGCTCATAAATGGACACGTAAAGCAACTCTTATGGGGGTCATTTTAGTCACACTTCCCACCCTAGTTTTAAGAGCAAGATAAAGCTTGTTTGCAGTGCTGGCATGTACATCTCTGCAGGGTATTGTGCTATGGAGGCCATGGGGATAGAGCCCAAGAGATTATTACAGAGAGCAATAGCTGATTTCATCTACAGCTATTTGCCAATGTTTGTATTACTAATTTAAAAACCTTTCCTGCATCATTCTGTGAGTTTTACAGGACTCCCTGAAAACACAGCTCCTGAAAATCAACCAGCAGAGCTACATGGAAAAATTTGCCTGCCTGCAGAATGTCAACAGTTATGCATGAAAAGAAGCTACAAATATGGCACAGGTCTTTTTCTGCCCCTCAACCTCACAATAAGTATTTTTGCTCCAAAGTCTCAAGCATCTCAATCTTATTAAACACCTCTGCTCCTTTTACCATCATTCTGTAAACAGTATGATACTCTGAGAATACAGCATTTGGAACTTTGAACTGCAGGCTGAGGATTTCCAAACCATAAAAGCACCCTCTGGGCATGAAACAGAAGTGTTCATTTAGACACCTCCAGCTCTTTGGAGGTTTATAAGGACATATACATTATAAATCAGTGCTGTACAAGGGCCAGATGAAACAGAATTCATTATGGAAAAGGCACAGTGAAGGAAACTTGAAAGCATCAATGGAGTGTAACCAGTACAAAAGTGCAGAAGAGAAGAAGGAAAAATTTCCTTGACACAAAATGTACTGTTTAGAAGTGTATAATTTACAGTATATTGCACCAACTTTTAAGTGGTCATGAGAACCTCTCATTGCTTTTTACTGGTGGGAGGAAGAAGAAACAATGCACAGAAAACCAAACTAATTTATTAAGATTGCAAGGTAGGAGACCAAACATGCCAAATTCTAAAATCTTAGGATAAAAGTCATCTCTAGTAGTGTCTAATGCTCAGGGAAGGTTCTGCATTTTGAAAACATTTCTTTGTGGCTGCTGTGGGTGGATAAGCTCCTGTAACCCTGGTAGGTAAAGGCAGATGGAAAATCCCTGCAGGAACTTCTTGCAATATGTTAAAGCTCCACTGAAGCTTATAAGAGAGTTTTAATTTTTTTTTTCCCTGTGTTTCTTTTCCACTTTCAGTGATGCATGAAGGAAGCTAAAACTGCAAATAAATTGAAGTTCCTGTTGCTCAAGTCCCCTCAGTACTGAAAGTGACAACTATGTATTTTTTATACTCGGAACAAGCCAGTAGCCACTGTGTGTTTCTAGCACCATAAATTGAATAAATAGATTGTCCTACGCCACCCTATTAAGCCCCAATGCAGCAAACTCCTCTTTGTACATTGATCTAACCTATCAGCCAGTGTTCATCAACAATAAATCAAAAGTGTGATCTAAAATACCTGTCTTCATAAGGCAAACAGTAGTGGGCCACCAGAAAACAGGTACAGATCAGAGGTATTTCTCTGAAATACCATACCAGTGGCTCTTGAAAATGCTCACTGAGGGAAGATAATCATCTCATCTTCTTCAATATACTTTAGGTATGCATTTAGGCAATTCAGAGCTTGAGAGCATGAACATCCCCTCACACTGTAGGTGTTTGTTAATCGTCATCTCAGCTGACTTGTGCTGTACATCATTAATCTTTCGATTCAAATGCCTATTAACTCAGTAAAACCTTAATTGTCTATCAAAATTGTACATATAATACGTAATTTCATCTCAAAAACCCAATTTGTTGGTTTTTAAATGTTTGTCTTCTTCAGATCTTCACAAACACAAAAATCAATTCAACCTTTTGGAACGTTTAAGCAGAAACTCTCAGTTTCCAAACATTTATTTTCATTCTCTCTTCCCCAAAACAAAAGTTAGGCAATTATAGTACAAAAAAAAAAAAAAAGGAGGGAAAGCAGGGGCAAAACCCACCCAAACCTAAACAAACAAAAATGAAGAGATGAGGTGGTGGTGCCAAATCCAAGCTTTCTATAGAAAAGTAAAAACTCTGCTATAATTGTTTCTATGTCCCAGACTTAGGTTGGTAAGTGCTTCAAATCATAACTGGGAACTGCCCAAATACCATAATAAAGTTGATGAGGTAGACTAGGTGGAATAGATTTCAGAAGCAAATAGAAATAAATGAGATATTGCTGATGCCCTCACCAAGGCCAGGCAGCCCCTAGCTTCTCTCCTAGAGGAAAGCCTCACCAGGCTTGCCACAGGCAGCTGCCAGGGCAGCACCTTGCAATGCTCTAACCTGAAAATGAGACCAAGAAAAATCAGGGTCCCTCCTGTTGCTTGAGGTGTTGTGTAGGAAAATACTGCCTGGAATGTTCATTAGCTGGGAACCTGAAAGCCAGCAGATTCTCGTAAATACTAAAAAATGGCCAAACTCATTGGCAGAGGTGGTCACAGCTAGGCTGTGACAGTGCACTCACAATTTGCAGCTGTGCCTTGGGTTGCTGGTCCTGCCCATCTCCTCACACCTTGCACCTCACACCCCCTCTTGCCAGGTTGTCTGCCAGCTGATCCTCATCCAGACATCTGTCTTGGCCAGGTTCAGGGAAAAAAGGGAAATGATACCATCTGGACCTGCTTAAAAAAAGCCACAGAGCAGAATGTCACCAGCCTACAGAAGGCACAGCAGCCAACCCACAGCTGCCATGTGAGCACTCAGCAGGAGCTGTGACAGAGCAGCTCTGGTGGGACACACCTCCGAGTTTACTGACAAGGGAAAAACTGAGCTAATGATCAATTCTTGCCAGATCCTGTCAGTGGAGCAATTGTGGCTCTCTGATCAGCTTCATTTGAAGTTGTTGGCAGATGAAGCAAAGTTAGCAATGCCAGTTTGACTTAATCTATCGTTTGTAGCAAGAAGACCTGCTCAGAGAGCAGTGACACCTCTAAGCCCTTAATGTGATTGGGGGAGTACAGAAGCAGCAGCTGAGCCCTGAGCAGTGCCCTGGTTTCACAGCCTCTCTCCAGCAGGAAGCCTTGTTCTGAGGCAAGAGAGCAATTAGGGACTGATCAAGACATTTTAAGTAGGGGTCAAGATAGGGGTTGCTTAAGGGGTTGCTTCTCTAGACACCTGCAGTTCCTACCCACAGCAGACCCAGGTGCTCACAGTTCTCTCTTTCTTCCAGATGCACCCAGCTATAGCCCCCAGTTCCCCTCAAACCTCCACATCCAACATAAAGCAGATCTTGGCTCCAGTGTAGGCAGAGAAGCACACAACTTGACACAACCTAAGCACCTGATTTCACCCACCTTCCCAAGCTCTTCAGCCTGCTACATCAAGGTTGGGTTGGGAAGCTCTCCATGAGCCCATTGAAAGAAAGATGAGCACTGAGGTGTTGTTAGTGAAACTGATGAATATTTTGACCTTTTAATTCCATTTCATCTCTACATCTGAGACATAAAAGGCATCCTGCAGAGGAGTTCCTGGTGGAGAGAAGAATTGAATACACAAACTCCTACATTTGTGCATTTGAATGTACTGGCTGGCTTTTTCCACACCAGAGACATGCTGTCCTTGAAAATTACAGTGATTCATCTCAATTCAATCTACACATAGACATTTTAAACCCACTCATTTGCCTTCCATCATACAGACACATGCAATCACATTATAATTCTTCAAAACATAGAGTGCTCCTTGGTTCTTACTGGCCTCTTGGCTTAGAAATTTTATGTTCTCTAATATTAGGTGAATAGTGTATTTGGTCCATTTCTCTTTTAAATCCTGAACCTTCAATTACAGCAACATAATCTAAATTTGAAAAAAGATTTATGTGGGCTTTCTTACACTGACACAGAAAGCATGCCTTGGTCAGTCTTGGATGTAAGAAAGGGTCCTGCCATATGGAGGTGGAGCTTGGCAAATAACTTTTATACATCAGATATATAGAGAGAGTGTAAGGGCAAATGAGCCATGTTGGATATAAAGTCATCTCTTGTTCCAGACAAGGATTTGACCATTATCAGCCTGTATAATCTCCCAGGGATATATGTTAAGGATGCCTTAGTCCCTCAGTTATTCTGAGTCTGGAAGATTTTCAGTTTTTAAAAAAAATGCTCCTTAAAAAAAAAATGCTCCTTCTACCCCTTCATATTACCTGAGACTTCTTACAACCACAAAAAAACATATCAATACTGGGATAAAACTCCCCAGTTTATCCATGAGGCAGGATACTGTGATCCTCATCATCTCGCCCTGTGCTGTCTGGAGGACCATAGAGCACAAGGAAGGCTGTAGAACTTGCCCAAGGTGATGGCCAAGCTCCTTTTGTGGCAGCCCTTGCAGGACACTCCCTCCCAGGGCAGGAGGCACATCTGGACATGCATGATGAGACCCCACACCAGTGCTGGCAGTGGGGTGAAGAGGGATTGGTACTTGGAGAGTCACTGGGAAGGTGGCACCAATGCCCTCCAGTAAGAGCCAGGCTTTGCTGCTCTCACCAGGAAAAGGTTTCATATTAGGCAGAGATGACATCTTGTTCTCTTTAGAGCTGCCTCCCAAGATTTGCCTTCCTGAAATATAAAGGTTAGGCATATTTTTGAACAAAGAGGACAATTACACCAGCTAAAGGAAATGCACATGCTCCCAGATGGCTCAAACATTGTGCAAACAAGAGTGAAGCTTATCAATGCATTATTTATAATCTGCAGACTGAAATGAGAGGTTGCTCAGTCTGGCCAGGGAAAGGCATGGAGAAATCCAGTTAGAGTCCTGAAAAGATGAGTTCAGGTGAAGATTCATGAGGCAGCAAGAAAAGAAAAAGGAGATAGCATGGTGGGTAAGGAGGCTTTAGGCTGCAGGTTTAATTATGTGATGACTGAGAGAGGAAAAGAAGTGCTTTAACCAGTTCTCAGCACCATTTCAACACAGGTTTTACTGCTTTCCCCAGAACTATTTGGACCAAAATGTTCTATTAACTACAACATCTCTTGTTCCTTCCACTTTCAAATCCCTGAAGTTCCTTGATAGCCATGAATGTCCCTTTGATTATACCTCCATTTCTGAGCAATGCCTATCCTTGAATATGTGTGTTCTAGTGACTTTAGTCTCTGCCCTCCCTGTAATATCTGGTTTCACATCCTGCACAAGCAGATCAGGTTCCTTTGTTTTGTTTCCAAGGTGTCTGGTGTTTATGTGTGCAAATATTTCCGTTGGTTCTTTGTGATCAGCACTGAATTTGGGCAATGAAAACTCAGTTGACATGGAAAACTGGTAATTTAATTTTCAAGTATGAGATGTGATTGATGAGGATAGATAATCCTGCAAGAAAAAAAAAAGGTGCCAGTTTGTCTTGTTACCATCTTAGGGATAAGTAGTTTCCTACACTTACAACTGGTGGCTGGCAGTCTCGCTTCTGGAATTCACAAATGTACAGAAATCCAATGTATTTATGTATTTACTTCAAGGCTCAGCTGGGGGAGGCCAGGCTGACAAGCACAAAACCTTATATCTGATTACTCCAACTTCAGGCTTCAGGGCCATGAATGGAGTCGTCTGGGGAGTTGTATATAAAGTACACATATGAGGAACTGATCTGTGAGTACATGTCCATGGGCAGTGCTGAATCTTCACTCTTTTAACAACTTACAAACCGTTCAGAGGCTGAGGTCTCCCAATTTACACTCAGCTAAACAGAAATGGAAGCCTAAGTAAATCCATAGTGACAAAATGAAACCTTTCCCTGTTTTACTATCACTAGTAAAACTCTACAATCATCAGGCTATTTTTAATGCATGTGCTCATTTTACAGCTGTATGACATTTTTATGAGAGGACTCAGGGACACCCACACATTGACTCAGGGTAGGGAAAGCATGGCACCAAGCAGTGCACATTTTCTTTCCCATGCCTGCCAACACGCTTCATTTTTGTAATACAAAAACCGGCCACGGAGACCAGGAAGCAACAACCTGACCCGCTCAGACTTTCACCCTCTGGACTCCAGCCCAAACTGTCACACATTCATTACTGAGCTGGGGCAGGTCCCCTTCCCCCACACTGCCATCCATTCAAAGCCTTCCTGGTGGTGAAGCCTATCACAGCAACTGGCTGGACAAGGCACCTTCCACATTGGAGTGACTTACAATGTCATTTTGTGACAAAAAGCAGCAGATCAGGTTTATCTCTCTCATGGATTTTGAAGCACACTGTCTTCAAATGGACCCTGCTTTTTTATTAAAAGGAGTGTAAAAGTGAATCCTTTTTGCTGTAAGAGCTCCTTTCTGCATTCCTTTGGCTAGAGAGAACACAGGTAGCAGCTGTTGTGTATGGCTAATATGATGCATGGTTATTTGTATAAGGAGCTAAGACTCAGGGAATTTACTTACTGTTTGTTTGAGGATAGGGAAGGTGATTTAAAGTTGTTCCCCTTTTGTAACCAAGCAAGTCACCTTTGACATCAAAAATTACAACAGGAATCTGCTGCAAAAGTTTGGATTTGCACACATACATTACTTAAATCCAATCCCAGTAAAAACCTGTCATATTAGCACGTTACACATGAACTTAAAGACTTAATCAGTTTGCCTCAGACTCACAAGCAAAAAGCTCCTCCCTCTCAGCAGGTTTAATACGTTCTTTACAACCAAGATGACACAGGACTCCACCAGTGAAGCTCACCTGGGCTGGCCCTGGCAGGGGAGCAAGGATGCTCTTCCTGGCTGGGAGGCTGGAAAGGCAGGCCAGCACTGGGAGCTATGCAAAAGGCTCTCTGATCTCCTCGGAAAAGCTAAGGGCCGCTCCCCAAACCCGGTATCAAACGCGTGCAAAGCCCTGTGCAAGCAGCGCTCCAAGGAAAGGCATTACGCGTGTGACCGCCGGGGCTGCGAGCCCGGGTGACTCCGCTCCCTCCCGGCACAGGCAAAGGCCCAGGAGAGCAGCACCGCACCGGGCTCCTGCTGGGGCTGCTGGAAAAGCAAAGAAACCCTGGCCTTGGCAGTGCAGGGAAAACCTGGGAATGTGCACCCTGGGGACTCATACCTGACAACAAAAACCCTCCAGGCATCCGCAGAGTATTGCTGCATTGCATTGGTAATGTGCAGCAGAGGGAAAACAAAGAGTGGGAAGATGAAAAAAGCAGTGGCTGGAAAAATCTTTCTAACAAAGAAAGACAAGGACAAATGTTTTTCTTACTTATGGCAAGCTTTTCTGTGTGAAATTTAATTTTCAGACTTTTTAAAGTCCCCTTCAAAAGTAAACCTTATCATAGCTGTTGATATACATAAGAAAGATAAATATATAAAATTCTGGCTTATGCTCCCAAACCTATACAACTTTCATGACAACTAACTTTTGCTTCAGAAGGAAAGTAAATAATATAAGTGACATTTATTAGGGTGAGCTTGAAAGTTACTTTAATAAAAGTGACTTTGAGATAAGCTTAAGGCATTGGTATAAATGCCAGCGATGCAACTGAATGAAAAATAAAGCAATTTGGGATTTTTGCTTATTTTATTCTTCTCCCTGAAAAGAACTTGTATGAATAGAGAGCTCTTTAATATCAAGATAGACACATGATATTTATCAGATGCAATAATAATTACCTCTTACCATAAGTAAAAATCTCAAGACAACTAAGGCTCTAAGAACATTATTTTTAACCTGTGTTTTAATAGATGAATTAGTATAAGTACATGGTAGCCAGGGTGAATTGTTTCTTCAAGCAGAAGTTTTAGCTTTATTTGGTTCCATTTTAAATGTACATCCTTGTGTGCTTTTCACAAACCTATTAAAACTGTCTACAGACTACAGTTTGTTAGATATAAACCTATTTAAATTGTTCTCCACAGACCATGTGACCTGCCCATTTTACACAAAAAATAGGCAAAAGCAACTTATATTGCTACTATATCCACTAGCTGCCAGAACAACAACAAAAATAAAATTAAAATTGAGTTATTCAATGCAGATTGCCTCAGGAGGCGACTGGTAGAGTAGAAAAACTGTATTGCAGGAGGCATCTTCTAGATGGCAAAAGGTCAAATTTAAATTAAAACTTAGTTAAACTAAACCAGAGTCAAGGATTGAATAGGAGAAGAAAAAGGAGAGTTTTGGTCTAGAATGTTTTCACTATATTTTAGCCAGGCCAAAATGATGTGAAGGTGAAAATGCAAGGCCTGATTGAAGAGATGGATAACTGTGATAACTGTGGATATGTGATAGTATAAAACTAGGAATAGCTAGTGAAGGATAACAATATTCAAATATCCTTGAGGATGTCACACATCCAGCTGGAACACGTGTCATACCTTCGGCCAGGACATCTGATGGGTCCCCACCAATCACTCAGCTCCAGACTTCATGTGGACCCCAGGCTCCTCAAGCCAGTGAGTCACACAGGGCTTTGGGGAAGGAGGATATGGACTCACATGTACAAAAAGGATCCTTCTATAAGCACAATTCTCTTCCAGATTTCTTAAAGAGCATTTAAGATGCTGATAGATATTGCTGAGGCCCTAGTAAAGTGAGCACAAAGACACAGTGCTTTGAAACAGTCCTTTTTCTTGGACCACTCCTTAACTTCTTGGACACCTGGTTTCCCTAAAATAATGCAAGGAAATAACCTTTCCTCTTCTATTTTGCAGGGTTGTCCTTTCAACAAACTGTTTTGAGACACAAGATTTCAGATATAGCAGCATGTATTGAAGACATGCACACACACACACACACACCCCCCACACACCCACACACCCAAACACCCACCAGCACTTTAAACCCAAACTTTTAAGGTGTGGGTTTCCTTCTGATAGCTACATTCCAGAAGAAAACTGTGCTTTGTTTTGATAAGTAGCAAATACTAGCACAAGGGTAGAGAGCTCTAGGGAAAAACTCCCAAACAATCCCATTTTTGAGCATTGTTATAGGACAATTTGAACATGCAGTAATTTTGAAGTATGATTTTTCTCTTTGTGAGAATGAACTCTAACACATGGAGTCTTGTGCAGACAGTCAGTCCTTGAAATTTTTTGTCTGTCTAGATGCTTTTGCATCAGAATAAAGGGAAAACCATGAAGAGCAGCTTCTGAATACCTAAGGACATACAGGCACTCAGAGACAGGTTCCTCCTTCCGGGCTTCCTCCGTGCACCAAGCACTGCCAGCAGGGATAACCTATTTTACCTACAGGGTTGTACATGGCAATTAAAATTATCTCTCCCTGCACATGGTCTGGAAGCTGCTTGCCCTGCAGACTTGTTATGCCCACAGCCATCTTCTCCCAGTGTCCCTCCACAATCCCCTGCCACAAGAAGGGCAGATAAATTTGGTGCACCAAGAGGGGCTCACTGAGCACAGTGGCACAGCTGGCACTGCAGAAAGCCCCTAAAGCCAAAGTCAGGTGACCCACAGTGCTAAGGGCTTGGATTCTCATCTTTTGTTGAGAAAACTTTTGATTTAAAAACTTTGTTTTTTAAATCTCAGGGCAAAACTTGTGACTCCTGTCCCTTGCTAATGGACACATTACACTGGAATATGGTATTCTGTCTTCCTGCTTCTTTGCACCATGCTGCCATTCTCTGGGTGGAAAGAAAAGTAGTCCTCTTTACACAAATGAAGTAGATTTAAAACAATTTAAAAGGAAATTATAAATCACAATTATAAAACAAGAAAGAACTTATCTGTTCCCCTGTACAGCCTGGGTTAATGTGACTGAAAGGACATGTGGACACAGGTCTGGGAATCTTTTTAGCAGAAATACTTTCTGGGATGTCAAAAAAGAATAGCCCAAAATGGCAAGTGTTTGGTAGTTTTTGTTTTGCTTTGTTTTGTTTTTCCAAAGGGCTCCCCTTACAAAGACAGTGGTTTGAAAGAAAATCTGTAAATCCCCCACTCAACCTTTCAATTCTTGTCAGCTTTCTCACATACAACACAACTACTTTTTATTGTTCATGTTCAGTAATTTTGGCTAACAAAGGTAGGCTCTAAAGTGAAGCAAGCTCAGACCAAGCTACCTGCAGAGAGCACAATCATGTCTTCAGTAATCCCAACCTTGACATGGATTTTCAGGCTTAAGCACTCACTTCAGCATTTATTTCGCTCAGCCTTTAGCAAGGTGCCAGTTTTTAGCTGGTGTGGTGCTTACTTTCCAAAGCACGCAGTTGTAGAAGACTGAGTACGACTGAGCTGGTAGTTTTTGCTCCCTAGAAACTGAACATCTCTTTTTGTGGCTGCACACAAGCCACTTCAGTAATATTCAAAGCAGCAAAAAAATCAGCAGGAAATTCATGCTTGTGTTTCTCTCATCATTGATCCTCAGCACCTAAACTGGCCACCCACTCATTTTTTTACCACTATTTCTACTCTGTTGCAGGCTAGTGCATTTGAGGACTTCTCATCATGGCCCACATAAGTCCTTCCTTTCCTCCTCCTGACTCCACAGTCTTCAGGTAATCCTGATGGCCTGTATCAGAAATGGTGATGCCCCTTTCACAAACCCATTTCCCCCTTCCCTTTGTTCTCCCTGATGTCCCTCTGAAGGGTGTTGTACTCACAACTGACAGGACTGGGAGATTTTTAGACACATGACCTTTTGTAGAATCATTGACTCATAGAATGGCTGGGATTAAAACTCTCCTTAAAGATTATGTCATTCCAGCTCCCCTGTCATGGAGGGGTATCCTCCTGCAACATCCCAAAGAGAAAGGCTGCAGAAATAGGAATCACTCCATTTCCTTGTCTCACACTTTCCTGCAAAGAACCATCATGAAAAAAACAGAGAACAAGCCGCTGGCACTTCCATGCATGCACTGGTATAGCTTTGGTGGCTGGCTTATATGCTAATATCTGCACTTCACTGAGTTCACATACATTCAGTGATTAATGGCAAACTTCAAGTTAAGAGTATAAATGCAAGATGAGACAGCAGTCACCCCTTTAATGGGTAACAAATCACACAGTATTCACTTTTTGTCCCTTTATCCCCTAACCCAAGATTAGTAGTAAAACAACACTCAGAAAGGGATTTAATTGGGTGGCTTTATTTTACAGCTCAAAGAGATGAACAACCTCTAAACAAAAAGTTTGTGGCACTGTTCAGTGACAGCTGTCAGAAAGGAGGGGAAACCCTTGAGACTCTTCCCCTGCAAGTTGCTGTTTGTAGCCCACTCTCTGCTTGGTCTTGCAAGCCTGTGATTAAATGTTGTGAAAGACAGGCAGTGCTAAGCAACAGAGAGGACAACACACAGGGAGTCAGCCCCCAGGTTGGAACAGACTTTGAGCTGTGAACTCAACATTTCCAGCTTTTGAGGAGCTTTGAATTTTCTCACACAAAGATTAGTAACCAGGCATGCTTCTTAAAATGGCTTAAAGCTAGCAAGGCTGAATCATGAAGATCTTTGATGCCTAAACAGAGCTTTCCTTCCCATCCACAGCTGTGCATGCAAAAGATGATAAATTAAATTAGCTATTGTTTCTCCAACTGTTTGCCCTGACTAAGAGTATGATTTTGGGAAAAAAACCAAACCAAAACAACTCCGGAATTTAACAATTAAACAAAACCAGTCCTATTTTTATATTTGTATACATAAACTGAAAAGAAGAATTCCCTTCCATTTGTCCATTGTTCCCTCCCTACTCCCATAACAATTAATGAATATACATTAATTAGCTGAATGATCTGTTCTCCAAGATTTTTGATTTTTGGCTTAGTGACGATATACTTGGCATGAATCGCACTAATTTAGAAGTCATTTGGATGTTCTAGTTTGCCATTATTCCATTATTTTTTAAAGTGAAATCCCCAAAAATTATTAATGCTCCAAGGAGAGGCTCAATTGCAAACAGTGAGACTGTCACATTCTGAAGAGAACAGCTCACAATATCCTTGCTCAGAAAAAACATGCAGATTCAAGCTGGATGGTTCATTCCTCCTTGCCAGATTCCTGGGCTACCACTGAAAGTACAAAGAAGGAAGCATCAGGCTTTGCTATTTCAGAAGGAAGCATCAGCTTTGCATTTGAGGATTTCTCATAAGTAGCCCCTGACTCCCAGTAAACTACTACTACAAGTCAAAGGGCTCTCCTGGGAAACAGAAGTTGAGCAGGAAAATCAAAATGAGAAGGTTGTTTAGTGAGGACTAACAGCAAGGTAGCCAAAGGCTGCAGAAGAAAGGTGCTGATGGGTTCAGTGTTCACCATTTCAGCAACAACCCTCTGCAGGAGAAGGGCTGCAAAGCAGATGAAGCTCTGAATTGTGAGAGGGTGGAGGACAGTCCCTCCCCCAAGGGCTGGCCATAGAGCTACAATCCCCCACCCTTCTCAGGAGGATTTCACACCTCTCACGAACCTCAGATACATCTCCCAGGTCAGTTTTCTTCTGCTGGGATATAAGCAGTCCTTCACTTGCATTCTTGGCAGGAAGGCTTGCTTCATTAACAAGTGTTTAAAAAGAAGCAGCAGATGCTCTCCTCCTTCAGCACGTAACAACAGCAAATAGCATAATCAGGGGCTGATTACAAGACTGATTTCCACTCTCTAATTTAAGACATGGAGCAGGTAATGGCATATACTGCACAACATGTGCCATAGTCTGTGTGCTGATCATTCCATGCCATAAACTCCTGCAAGGCAAAACTTTTTCAACAGCATTTCTCACTTCTGAAAGGCTATGAGAGACAAAATAATGTCCTTATTTTGCCTGCAATAAAATCCAAGTTCTGGACACATAATCCACAGCCCACAGGCTGAGAAGATCAGAAAAGGAAGAGGACTAGTCAGACTTGCAGGATCCATTTTGAAAATGTCAGCAACCACACAGACTGTTCCAATGGCAACAAGCTCAGGGTATTTAAACATAGTGATTTTATCACCCAAATGATAACCCTTATTATACTGTGTAAACTGTGTCACAAGTTAAACTGTGGCAGGAGCAGAAAGGGTATCACCGAAGGAAGATAACCAAAGCTGTCCTTTAAACACTGTTCTGGGTGAAGAAATGTGAAAGACAAGGAGCAGTTTCAATGGGAAGTATCTGAAGTTGCTGAAACGAAATGGACAATGAAATAATAAACAAAATAAAACCTGGGCACAAGACATTTCTGGTACAATGAATCAAACAGGGGCAAGGAGCCACAACATTTTTGAAGCTTGTCAAGCCACACTGAACAGCCAGCTCATCCCTGGAGTGTCACCAGCATGCCCAGCACCACCTAGCAGAGGGACCTGCATGAAATGCATGGGATCTGCTGTAAAAAGCAGAAATTCATTCCTTTCAACCTGGCAGAGAAGCTGAGGGATGCTAACTTCACTTTGGAAGTTGAAAAGTATGCAAAAATAAATAAATGCTACTTAGAAAGAAAAGCTTTGAGGTCTTGTTATGTTCTTAAACAATACAGTGTTTCAATAGTTTGGGGCCCACTCCTCTGAACTTGAGCTTAATTTCAGCTTCTACCACATCAAACTTTTTGTCCTACCTCTCAAACCCCCTTGGGATACAATTCCTGTCTTGTCACCATATTTAAACGTTACTGTCACTCCACCACCAGGAGCATCATCCTCAGTCACCTGAATCTCCACTTCTCCCATGATCCCATGTTTGCCCTCTCTACTTCTTCCCTTACCATCAGAAAAATCGGTTTCATCATTCATGAATGCTTCTTTCACTCGCCCACCCCAAAGCATGCTTTCCCCACAAACTACCCAGAATAAACAATCTGAGGAAGGATGGTCTTGCAGCAAGATGGTGCTACCACTCCCACAAGAGGAAAAGAGGGTTCACACTGTCCCTCTTCCTGTTTTCTTTTGTTTTGCACATCACAAAATGATGAGCTGATGCACATCATCTCAGTCCTTGAAGACCAAGACTATGACTTTCCACACGTAACACTGCATGGGATCTCTGCCATGACTGGCTTAACTAAATGCCATTGAATGAAAATACTTGTAGCAGTACATTTCTAATAATGAGACTTATGGAAAAACTCCCCTTGCCTTTTACAGTCACTTTACTACCTGGATCTAAATTACATTAAGAATTTATATTTTCTTTCACTAAACTTTGTGAAAAACTTCAGAATTTGGAACCACGTGCCATGTGCCCATGACATGTTGTATGTTCCTATACATACACAAAAAGACCCGCAATGTTTAGCCTTGCAGATCCTCTTATTAAAAATTAAGACCAGTTTTTAGTAAAGATTTCTCATCAGAATTCACCTATATCATGCATTTATTTTAATATTTATTTAGAACAACTGTGACCTTTCAGAGGATCACCCAAGAGCTTATTACATTTTTCTAACCAAAATGAAATTGCTTTAATTTTGAGGCTTTATTGTTGTTACAAAGATAAGGAATGGCAGAGTACAGTCAACTGTAATATGGCAGAATGCAATAAATATGGCTTAGTGTAGAGGCTGACTGAAGTGACCCACGATACACAGCACTGTATGAAAAAAAGCATTTCCAAATGGAAAGAATAACCAGCAAAAGTCTTCCAGCAAGTGAAAGAACCAGGGAAGATTCGCTCTGAGTAGTGAACTTGCCTCTATCACCTTCCAAAAGCTAAGAAGGGAGAGGAAGGGCAAAAGCTTCCATCTGAGGATCTGCTGTGGAAGCAGTAGGAGAGGATGCACATGCCATCAGTTTGAGCAAGCTTTATGGACACCCTGGTATCAGCATGTCCCAGGTAGGTTTGTGTCAGCATTACCCAATTAGTGTATGCAATGAGGTGTTTCATTTGATCCTTTTTAAAAATTCAATTTGATTTCCTCTTTCTTTCAAAATGCAAGATCCTAGGAGATCTGAGGCAGCCTGGCCAAAAGGCTGCCAGCTTTCTGGCTTTGTTTTGGCAGAGGTTTGCTGACACATTTATTCAAAACCTTTTAGTTTTCCTGCAACATTGCTGGGTGGCTCTAACAAAAAAATCCAGCTTCTTGCTTTCCTTGCTACTATCCAGTGATACGCAGATCTCTATGGAAATACAGAGGGAACAAATATCAAATACACTTATTTGAGAACAGAGACTGTGATTATTTTTTCTGAATACTTTTAAAGGAATCTTTTCTGAGAAAAAGGCTTTTGTCCCTGGAGAAGTCTTTGTTGTTGTGGGGAGCAGGCTGCTCCTAAGCCTTGACCTCACCTCTGGCTCATTTTGTCAGTGCAGCAGCCGGAGCCTCCTTCAGCCACAGGGAAGAGTTTCATTCCTGGCCTGGAGAGCTGCAAGCATATTTATTTACTGAATACAAATAATCTCCATGTGTTATGCAGCTTGACTATCTAATGTCAGTACTCACTCGGAACAGAAGGTAATAACTTGAAGAGACCCATACCTGCCAAATCTAACAATCAAAAATTCACTTCCTCTTCCAAACCAAATCCTGTATTTTAAAAAGTTCATCTCTCTATCAGGATATTTACCACATTCTGTATTCATCCCAATGACTGCTGAGCAGTTACTTATCAAAGCATTTGTCTGTAAAGTGGCAAAGAAATATCCATTTAATTTTGACCTTTAAAGAAAGGGGGAAATGCTTAAGTGGCAGACTGGATTGCAAAAAGGACAGAGAGCCTTCACCCTTTGGACTGCCATCTAAAATGAGTAGCTTGTGGGGGTCTTTGGTGAGCTCAATCAAATGTGCAGCAGACAGCTGTCTGGACTGCACCAGGCAGGCTGCTCTGAGGGCTTTGAGAGGGCTGCAATCCATCTCTCACTGGCTCCTTCCTGGGGACAGGCTGCTCCAAACTGAGATGAGCTCGTTGGCTTAGCTGGGCTGCACTTCTACTGCAAGGGGGCAGAGTGGGCTCAGTGAGAAGCTGGAAGGTGCCAGCCTCTGAAAAAATGCAGAGTTGGGACTACTGCACTTACTTTCCAGAGTTCAGCCTAAGGGTCAAGAAAGATCACAAAGAGAGCCTATGTGAAGGAACATAGTGAGAGGTTATCACCAGAATTGTTATTGCCTTCTTCCATTTCAAAGCATGAGACTTTTAATTTCCTCCTTACACCTCTGATACAATTTTTCAGTGTTCAGCACTCTGTGGGGACTGTTGATATATAAATAACTAATTAGATAAGGCACCATTTATCCGAGAAAGCCACAGCCTTGTGAAGGCAGGCTTACATCAGAGCAGAGACTGCATGAGTTTTATAATGCACTCCTGGCTTTTGAAAGAAAGCCAGGCCAAGCCCTGTATCACTTTGTTGACTGAAGGCATACTTTTCCAAAAAAATCAAAGCTGAAGTTGGATTCCTGAGCCTGTGTTTGAGCTTCAGAAGTGCAGCTGGATTTTCAGCCTACCAATACCCTTGAAGTTAGTGTGTGTTCCAAGTATGCTGGAAGTCAGAGGAGTTAGTAGGTGCCAAGGTCTGGCAGCATGGCCAAGATGTCCAGAATGCTCTTCAGTGTTTCAGAGGTATGCAGGAAGCCTTAGCTAAAAATCCCAGCCAAGACATAGGCAACCATGGTGTTTTTCTTGCCTTCCCTAATACATGAAGGATTTTGGTGAAAACAGTCCTCAGACTTTCTTGTGCCCTCGTTGCCCTGAGAGTTGTCCACCTCTGCTACTGAATTGCATATAGGGTCTGGTCTCTGTTTCAGGCTCAGTTATGTTTCAGGCTCAGCCCTGGGACTTTAGAGGGTAGGAAAGGGGAGAGATGGGAAAGCATTAGCTAAAGAATTATAAGAAAACTCTGGCAGCTACCAAGCTAGATTTGCCATATATTTCTGTCAGAGAAGGGATGAAAAAAAAAAATCTACAAAATCAAACTTGAGAAAGCCTGTCTTCAATTATATGCCTTCTCTGTTGCCAGAAAACATTACAGTGAGTAAGTGGAGACAATTGCCTACCCCTAAAAGCTATTTCTTACTGAGAAAAAAATTGCTCTGATCATTTTTGAGGATTGAAGGTTGACAAGGAAGCAGCAGAGTCTTTCTCAGATCTTTAAAGACAGGAATATGACACAGGAATGCCTGAAATCAAGGACAATTTCTGTCTCTGTCTCAGTCCTCAGCAATGAACACACATTAAATGGTATAAGACTCAAACAATGTCTGCCCAGAGAGGTTTTTAAAAGGATTCAGAGGTGGGAGAGTGTCTCCAGACAACCTACAAAGACCACCTTTCAGAGAAGTTTTGGGAAAGAAGGGACATGCTTCTTAGTTTGCAGAAGGGCCAATGCAGAGAAACATCCTGTGCCGTCAGTACAAAAAAGCCTGTGCTGTCTGTCACAGCTTACCCAAAGCAGCTGCCCAGGATCAGGCATTATGGGTGAGAGCTTCACAGATGAGCAGATGAAAATCCTTCTACTGACTTTCAATTTATTCTGGTTAAGAAGGTTATCTCTGTTAGATACACTTTTTTCTGTATAGGCACTGAACATTTACTCAGCTATGCTGTCCCCCTGTGCCTAGTGTACTGCAGTGGCTCTTGGCACACTGCCTTCTCATATCCCTTGAATATCTTCTACACATTTTTTTATATAGTTGATAATGCTATGTTACCATAATGAGGATGTTTCCTGTTTTGTATCACTTATCATCGAGACAAAGAGCAAGGAAGTTAAAGGCCAAAGAAATGCAAACCAACTCTGTCATAGCAAAATAAAAATAAATTGTGTTTAGAGCTGGACACATCTGGACTGCAGACTCTGCACCAGTAGCTGTCACAGGGGAATCTGTAGGGATCCCATGCGTCCAGTTGGTTCAGGTGAAAATACTGAAATGAAGCCTGCACCGAGAAGGCAGATCCACCCTCCAATGATCTGGAAGATGAAGCATGTGCTATAGTTAAAATGGGCCAAGATCTGACAGTATGTTCTTCCTGACCCTCCTCAGAAGAGCAGTGAGAACATCCATTATTTGCAGAAGGTGGGCTGGCGGGCAGACGGGTTTCACACCGGGACTGCCACTGCTGTGCTCCCTTCCCTGCACAGAGGTGTGTGCAGGGACAGGAGTGTACGGCCCATGGTGTGCTGGCTTAGGGCCTGATGCAGGGGACAGATGGGCTGGGAGAACGGGCCATGCCACGGAGCAGCAGCTTGGCAGCAGTCACTGAGCTTGGTGAGTGCAGAGAGATGTCTCCTGGTGTTCACAGGGAGTGCTGCAATGACTGCCTTGGCAAAAGGCACCCTCTCCTTAGTGAGACATGAAAGTTGGGGCAGACATCAGCAAAGCACCAGGACTCCTGGCAAGTATCCTTTAAGCCGTTCTGAAAAGAGCTCATTGGGCACAAAGAGGATGGTTTTATCTGTCCTTTCAGCCCTTATCTTCTTCATTCAGTCAGCTAGAAAAGTTGACAAGCTGTTCAAATGACCTTGGCAGCTCTGTGACACAGGTGACATTTCTGGATGGAGACCAACAGCTAATTTTCAAACAGCCCAAGTAACCCTACTGTGTAAGAACTTCCAACTCCACCAGTACAGAAGCAGCTGATGGAGCCTGGTGTCACATTGCATGGAAGTCTTACATCCAGCATGTTTGTCCGAATAGTGGACATGAGTTGCAACAAAAGAAATTCTAACTAGACATTAGGGGGATAAAAATCATCACAGGATGAATGAACACTAGACTGGGTATCCAGAGGGGCTGTAGAACTGCCATCCTTGAAGATATTCAAAGCCCAACAAAATAAATGAGCAATGTGATCTAAGTTAAACGAGGTCTGATCAGGAAATTGGCACAGACAATCTCCCAAGGTCCATCCAACATAAATTATTTTCATTCTTCTATAATTTCTTGAAGCCTCATGATAAAATTACCTAGGCCTAAAGTAGACAGCTTGGGGATAATGGGACTTCCCTACAGGAAAGCATCTCTTGAGAGTCGCGGCATTGGAGAGCACTTATCCAGTCCAAAGGCAGCTACATGACAACAAGGTACTAGAAATAGCTAGAAAGTTTGAAAGATTATTCCAGATAGAGTGAATTTTGGCACTTTTACATGGATCTTTTGCTGTTGTCAGAATCTATGCAGACATGTTGCCCCCTGTACAATGCAAGGGCAAATCAGAGCCTGCGAGATGCACCATAAGTGATGCCAAACTATCATGGCAAGCATTCTAACAATGCCTATAAAATTATATACAGGACTCACACAATTACAGTTACTAAATGCCTTAATTACAAAACACAGCATGAACAACCCCTAGATGATGAAATCCATTCCAGCAGATCTGTGCCAGGAGGCCGGCTGGGACCTTGATCTGAGCTTTTAAGAGCAAATCACAACAGTGTTTTATTGCTTTCACCACCCTCAAAAGATCCAGCTCAGTTGCTGAAATTATTGCAATGCTCAAAGGGTGAGAGAATTTTCTTTTCTTCTGCAATTAAGGAGTATAAAAAACAAAAGATGCTGTGTGCAATTGCCTCATTGCTACTGACAATGGATTCATGTACTGGTCTACAGTGTATCCACCAATAAAAAGGCCCAAGTTTGGTGAAAAACAACTTTGTCAGATATATTCTGGCATAAAAATTCTATACTTCTATACATGTCAATAAATCAGAGATGGTTATTGTTTTATTGGTGCTGGCTGTCTAATATTTTAAAGCACTTCTTATGCAAAAATGTAAAGGCAGGTTGCAAGAGTGCAGTTATATAGACTGTACAAGTAATGGAAATAATTGTGCTGCATTTTACATTTGATAGCAATGAGCAACTAGGTATCAGAATGATAGAAAGGACTCCTAAATTGCTTCTTGCCATTAGAGAATTATATTCCATATGATTTTTTTTTGTACTAGCCTTACCATCACAGTATCTTTAAAAAGTGGTTAACTCTTCCATAATGTTGCTTTCCCTTTTCTTATCCTAACTAAGGATTATATTCACTGCCTACTACTGTGTCCTACTGATCATTACCTCTGCTGTTGTTTTACATCTTGCATTTACATTAGAGAAGCCAAAGTCACTTGGAGAGACCTGCAAACAAGTCACCCAGTTGGGTTTGGGCTTGGAGGGGTGCAAGTGGAGCAAGTGGAGCCTGTCCAAGCTCCCGTGCTGTCTGTCACCCTGGGGCAGTGAACACCGTGACTCCAGTGCTGGTGGCACTACAGAGATGAAGAAGCAGGTAAGACTAATTGAATGTTACCCATTTAAAGCTTCACATGAAGCACTTTCTTTTCATGTTGAAAACAAGCACATGCTGAGCATGATATCTGTGGAGGAGTTTGATTTAACAGATAAATGCTTACAAACAGTTCAATATAAGACACAGGAGTAATGCTTTTATTACTCTGAAATACAGTCCGAACCCTAAACCCTAATCGACTGCTTTGCAGAATGGCATGCAAAGCCTCTCAAATAGATATCAAACCAGCCTTGAAGGGAAGAAAAATGTAATGAAATTATGCTATTGGGGGTGTGTGTGTATGCATGCCACACAAGCCAGTGTGCTAGCACTCTGCATGGCACTTCTAGAACAGTTTCTTCAAGGCACTCCAAGAACACCATTCCAGATAAAATGTTGCACCACATTGCAATGTGGATTTTTATTGTAGCAGCCTTCAGGAGCAGCAGAAGCTACTGAGAGAATCTGCAGTACAGTTAAAACTACTCAATATCTATTAGAGTACTTCATTAGAGCCTTCATTAAGGGAGTCTTCTGTTAAACATTTGAAATATAATGTATTGTCTTAGATAAATATGTAATATGAATTGGGAGTTATTAATGCATCATCAAAAATCTATTCCAGCAAGAGTGGTTACCTTATTAATTAGAAATAGCAATCCTAAAAATTCTGTTATTTATATGATTTTAATTTAGTTCCAATTCTAAACAAAAGTTTAATTATAGTTGCACCTAATTCATCCAGAGAATGAAAGGGCCCATTTAACAAAGGACATTCTGTCTTTGTTAAATGATTACAAAGGAAACTAGGAATGGATGATATTTTACTATATTGTTCCAAATCACAGAGAACTTGCATCAGATATGCTCCATAACATTTAAGGAAACCAATTCTGGAACCCCAGTAACTGAATCCATAAATTACACTTCATTATCTCAAAGTGCTGCCTTCCTCAGAGGGAATTTGTCACTCTGAGTATCAATATGGAGAGTACAAGGTTAGACAAGCTTTATGGAGAGCAATTCATGAGATTGCCACCATTATACATATCAGCGTGTCACGTTGCCAATGTATTCGTATCTAAGTGAGCAGATATCCCATTCTTGGAGCAAAGTTTAACTGTAAAAATTTGCTACAGGTTAATCCTGTTTCTCAGAAGAAATAATGGATTTTTTTTTAACTTGACAAATGTGTGGAAAAAAGCCACGCCCATAAAAATGATTGAAGCACTTAACACTGTAGATTGGCTGTTGTGGTCTCAGTGCAGAAAAAATCAAAATGAACACTCCTATTTAGCACCAGCTTAGTGAACAAATATCTCTCTCTGGAGAATTAGACTAGCAAAATTGCCCTCCAGTAATGTCCAGATAACATCAGCAAGTGAACAGCTTATTTAAACTGCACAGAGGGAAGGGATTTGTGCCATCCCTTTGTTTTACTACCCCAGCAGCAAGAACAGAATGCCATGAGGGATTTATTCATTGGTAGTATCAGGTTTGTGAGAGGCACTCTGCTACTGGGACTGGGACTGAAGTGCCTCACTTCAAAGGCATTCTGTGTGGGTAATGCTACAGTAGCTTTGATGAGGACACTGGGATCTGCTGCACTGACACCAAAACTCAGAGCTGACAGCAAGGGAGACCTATATAGAAATATAAGATTAATCCTATGCTGCAGCTAGGAAGTGCCAGTACATATCCATATGTCTGGCTCTGAAAAGGAAGAGCAGCATTTTATTTTCCCCCTACAAGTAAAGGAAAGGAAAGGAGAGAGTGTCCAGGTAGGGAGAGGGAAAATGAGAAAAATCCTTGTTTCCTCTATTATAATTTTGTAGTGGAATTCTCCCTGTTACCAAGAGCCTTGGTCCAGCAGTAACCTGTGGCTGCTGGGAATCCTTTGCTTGCATTGTAAGCATTTGGGGATTTTTATTGTGGGCTGAGCATCGTCTGTGTCCTCCAGGATTCCCTGCACATGGGTTGAGGGGTCCTGGTTGGAGGACACCTACCTCACACTGACCACAGGAGCATCTTTCTGCCTGCCATTTCTCACCCTAGAGGGTCTCACACACTAAGACCAGCCCATTTCCTCCTCCAACTCATGCTCCTGGCTTATTTCTGCTTGTTTTGATTTGAGTTATTTACAAGCAATGGTTCAGTGCCTGCTTGCCTGAGGGCTCCCTGGCCAAGCTGAGGAGCAGGAGAGCAGTGTAGGTTGTGGTCAGTCTTATGGAATGGAGCAGCTAGGGGGACCTTGACCTAGCCATAACAGGATCCTGCCACCACCCTGTGCTTCACCAGGACTGCACTAATCTTCATCCCTTGCTCTTCAAAAGGAGTGTGAGTTAATGGGGCAGACAGCAACAGACACCACTGGGCATCGCAGGAGATGAGCAAAAGCTGACACTGTGCTCCCTCGTGGTATAAGTTATATCCCTCATGGGCTGAGAGTTTCTATTCTTTGTCTGCATATACATCTGCAAACTGGTCAATCAATGCTGGGTTTATTGCACAAAAAGCCTTGAGAAAATCTACTCACTGGTAGATTCCCAGCAAGTGACTTTGTGTATGCACTCTGCTTCTCACACTCTGCACTTGCTCAGTCAAGAAAACATGCTCCTCTTCATCAGCAGCTGGCATCCCTTGCACAGGCCTCAGCTGCTTCTTGCTTTCTGAAAAAATGGTGCAGCAGCTTTTCCTCCTTCTTTATTTTCTAGGCTATATTGCCAGGGAAGTGATGCTTACTTTACCTAGTGGATTGAATGGAGTGATCTTGAAGAATTCAGAGTAAAAGTGGTGGCCTGGTTGCTCTCACTGTAGGAAGAGCCTGGACAGCAGCTTTTAGCCACAGGCTGGTCCTATCATGTGCCTCAGGCATTTATTTTTCATGTCACTGCTTCTCATCTGGCTCTGGCAATTGTGTGTAACTGACAGGAGAGGCAGGCTTTCTTGTCTTACAGAGGAAAAAACCCAACAGAGTCCCTTGTGGTTTTCCAGCCTCTTTTAATGCTACCTGCACCCAGCATGAATCCAGTAATAAGACAGAGCTTTAATCCTGCAGTCAGCACAATTCACCATAGTATTCTTCTGTTTATTTTTGGAAACTGGTACTTTACCACAGGCACATCCTTTTCCCCTAAATCAGACCAAAATCTCTGATCATAAGGGAGAAAATCACATTTTAACTTGTTATCAGATCAGAAAAGAGAAATGCCTCCCTCTGAAAACGTGCAAGCACACAAGGGGAAAAAGAGAAAGCAGCATATTCCCTGCCTTTGACAAAGTTAGCATACAAAAATGTAACATTTTAAGTGGTTTATTTTCTGATTCTCTTCCCCCATTTTGCTGAAAGGAGATTTTCTCAGAGTTACTCAGCTAAATAATTGAAGTAGTTAAAGCATCTCTCCTTTTACTCATAGTTGCAATCTACATGTGATTATGACGGAAAATAAAAGTATTTTGGGTTTTTTTCTGGGTCTGGATGGGAAGGAAACCTTTGATCTAAGACAATATTAAAGTTTCCAGAAGAGAAAGTTTCACAGATTTTGAGAACATAAAACTTAAAATGTGGAAAACATTTTATATGTTGCAGACAGCAATTCTCAGACAACAAAAAAAATATGACTCCAGAATAGCAGAAAACATGGGCTGCAACGAAGCAGATTGGCCTGGAGAAGCTATTCTGGGGACTGTGAAGTATATCCGCTCAAACCTGGGGGCAGGCAAGTCAGCCTCTGGGAGACTAAATTTGGATACACAAAATTAGAAACCATTTTTGAAAATGGGTGGAAAATTTTGTACTGTACATACTCAACATGCCATTTTCACAGTCTTATAACAACTCACTCCTAAGTTTATGTTTATTCAAATACCAAGTTTGGTCTGGATGAAATTATTTCACTAGCCAGAGTTTGCAAAGTAAGGCAAACATAAAACCCAACACACATAGTTGCAGAGTTACAGCCTGGTATGTGGAAAAGCAGTCACCTGGTGCTAGGCAAGCTCAAAAAGAGCTTCACCAAGAATGCTTTTAAAAGCAGTCCCAGAGAAACAGACATTAAATTTGCTTAGTTGAAGCACCACTGTTTTTCCTTTGGGAACTCTGAAGTTGCATGGGACATGATGGCTTTCCTCCTCTGGAAAAGCAGCCTCTGAGGTGCAGCTGCAGGGTGGCACCAGGAGATGCAGGGTGACTTAGCCCAGTCAGCAGGGAATGCTTTGAGCCACCCTATGGGTTAGTGCCTGGCACCTGCGGGAGCCAGAACGATGTCTCATACTGCACTTCTGTCCTTCTCTCACAGACAGATGTGTCCTGACTCAGACACATGAAATATTTTGGGGAGATGAATCAACTCCTAAGTGTGGGCAAGTGACTGAGCTGATTACTAAGAAGACATTCTTCTACTGTGATTACATGATAGGTTGTACAACAGCATGGACCTGTGACAACTCACTCTCCTTTGCTGTCACCCAGCACCTCTATGGCACTGTTATCCAGCAGCAGTTTCAGTTATTGACACTTCCTTAAAAACACTCTTCCTTTTTTTAATTTCTTGTATCCCTCTTACTTTGGTTCCAGGTAGTGGGAACAATGTTGTATTCTCCATTTCCATTTCATTTGCCTGTATTTCCTCCCTGCATAGTTTGTACAAAACCAATCTGTCAAATTCTCCCTCA
Source organism: Dicaeum eximium (assembly GCA_013396995.1). Lineage (NCBI taxonomy): Eukaryota > Metazoa > Chordata > Aves > Passeriformes > Dicaeidae > Dicaeum > Dicaeum eximium. The sequence goes on along the minus strand of VWZP01010953.1, from coordinate 23,291 downwards.
GAGAGTTAACGCTTGGGCTGTCTTCAATTTCTTTTGACCCCTACTATAAAATTCATTTTGATGAATTATTTATCTCTGGAGCTCCCCAAAGAATTAGCATTTGTATCTTCTATAGTTTCTGCCTGTCACTGGCCATTCCTGAATTACGTCAGCTGGACAGCAGCTGTCAGTAACTAAACCATGTTCCTCCTCCAGCCTGGCTTTTTGAATCACCCAGTATACACAAACCAGCCAGCTCCTAGAGCAGGTTGCTTTACGAGCCTGGCCCTTGCCCATTTTGAAGGCTAAACTCAAGCTGATTTTTTTCCTAATAATCTTGGCATGAAAGGCAGCAAAAAAAGAAAAAAAAATTTAAAAAAAATTAATATATATATATTATTATTTAAGTGGACAAATAATGAAAAAACCAAAATATATTGAGCCTTGGACCAGAATTTAGTTGCACCTGGCTACGCTCATTGTCAAGTAGAAACACCTTTATTCTCCTAAACTGATTTAATCTAAAAGTATCTTTGGGAAGTAAATGGACCTGCAAGCTCCCTAAGCCCTCCATGAAAAATAAAGCAAACCCTTGGGTGTGAATATTGACTTATTCAGCAGTAGGCCTTCGTTATCATCTCCTCATGTCATTTATGAAGCCAGACCATAATATTGTCATGTTTTCCTGTCACCACACAAAGGGAATTCTTTTGGGCATCTCAGAGCAATTAGAAGCTTTACAGAAGCCCTTTGAACACAATTTCTAATCTACCCTGGCAATAAGAAATGTTTATGTGTATTAAGCTAAAAAGACAATAAAATCTTAGTAGGATTTGAGTTTTAGTCAGATAAAACCTCTCTGTACAGAAAATCCAAATGTAGATATGCTTCATTTGTTTAACTGATTTTTTTCCAGCAAATTTTCAGTGTGTCTGAAAATGAAAGCTCTATGCGAAATTTTTGCAGTGTTTTTAGTTTCATGTTAAAACTGACTTCCTCTGACTTCTTTCACTTTTAATCTGTTTTTGTCTTTCACTTTTAATCTGTTTTCTTAATTCTCCAGATTCCTGTGGCAAAAAAAAAAAAAAAAGCCGCAAGTGCTGAAAAGGAATGAAAAAAATTGTAAAGTGCAGGAATAAAACCAAAAGAAAACCTAAGATTTAAAAATTCCCGCTTTTGATAATATTTAAAAATAAATATTCAAAATGTGCTTGAAAATTTTTTTTTCCAACTTTAAGTCAGTCATCCATAATACTGTCTTGTGCTTCCATTCACTGCATTCTCTTAGCTTGTCCAGCAAACTTTGTATGGAAGGAAAGAGCAAACAAATCCCAAGCAGAAGCCTTTCTTTGAAAGAAAAGTCCATTCCTAGTTCACTGTTAAATAGTATAAAGAGAACAGGCAGTGAACACCTACACTGAAGCTTCCTCCTGGTCACCAATGTGTCTTTGCTTTTTTTAGAAAAATCCCTACATTTGAGATGAGCATAGTCCAACACAGACAGCAGTAAGGCTCAATACCATCTAAACATACCACCTGTGGAGACAAGCCTTCAAACCTTGTCTTAAACTCATTTGTGAATCTACTCAAGCCTGAAACTTGGCATATCCAACCCTTCTCACCAGCTGCAGCCCTTTCATGAGTGACATAGGAGTGGGAATTGGCAGAGGCAGGGGCCAGCCCATATGTGGCTTTCTCATGACCCATGATTAGGAGCATGCATTGCAAAGTTCAGCCTCATTATCAATTCCTCACAGGCACTAAATTCACCTCAGCAACTTCAAATATTTCCTGCTTTTCATGGCTGCTTTCTTCTTATCATCTTCATTCTCTGTGTCTTTTTAGAGCAGAAGAGCCCTCAGCATAAGACATTTCAATGCAAGATAGCCAGGTATGGCTCAGCAAGTCCCACCACTTCTGACTTGATGTCTCTTCATGAAGCAACTCTCAACTAGATGTGTAGAAAAACAGGATTTTTAGGTCAAATTGTACTATTTCATATCATCTGGTAGCACTGAAGTCTCTAAACGCTCTGAAAACTTTAGCACTACTGCTACATGCCCTGCAAATTCAGTAGTCTAGGACTTAAACCTGCTTTCTTTTTGTAATCTGTCCCTTTTAAGTTCATAGGACTTGTTCTCTGGATTTGGGGTTTACAACATACTTATTTCTGAAATTAGAAACATATTTCAGTAAAAGTTAGAAAATTTAACTTGTAATAACAATTCTAGGAGAGAGCATTTGAGGAAAAACACCAGTTGAAGTCATGAGACTTGGCAACCTAAGTTTTTTTTCTGGTGTAATGGCAACACCTTGATGTATCAATGTTGATTAGCGCCAACTGCATCAGATCTGAAACATATCTCTAAAAAATGAATGCTGAATATGATTATTTTTCCTTACAGTCACATAATTTCTAATGTTTTCCTAAAAGATCAGGCTGGTCAAATTAGATATGAGAATCGTGAGGTTTCATTTCTCACAATAAGGGAATGGAAATCTATTTGAACAAAGCCAAGTAGATACATACCAGCCAAGAGAAATTTTACTGCAACTTGCATCTCATCATCTGTGCACAGCACAAGGAAGGAGAGGCAGGGGAGCAGCCAAATAACTGAAGAATGGCCTAAATGGAGCTGCTGGCATGACACAGAGAAGAAAAATGCTGGGATGCTCTGGGTGAAGTGTGGTAGTGGGCAGGGAGGGGTGTTTTTTGTACTGTGCATATCCCTGGTGGGACTGCTAGCAGGATGCCAACCATGGCTCTAAGAAAGCTGAACTGAAGCTAGAACAGGTGCAGACATCTAGTAGGACAAGCATGAGGAGTTAGTTTTACTGATGAGACAAATATAGCTTAATAGCACTAGCCTAGGAAAGGAAAGGCTGAGGGGGATAAGATTACACTTTATAAATATATGTCCAAATACCAGCATGGCAGAAGAATCATTCAAGCCGTAAGACAATGTTGGCACAAGAACAAACAGCATGAAAAAAAAATCATCAACTATTTTAAGCTAAAAGCACACTTCTAACCATCAGAGAAACAGTGTTTTATAGCTGTCTTTCAACAGAAGCAGTAGGTGCTAGTAAGCTAACTGCTTTTGTAGTAAACAGTACATTTAGATAAAGGATTTTATGAAATTATATCTGCTGTGACAGTGGATGCCCTTTAGGTCCTGTGCTCCCAGAAAAGTTCTGCTTATCTTGGTTGGAAGATAGAAAATAAATGCAAATATAAAACTCTGAAAGCTGAGATGCATGAGGGAAATTAAATAGTACTCCACAGGTAACTTCTATATTTAATCTCCTGAGTTTATGTGGCTTGTATCTGGGTTTTTTTTATATACAGGGCACTCATGGCTCAAGCAGGTGATTTGATACCAAAGTCCAGTGCAATAGAGAGTTGGATGAAATCACCAAGAGGGAAAAAAGTGATCCCTTGTTTATTACTTACTGCACTTTTTTTGCAACCACCATGCTCCCTGTCTTTCCAACCTGCCCATCTGCAGACAGGGTAGCTCACGAGGATTTCCTCAGCTTTGTCCAAAAGGGGAATTTGTCTGCCCAGCAGAACCTCACAGATCCACCTCAGCCAAAGCCTACCTCAGCAGACACAGATGCACCTCAGCCAAGGGAAAACCAAAACACTGGGAACAGAGTCCTATATTGATCCTCTGCTGCAGCTGAGATGGATTGTGTGCCCAACACCTTCCTGGCTAGAATATTCCAGGTGCCTGTTATGCCATAATTTCATAAGAGGAGGAAAAAAAACCCAAAACATTTGTATCACCTCAAAGGGCCATAGCAGGCATGTTTTTCTGTTTCTAACCTTGCCCACTCCAGAACTAGATGACTTTTGGCAATCGGATCAAGTGCCTTCTACCTGATGAGGCAAGGTTTCTGCTTTGCATTCTTCAAAGGTAGAGGCACACTTGCCTTCAGCTTCTTTTCACACAGAGTTCATTCAGGGGCTCTAGCACAGCTGCCAGCACCACTACTCCCACATAATAGACTATCAATAACTGCATGGGTGAGTACACTGCTAATGGCCTTTGGACCGAAAACCAGTAACTCCTGTAGTCACTGGCCATAAAGATAATTTGTCTGAATCACAATGAGGAAGGAGGAAATTTGGGGTTGCAAGGTATTTGCTTTGAGAAGGCACCAGTGTACTTTTCAGTCAGCTCTGCTGGCATTGATTTGCTGCAGGCAATTCTCAATCAACATATGAAGAGTGCTGGCAGGAGCTACCTCCTAATTATAAATCATATAGTCAGTCAAAATATAGCTCCTAAGCCACGTAAAGATCTTATTTCTTCTCAAGAGCTTTATATGGACAAAACATGGATATGCTGTAGCAGGAGGAGGGAAAAATCTTTATTTAAAAGTGACAGAAATGAAAGCTTCGGGATCTTGTTGCGGTGTAACTTAAAGTAACTTAGGTACTTGTCAAAGCTAATTAAGACAGGCCATCTGTAAGAGCTTGTGATTTGAAACATTCCCCCCTGTGCCAATGGAACAGTGTGTTACAGCTTCCTCACATCCCACCCTGACAGGTGCTAAGCTGCTCTGCCTGATGCTACCAGTCCCAGGGTAGGGAGAAATTTTCCTCCTCCTCCTGCAGCATGAGAGCACTCACCTAAGCGTTACGCTTTGGCTCTGCTATGCACCAAAGGACAGGGAAAATGTCCCTGCCTCCACACTCTGTTAGGGACAGGAGCACCCCACAGGGTGCAGGGGGAGCAGGGACAGTGCCACCCCTTTACAGGTGCACAGCTGGGCCCACACTGGTGGGCTGCAGCACCCTGCTGGGGTGTCACAGCACCCTGTGGCAGCAACTTTATTTTGGAAGCACCAGACCAGCTGTTCACTGCCTTTGGCAAGAAATTTGCACATGGAGCTGTAGGCAGTGATGGGCTAGCTCAGGAGGAATGAGACCTGCTGCTCCACCCCAACAGGGCACAGAGAGGGGTGCTGGCAGGACTGGGAGGTGTCTGTGGAGGAGCAGGTCCAGTGGGAATGAACAGCTCACAGGACTGACACCCAGGCAAGGAGCAGTGTGGTCTCCTGTGCAGTGCGCACGGCCCTTGAGACACAAATGTTTCGTTTCTCCTTAGCAACGCTTCTCAGTGGTTTTGTCCATGAAGTGTTCTTTGTACCTTGAGGAAGCCAGAAGTGCTGGAGGAGCGCCAGCCTCCCAGGGTAGCCAGAAGCAAAGCCATCTGCCAGCAGCGTAGGCAGGGCCATCAGTCCAGGGTTGTCCCCAGCAAAGCACTCTCTGCACAGACCTTTGGAAAAGCCTAGGATGCTTAGAAACCCATTTTTAATTCCAGCCGTGGACTTTACAGACTCTGACTCAGGATTTCTTTCTCCGCTGAAGTTTATAAACCCAAGTCCAAGCACATGGACTCAGGCTTGAACCACAAAGAAATTATTTCAGTTGCCAAGCAGGGTAAGCTACAAAGCTCTCTCATTGATGAAGGTCCACTTCAGAAAATGTGACAGGACCACCTGTCATGAGGGTGACACCTGACTGCTGCTCACTGAGCACTCCCTGCCTCCAGCAGGAAAGCTGAGGTTCACTGTGTGCACCCCCATGGTGAAACAAGTACAGCAGTGAGAAATGGCTTTGATGTGTGTGTAATGCAAAAATGTTGGACTTACACTGAAACTTCAAAGAGGCAAAGGGAAAACAAAGCTATATCTCTTTTTTTTTTCTAAAGTACTACAAAGAATGCTTGCAGAATTTTGGGGTTTGTTTTTCAAAGAGTCATATATGTGTACACACATGCATACCTATACATACACATTGTATACACACGCATTCCTTAATTTTGGGTCCTGCTTATCCATCAGGAGCTGATATTAGAGTATATCTAATAGATATACTCTATAGTATATAGAGTATAGATATAGAGTATATATATCTATACCAAGATGGTTTGAGGAAAGTATATTTGAAGTGTCTGTAAGAACCCACAGCTGGGGTAAAAAATAATTAAATCTGGAATTTTTAGTGCCACATAGAAGCTGAAATAAAAATATTATTATTATGTCTTTATTCAGACCACTTTTATTAAATTAAAGAGGTAGTCTTAAATTAATCAGTATGATACTTGAAACCTGCTCAAAAGTCTTTGTAAAAGAACTGTCAATTGCTTTTCTGCTTCGTGGACATTTCTGTCCTGTACTGTGTTCAATCATGGTTTAACAGTTCACAGCAATGCTTTGCATTTAGACAGTCTTAAATGGATTTTGAGTGCTACAATGTCAGGTCAGACAGTCTCATCTCTGAATGGGGACCTTTGGATGTCCCAGTGCCCATGTTCATGATAAAAAAATATTTCACTGTTTGCAGCTGCTCCAGACAGTATCTTTAGGTACCTAAGGTACGTATAGCTACATGCAGCTTGCAGATAACCAAACCACAGTAAAGAAATGAAAACAGTCTGCAAACAGAAAAAACAGTTCCCACTCTGTTAGCAGGAACACTGTATTTGCCACTTCCCACAGTGTTATGCAGAGCTTCCAATATAATAATTTCTCAACAAAACCTTCCCTAGCTCCATCTCTATCCCAGATAGTCTCAAAAAAGATGTCATGACCTTCTGCTGTAGTCTCATTTTCCCCCTCGAAGTGATGGACAAAAGCCATTTCATTCTGCAGCACCTGGCATTTCCACCAAACTTCATGCAGAAGTTAAACAACAAGATTAACAGCCGGTGTGGACCCAGCAGCTGGAGATGAATGTACTTTCCCTGTCTTAGGAGTTTGGTATTGAGCTAGACTTTCTATTTATTGTTGGGGAAAAAGCTAAAGAACCATTGTTTGTGTAGTATTCCCTATCCCAATGTTCGATAGTTGGCAGAGATCCAAGACTCACCACAGCCAGAGGCTGGAAAGCACTTCCTAAAAATAAACAAATGAACAAGCAAGCAAACAGCAGACAAGATCAAAGAGGGAAAATGACACAGAGAAACCCCAGTTCCAAGAGTGGCAGAAGATTTCTGCAAAGGAACAGAAACCAGTTCTACCAATGCCACTTTCACTCTGATATGGCAGATCTGATGGCTGGGAGATGTCTAGTACCATGCACTCGAGAAAAAGACAAGGAATGTTCTTCCTCTCAGGAACAATAAAATATAAAACATAAGATTATGCTAGCAGCATAACAGCACTATAAATCACATTTCCAAAAGAAATGTATAATAATAAAGTTCTAGCTACAGAAAAGATTCTTTAATGCTATCCTCTTGCCACATTAAATTACAGTATAAACTGGCTTGTACTGAGCATTAATCCAGTTATAACTATCATTTAATTATTAGCATAGAGTTTAAATGACAGGCTTTCAAAATAAAGTTTTTCCACTGATTTAATAATTTATCAATTATTTAAGACACCAAGAAGCATTTAAGACTTCCCCATTCTCAACCTGATACTGCTGAAATTCTTAACCTCCACAGAACCCCAGAAGGATCATGCTTACCCAAAACTTGGCCCTATTTGTCTTTTTTCCCCTCTCCATACCAACTCCTGACCATAGGCAGCCCCATTCCATAGTACCTTTTTTATTTCTTAAGTTTTGAGCAAGAGTAAAATTCCTGCTGGATCTTTCAATAAGCAGATCTTTAAAAACTGGGACAAGACAGCATTTTGAATAGAAGCAACAGCATCTGTAAGTGAGCAACACAGTACCTGATGAGCATTACACTTCTGGCATTCTTTACTAGGTCTTCTGTAAAAGCAAGAGATGCACAGCTGATATCCAAAGGGAGACAGATTTTTCACAAAAGGAAGCACTATGGAGATAACAGCAACTACAGACTGTCATTCAGGGTGGATTCCAAGGGTCCCATTTTAGGGAGGGATCTGAGCTCTTAAAGACTAGGAAGGAAGTGCTGGCAGAGGGTAACACAGATTCCCCACCAGCTACTGGGTGTCTCAGCAAATGGCACAGGCCAAAAGCCAACTTCCAGACTACTGAAATGAAGTGAGATGGCCCTGACCCTTCTTCAAATGAAAAAAACAAAGGTTACCAGAGTGCAAAAGTTGGCAAGAGGATTAGATAGCTGGAGTTAGTTATTTAAACTTCTTTCAATAAAAAAGTTTAACTAACTAAAACCAAAAAAGAGTCTGTGTCTTCAGAAGAACATAATCACAAACAAATAGGCCACAAAGATGTAATTTTTGGCTCACTGCTCTTTGGGGCTGTAAACTGTATTTATCTATAGTTAATATTGAGGGGGTTTGTGTTCTAAAATCTCCCAACTATGCTGAATAGAAAACACTAAAAAAGTCCAATTAAAATCCTTTGATTTCAGCCTGGGCTCACCCAAACCAGAAAGCTTTGCAGAGAAGCTGCTCTGGGTGCAGGTGCACACAGACATTACCAAGTAGAGAATGTGGCAAATCACTTACAAGACAGTTCTGCCCTAAACGATGAAATTATTCTGGATGTATTCATGAACATAACTTAGCTCAGTCTAGCCTGTTTACTATGTTCTCATTACCCTGGGACTTACAAAGTCTGACAAGCTCTGAAATCTCAGTCTGACACAAATATTTGTGCAGAAATCTGCGTCTTTTTAAAGCAGATTTAAGGAAAAGAATACACACTGTAACTGTCTCAATCAAGTATTTCTTATAAAGTCAGACCTACTGTTATTTTAAAAAATCTTTCAAAAGCAGCTAAAAAAATTAGAACAGCCATGTCCACAAAATTCCAGCCAAAGATATTTTCTCTCGAATATGGAGCAAATAAAAATACAAAACATATTACTTTTTAAGTCCTGAGAAGAACTTTAGAAACCACAGGGCAAAAGCAGCCTTTGAGCAATATTCAAGGCTGTCAAGATACATAAAGCAGTAGAAGAGTCATCCTCCAGCAATGGGTGATTGCTATATACAGATATCAGCAAGCAAGCTCGGGGACAAAGGCACTGCTGCCACTGACTGAGCAGGCTAGGAGAAGGCCTTTCCACATTTAAGAAATGTCAGCATTCCAAGGGCTCTCTTTACGACTACAAAAAAACCCAAAGTACAGTGGACAGAATCAAAGTAGGACATAAAATTTTATTCTGAAATGATCTCTGGCCACAACAATAAAATGTAACAAATATTCACTAGAACAGTCTTAACTCCTGTCATCAGCTGTACAATACATACAGTATCATAAAACTGGCCACTAGGATTAAAACCCACTACAACATCTTTAATGTCAAGTGGCAACAGCAGCATCTCACAGAAAATTATACATAAATATATACACAGTCCACATTCAATCATTTTTCACATGTTTTCAGTACACACAGTTGCAGCATATTACAGTCACGTGTCTAAGTCATTGCCCAATAAAAACCCAAGCTACTGCTTAGACGCAATTGTAGCAGTTGAACTGAGTAATTACAATTTGTAGCAGAGATGTACAAGCCCCTAGAAACAATAATTCACAAATGTTATTTTATTCAAATGCTACCATAGCATTACACTGGGCAATATTCTAATCTTTGCTGACTGTAAAAAGAATTCTTTTCGTGTTTATCACAAATATTATTGATGGGAAAAAAAATTAACAAATGGAGAGCATTAAATAATGCACACCCTTTCTTGAAGATTTTAATATTGCCCGATGCTACTTATGTCTTTTAAGTGTTTTCAACATTCCCATGAAGTCATTTATAACTCCAAACCACCCACCAAGTTAAAAGTGGCTTAAGTGCCTTGCACCCAAATTGTAAAAATCCCTGGTCACTTTTATAAGAGCCAGGCACATATAAAAGGAATGCACTTTGGTTCATACCAAATGCCCTGGGATTAAATCACACTATAAAACTAAAGAGTTTGAGGTAAATTTTTACAAATACAGTTGATTTCTGTCTAGTGTCACTATAACAAAAAATTATTTTAAAAAAATCAATTTGATGTTAAAGTACAACCAATGAGGAAGGGCCATCTTTAACCCCTTAACGCGACGGTACTACAAGAACAGAATGTCCTCTCCACCCTAGCAGTGTGATTGCCTTATTGTTTCTGTTAAGGCCTCGATCATCTACAGGATGTTTTAAGACAGGTATAGCACTTAAAAATAACTTCATCCCTACTAAGTAGTATTCCAAGGGTTAAAGAGGCCAAGATGCATTTGTAACAAAAGGCACATTGTTAACACCAAGGGCACAATCCATCCTCTATCCTTAATCTACACATCTTGCATCACTCTCTTGTTCCAACATTTAAGTGGTAATGAACACACCAGTGGTGCAAGAAACTGAGCCAAGTGAGACTGCAACCAAAGACAACACTGTGCTGTTACTAAATCTGAAAATAGCTCAGACATCCCCAGACAATGGTAACATGTGAGGCTAAGCACTGTTTCCAAGCCAACTTCTATCAGCCTAATTATCAGAGCCCTTAGAATAAAATCACATCAAAGCAATAGGCAACGTCCTTCCCCCCTCCCCCCGCTTTTTTTACAGGTATAAATAAGCTACAATAAAATGCAGCTACATCACTTAAAAACCTTGATGTAGCTGCTCCTTTAGTATAGAGGAAGTTCCACTCTATCTGGGTTAAAAAAATAGCTCTTCACACTATAGTTTGGCCTTTAAGTTTCCGGTAGCATTTATGAAAAAGGTGGATCATAAATGCATTATTGGCATTAAGAACTGGTTACATGAAAAAGAAAATTTAGTGGTTGTAGCCCATTAATGACCCATGAACATCATGAATGTTTTCACCTTAAGTTGCCACAAAAGGCAGGAACATGTATCAATGTCTGCTTTAAAAACCATCAAGGGAGATGATTCTTCTTTCACCTTAACATCTGTATCCCTATTTCCCAACTTTTGCAGGAAGATTTAAGGTAGAAAGGAGTGGTAAAGACAAGCAGGTGGTGGAGGAAGTAAAGATTCCCTGTTACTGCAGAAAAATATACAGTATTGTATTCCCACAGTCATGAGACTTAGTTAATTTTACATTAAAATTAATATATCTCTTTTCCAGACTTAGAATTTACTGACCATAATTTACTGGATATTCATATTCTAAACCCCACTTTTCTTAGAAGTATTATATTTCATTTATAACATGATTCACACATGTTTACATATTGCACTTACACATATTGTATAAAGTTGTGAACAGTTAACACTAAATAATTTAATTTGACTAGAGGCAAGAAATTATCTTTTTATTTTAAAAAGTAAGATAAATGGTTGATTGACAGTCTAGTTTTTACATTTATCAATCAACAAATAACATCCATTACTCAGAAATTATTTTGGAGCTTCTTTAGGTGTTGACTTTTTGGCAAGAAGTTCAGCGATATGTTTCCTGAGAATTCTGTCATTTTTTTTCTTTATATCCCTCCCCCAGTCTTACATTAAGTTAAAAATAAAACAAACCAACAAACAAAAATTAAGCTGTAAGTGGTAAATTAACCAATATGAAGGAGAACTTAACCGGAAACTTTCTTGGCCTCTCAGGGGACCATGCTTTAAGTAATTTTCATAATTAGTACAAGTAACTCAGTAAAATCTGTGCATATAAATGTTGTTTATAAGTAAAGTTACTGAGGTTTAATGCAATCCATTCTAGTATGTCTTGTTCTAACATCCGTAAACCCTTCTGGATTGTTCTACTTTGTTTAAAATTCCCTTTTCATATGTTTTATACATCCAATGCAGACCACAGCTATTGTACACATTAAAATACTGATCTCAGATTTCAAACTGTTCTTGTTGGAAACATGCTACAACATGTGAATACCTCTCTCATAGGTCTAGATATTATTCTTTAGTAGACCATCTTCCTTCCATGAATGCAGTTAAAAGTAAAAAAGAAAAACCAAGCATCAGCACACACACACGTGAACAAATCTACACATATCTCTAACTGTTCTTTCAGAGTTAATTTTCATCTACAAATGCCAAAGATTAAATCAAATTCCAAGCGCTTAGCTTTCCTTTCATAATTTTCCCTTATTAGAAACTATCTAGGATGGTGTCTTCCAACTGAAAAGCCTTCCACTGAGGATCTTTCCTTCTACAGTTAAGCTGTCTAAGGTGAAGTACTCCTCTACAGGAAGCAATGCAGTAACATCGTGTTTGCCCCTACATGCAGATTTGATCTGAAGTGTAAATGTACCACAGAAGTCACAGTCGCTCAAATATTGTCAGAGGAAATAAAAGCAACCTTGAAATCCATGTAGTTTAACAGTCTGGAAGTTACAGTATAAAACTGACAGAATGAGCACTTCTGCCTATATGATCTTGGGAGATCAAGCTGCACATTAGAAAAAACAGAAGAGAAGAGATGGGGAAAAAAAAAAAGGAAAAAAGGAGAACCTGTGTGAATGCTCAATGTTACAGACCTGAAACAAAGTTCAGAACAATTTTGCTTTACCAACTAATCAGCCACTTCCAAATTCAAGAGAAACAGACATGTTGCCATTTTTATGCTTTCCAAGACTACTCGTTCCTCTCACTCTACCACATGGCATGCCAGGTAAGAGAGTAATTTTAGCCCCGGTGTTAGTTTTTGCATTATGTTTAAATGATCATTTTAATCAAAATCCATAACTTTTAAATAGAGAAAGTACTCCACAGGAGGTGGCAGTATCTTTAGTGATACCATGACTTTCTCTGGGCCACCACATAAAAAATGACAATAGAACATGCTATGGCTCCACTTTAAACTACAAGTTTACAAGTGTTTAACTGTATACTTTATTCTCCCTGGAGTCCAGTCAGTCATAGATGTGAGCGTGCACAGAATCCAGACCAAACCTATAAAATCCAAAAGGTAGTCTTTCAAATTTACCCAGGTTAAAACTACTATGAACCATGGAAGAGAAAGGTTAATACCTTTGATACCACGCTGCAATGCATGACAGTCATGTTGTAACCAGTGGCCTGCCACTGATGTTTATTACTGTGTCACACTAGTTACAGTAAGGCTAATTGTACTGTAGAAGACAAACATTTTAAAAAATAAGTATAAAAACTTAAAGCATTGTCCCCGTATTTTTATAAAAACAAAATTAACATTTAAAATTACATTTAAAATGAGTGCTGAAAGATACAAATTAATAGATTTATTGAGCAAATAATGCATATCTGAGCTAATTTTTCATACAAATAAGGCTCAGCCACATTGTATCTCTCATATTAACAGCATTGGGTTTCTCAAACTCAGCTAACGAGTTTTGGCAACACTGTTCTTTGCTGAATATTCCCATTGGCATCCGTCATCTGTGCCAAATTAGTCCTCAGTTTTGAAGCTGAGCTTGAAGTCGGAGGTAACTTGGAAATTGAAGTTATAGCACCAGTACTCTCTGAAATTCTCTTTGCTGAGGCCTTTTCCCCAGTTGGAGGTTTTGGCAACCGTCTCCTTAGCCAGGGATGCCGCAAAGCCTGGCTGGGTGTCATACGGACGGTAGGATCCCATTCTAAACACTGTTTTAAGAAGTCAAGGAAGAGGGGATCATCACATCCCTTTAATGCGTTACCCCACTCTCTGCTCTCTGGTGGGCCACGCAGTTTTCCCCTCCGAGAGCGTCCAGCATTAAGTACTACAGAGCCATCAGACAAGGTTGTGATGCTGCAATAGCGGGGGTAACCCTTAGAGCTCACAAAGTTTTTCGCTCGCTTGGATGCATCTAAGAGTTTTTGAGAAGGCATGCCCAATAGTTCAATCATACAAGCCAGCTGGTCTCCTTCATCTTCTCCAGGTAAAAGTGGATAACCAGTCAGAAGCTCTGCTAGGATACAGCCCAAGCTCCACATATCTATGGGCATCCCATAACGAGCACCAAGGATGACTTCGGGTGCACGATAAAACCGTGACTGAATGTAAGTGTAGACACGCTGATGCTCGTAACAACTTGAGCCAAAATCAATCACTTTAATACCACTTCTACCCTGTTGTTTCAACAGAATGTTCTCAGGTTTAAGGTCACAGTGAATGATTCTGTTTTTGTGCAAAGCATCCAAGCACTGTAAAATTGAGTGGGCAAACTTCCGAACCAAAGGTAGGCTAAAGCCCTGAAACTTGTTTTTCTTTATTAATTCATAAAGGTTCATGCTCAGCAACTCAAATGTCATGCAGATATGGCTGCGGAATGTGAAGTTTTCCAACATGTGAATAACATTCATGTTGTTATCCTTATCTTGTTTCCGAAGGTGTTCCAGGATCTTAATTTCTTCCGCAGCTTGGCGGTGGAAACGTTTTTCATTCCTCACCATTTTTAGTGCCACATGCTGATGCATCTTGTGATCATAGGCCTTCACCACCTGCCCAAAGCTTCCTTTCCCTATAACTTTCAGGACTTCATACCTGTATGCAATATGATCATGGGGAACTTGAATGTAAGACCCTTGGTCATCATCATACCCACAGTTGTTTGAACCACCAATCACACCTTGCCGCTTCTTTGCATTTGGACCCAAGAAGTATATCTCAGGGTAGTTAAAAATCTCATGATGCTCAAAAGCTGTTAATTTTTGCATGTATTGCTTCATTGCTTGCTCTGGTGTGATAGCAGAGGCTTTCACCTTCCCTGTTCCATCTGCAGATTTTAAAGAGCTGGAGCTCCCTTGTCGCCTGTGGGCACTCTCTGACTGTCTGTCCTGAACCACTGGCAATCCAGATTTGCCTAGTGTTGTAAGTCCATTTGGCTGTGTTGTCAGAACCGTTCTCTTGTTACTATTATCTTCAAAGAGCTGCTGCACCTGGATTTGTCCATGGCTACCAACATGTAGGTGCTCATTCATTGTGTGCTTACCGCCTCCAACCTAAAATTGAAAATACATACCCAGTTAACAAGAAAGACATGAACTCCATGCTTCAACATTCACTCTGCAACCCTCCATTCTGCCTGAATTGCCTCAAAAAGAAGTGTCTTTTTAGATGTCAATTGTTTACAGAGAATCTAAAATCTACAGCACATATACTGTGATACTGCTGATGCTACTAAATTTCCTGATTCTTGTTTCTCAAATGCTATTTTCATTACTCTCCAAAATGTCTGCAACAAGGCTATCACAAACATGCTACCATGAGAAGTTAACAATATCTCCAAGGAATTTTCAAGGCAGCAGACCTGTAACATCAAGATGCATGCTTGAGGGACATCAGACCTCATAAAAAATAGTAGCATTTTTACAGATGCTGAAGATAACATACAATGCCTGTAAGAACCTACATGGCTTATGCTCTCATCACCTGTTCTCAGAAATCAAGATTTTAACTTGTTCCTAAATTTGCTGTATATCAGAAGTTACAGATACATTTTTAAGCAGAAATGTGCTGTGACACTCACATAGACGAAAAGAACCCACACATCTCTGAAGTTCAAGAATGTAACTTACTGCTTGCAACTGAGACAGTCTCAATTCAGCAAAACATTCTGATCAATGAAGAATAAGCATATCCTTTAGCACTTTCCCAAACCAGTCTAACAATAACCTTTAACCAAAATGAGATTCGCGGCCTTATGCAGACTTGAGTAGAGAGCAAATCTTTGCCTTGAGGAACATACAGTAACTTTATTTTAAAGGAATGGAAAAAAGCATTAATGGATTTTAGACATTAGATTTGTTCGTGACAGTGCATACATGGGAATAAACAGCAGCATTCAGCATTTTCAAGCAAACAAACAGCGAAGTACTGGGGTGTGAAAACAGCTATTGCTCCAAAGCTGTTATTTTTAAGAAGAAACAAGAAATTTACAAGCGTATCTGCCACTAAAATAACTGTCCTTAGAATTCCTCATTTGCTCTCAACTAGAGGGTAATTAGTTTGTCTTCTGCCTGGTCTTACATAAATGTGGGAAGAATTCCCCTGCTGTCTCTCTAGCTGATTCACCAGTCTTAATATTTATGTGAAATTACTAATGAAAAGTTCACTGATACTGTCAGACAGATGATCAAGCCAGGGCTGAGAGCACTTTTCATCTGAATCATATTTTTTCTAGGCAGCTAAGGATAACACATCCCCTGTTCACTTAAGGTTGCTGAAATGAAATCAGAAAATGACAGTTGTGTGCCGTGATATGAGGCAATGAAGTCTGTGCTGCAACAGCAGAAGTGCTTCCTAATGAGAAAACCCAGACATGCAAGGCAGACTCCAGCATACTTTGTGCTTCTTGTTAAGGCATCGGTCTGATGCGGCAGAAGCATATTTTTGTAAGTTCAGTAACTTCCAAAGATTTGCCAGCTGGACACCAGCTTCACCTTTGGACAGTATTTTGAAATTTGCAGCTCTGAAACTCACATAATGTAAGAACAAGGGCTCTCAGGGACTGCTTCTGCCAAGTTGACTGCTCTTCTAATTCCATTTTGACTGACGTTCACTCATCATTGTAGTTTGACTGTGTATGTTTGTTTGCAAAGAAGTTTAGGCTCACACTATCAAATTTGATCAATCTCATAGAAAGCACTACCACACAATCACAATTCAGAGCAAAGATGTTTGTAACATTTAAGCACAATGAAGATATACAGGAAATCAACAAAAACTCCCTTCCTAGTTTGATGTCTCAAAAGCACCAGAAATTAAATCATTAAGAGGACTTATCATGCCTACAGGCAATTCCTTCAGGTCAAATTTGAGGCACACTGCAGTAGCAGTTTCCTGAGGGTTGCCCTGATCCTCTATGTAAACAGCAGTTACTGCAACCAAAATAAAAATTGCCCCAAGAGCTGCTAAATCACCTATTTCAGAAGAACCAGATCTAGTTAGTAAGATGTGTCATAGGTTCAGCAGATGCAACACTGCAGAACTGTGTAAGAAAGGCATAATGAAGCAGCAAAGTAAACATACAATTCCAAAGACTCAAGCTAAGAAATTCTAGGTACAAAAATTTTTTCTCCAACACTAATTGAACAAAAGCAGAACATATCTAGACAAACTGGGAGTAGGCAATACTAATGTAGAGAACAAAGAAGAAAGAGTAATGCTACAAAAGTAATCTTTAAGAACTTTTTAACCCAAGTATTAATTGCCACAGCTCACATCTTGAGGTTTTGTTTTTTCTCGAGACACCTGTTTTCACAGCTAACTATTTTCCACCCTTCCTAAGCACTGCTTGCTTCAATATATGTACTGAGAAGTTCCTCAGGGCTTGGGAAAAAACCCCATATATTTATTCCCTCTCAACAGGGACTAAAAATTTCTTTTTTCTAAAAGTGTGTTTGCAAAGACATTAAACCATGTAGCTCTGCTTCCTGCATCTTCAGACAGATTTATGGTTTCTCTTGCTGCTGACAGGTTAGCATTTTTTTCTCAAGCAGCAGAATGAAATCACCAGCATTATTCCAACTTCAGCCTAAATCCTAAGTGACTGGTTTTGCCAGTTTCAGTCAGCTGCTGCTTGGGAATGCAAATGCAGATGCAGACAGTAGCACTGGTTTTCTCTGTAGAAGGCTCTATTACAAAAGCTGTGCAGGAGAAGAGAGCCCACTCTTCTTTCAAAAAAGCCCAACAGGAGTTTTAGAGTTATCAGACACAACACAACCACAAAGTCCAAAAGAAAAATGGACTTTCCTCATCTATTTCCAGCCGGGTTGGAACTGGCACCAGTCCTCATTTCCATGAGGGTTGGATTAGCACCAGTCCTTTGCTCTGCCTATCTACTTCTGGCTGCTTGGGAGTCTGAGATAGCCATCAAGTTCAGGCTTGCACTGCTCACAAGCGCTACAGGCTCAGGCTTCACCACCAACACCGTAAGTTCCTGAACCACAACTAATGGGCTTGGCAAGCTACAAAAGACTACAGCCTTCTTAGTCCAGTACCAAACTGTTCTTAGTACACAGAAGCTCCATCAGCCTTTCAACCAAAACCACAAGCCTGAGTTGTTTATAACGTCTCCATTTTGCTTCTGCAGATGGACCCAATTCCAGAACCAACAACCTACACAACTGATCACCTGCATGCACTTATGAAGCTTACTGATTATATATTGTGTTGTCTGTGCTCAGACCCATCCACACCTTCTAAGATTTACATATTTTTGTAGACACATAATCAAAAACCTACTGCTGTAAGTCTATAAAATACATTGAAATAACTGGTGAGCTTGAATGCATCTTCCTGAACCTTCTGAACTGTCAATTACATAACAGCAAATGTTACAATGCAGTGTTTCTTTTCTTTCTTAGTAGTTTCTTGTAACTTCAAAATCACCATTAAGATTTTACTTTTACTTTGGTATGTTCGTTTTATGGAAGTTGATGACTATGCCGAAAACACTCACCTAATCTTTGAAGTAGATACACCAAGCAAAACAAAACAAAACTACACCCTAAACTATGATCAAAAAATAAATACAAAAGCAACAAAACTTTCATTTGAGTATGATATTATTTGGATATCTTTTGGTTTGTTTTGCCTTCACAGATGGAATTAGGAACAGAAGTAGAACAGTAACTTACTACACTTAGGCTACAGACCTGTAACAACAGGGAAGTAGCATAAAAATGAATCTTGCCTGCTAACAAGGTGGCAAACCCATTTACAATTCCTTTGCACTACACTCATCCTATGCATTGATCTGTTTCAAGACCTTTTACAAGACTACTTATAAGACTGAACCCCACAGGAGCATATACTTCTCCATTTTATCCTCCAAATGCATCAAGATATTATGTAATTGTATCATATTTCATCTTTGTAACAGTCACTTTGTGTGATTATGAGCACCCTATAAAACTATCCAAGACAGACTCATGATTCAGCTATATATTATCATTTTATTTTGAGCAAAACCACAGAAAAAAGATTTTGCTGTCAATCAAAATCTAAAAAGGTTTGTAAAATTAATCTTAATAATAGAGCAATCATGATGGCCTGCTGAAATACTGCACAGGAATAAGATGTCGTTATCTGCTATTACTTTGCACAGATGAGGACAAAGAGAGAAACAGTGTTCTAAAGTAGAAACTTAATTAAAGAATAATTGTTACACTATATACCCCTTTCCCCACAGCATTTCTGGGCGTGCCAGTTTCAGCCCTACTGTGTCAAACACACCAGAGGCATAGGGTATCAGGTGTAGCATGCTTCACTGCCTATTTTGTTGACTGCAAAACAAAAGCCTGAGCAAATATACAAAAGGCCTTATTTTTCTTTGATCAACTAATTCAGCAACATTCCTCCATTCAGAACTAAAAATACTTGCTAATTGGTACAATTATAATAATACTGGATTATCCCTAATGGTTTTATCATGAGTATGGGTTTTATACACCAAAAAAGACTAAGCCTTTGTTGAGCTTGGGGCTCAACAACAGTGGTAAAAGGAGCACATAATTTGGATTTTTGCTGTTGCTGTATCTGGTCCATATAAGCTTATTTTTTGAAAAGTTAACCATAATTTCATATAGCAAATATTTTCACAGACTGAACTATGCCTCAAGAGTGATACCGATTCTTAAATTTTTTCACTCTCTTAGGGGTGCAGTGAGTTTGAATACTTCTGGGTCACCCTGAATTTATTACACATGATGAAACTCAAAAGGACAGCCAACTCAAATGCACACTAAATTGAACCCCTTGGGTTAGGTGAACTATACAAATATGAGAGATATGCCCAAAAGTACTGCAGTCCCCACAGCACCACAGTCACCTCACCATCTGCTGGAACAAAATTTCATGGCCGACCCCCCATAGCCCTTGAAAGTTAAAACTTCATATTCCCCCCAGATACAAATTTTAAATAGAGGAAGAAACAGCCAAAGAAAACAAGATATAGTAAAATCCAGGTCATGGCTGCATAGCTATTTCCACTCAAATGTGACAGCATATCTGTGGCAATTTAATACATGAAAACACCACAATAAGAAGGTATTTGCTTTGGTTTTACCTGCTTTAAAGCAGATGACAACAGCAAAAATTGGCAGTATGTGACCTACCAGATCTTTGTATTAACAGAGTGCAAGAATCTGTGTTCCATTACAAGGCAAGTTTTTAAAATTTTATAATGCAATATTTAAAAAAAAATTTTTAAAAAATCAAGACTAATACAACGACTGCAAAAGTATACAGATAAACATTCAGCACTGGTGGCCAAAGAAAATAGGCTTGTAGTACAGAAATCTTAGAAAGGGCTTGAAGGAGGGAGGGCACCAAATCCTGCATTGTAAATGGGTTGTTTTACAGTACTAGACAGGAGGATAAAAACATTAATACTGGTGTACTGCAAGAGAAACAGAAACAGTGCAGAATGCAGGAATACATGCCAAGTAAGAAAGAACAGAGACAGAGCTAGGCAGAAGACAGAGATGAGTCTGGAAGAGGGATTCACAGACAGGTTGGGATTTACACAAGCAGAGCAGCAGGCAAGCAAGATAATCTCTACTGCAGCATGCCAACTGGATGTAAGAACACCATAATGAAATAGGAGAGAGTGAACAGAAAAAGGTTCCAATCATCACGGCAAGAACTTAAGGCTTCCAAAGAGAAAGCAATGTCTTTGGAAAAGAAAATGAAGAGGACAAGGGGCTGAAAATCAGATCATGTTTTCCACCACGAGACAAAAAAGACAGCCAGGGATGGAAGCATATACAAATAAGCCTAGGATGAAGGCACATTTAAAAAAAAATAAACAAAACCTTTTACAACACACAACCCCGCCTGCTTAGCAACAAAGGCTGCTGTGCTTGGAGAGACTGCCACCAAAACCTCTGTCCCATTCTATGAAGCTTGTGTAAAACATCATCTTCTCCCCTTCTACCCATGCTACTTATAATCTACCAAACAATGAAATTTCACTTGACAGTAGGAGACTAGAATTTCAGCAGAGGCTGGATCACACAAGTAAGAAATATGACAGGTAATTGACTTCTTCCTGTCTGCATTAAAAGAAAAACCCTTCAGCTTAAACAAAACATAACTTCAACTTCAGTTTCTCTCACAACTAGTAGTATACATGCTATGCACACTTCTATATAGACACCATGAGGTCACCCACTTAAGCACACCATACCTTCTGAAAGTTGGAAACACAAACAGAAATACTCTGGTTTTAGCTATTACAGAAGCCACAGATAAAACAGAGATGAAAACAGGACACAAATGAACACAAAGAAGGAAAATAATTTAAGAAAACTGAGAGGACCCTTTTTAAGCAAGTCTGATTGGAGGAAGTGGTGGGATGCAAAACCCATGGTTTCAATCTGCCAGTGTCAGCTGAGGTCAGTAGGCCTAAGTTTACAGAACAGATATTCCTGCCCTTTTTTTTCAGGTTAAAATCCAGCATTCTGGTGTCATACCTGATCCTTACCACAAAAAGTTATGTTAGCCAACCACAAAATAACCACCTATAAAGGCAGTATGAGGCATTTTTGTAATAGCACCCAAAGCTAAATAAACACTGTAGAGTAAGCTCTTTATCACAAAGGAAAGACAGACTTTGAAACAGTCAGAATCTAGAGGGATGTGATGCATAGCTATATAATGCTTGATCCTTCCTGGGTGCTTCTGTAAGTACACACATATATGCTACAAATAAACATATGCACACATACACAATCATATGCTTGTAAAGATACTCGGAATACAGAAATGTAACACTTAAACACCCCTTGAATGCTTTTATAAAGACTGCATCTTTCATACCTATATATATGCACAGACACTATATATAATACATATACACAAAATCTTTGTATAAAAATACAAAATTCTGTACTTCCAAAATTAGTAAGTAGTCACAGATAAAGAGCTAGACCACCATGCTTTCACATATCCTAAATTAAGTCTGGGCTCTGTTACATGTGAGCTTCTGATATTTGTGGGCCCTACTGTAAATGCACTTGCATGATTGGTGTCCAGGCTGTTTATACTATGTTCCCTCTTTTATGATTTTATTTTAAAAAATCCTAAGCTGTTGCCTGAACTCTAAAATCAAGCAGCACTTAACTGGTATACAAATGTGAAAAAAATTGGCCTCTTATACTAACAAACAATTCAGACATATACTCTAGCTACATAAATATACAATGAAGTTGATCTCAATTATGCAGCTCCACCTTGAATTTGCAGAATACTCCTCATTCCTTTTGAGAATACCCTATTTATATATATACTGATCTTTTTTAACTTAAGACAATTCTTGCTATAAATGGATTTGAATAAGATGTTTTACCCCTGAAGTTATATGGAAAGTCACTGAAACACTAATATCTAAATGCACAGTTTCATCTTCTACTAGCCCATAATCACATTACCATTTAAAGCTCTGCCATATGTTTGCAAAGACAGTATGTGAGCATCCACAAAGAACTCATTAATTCTATGAAAAGTATGCCATCAATGCCTTTCAGGGTCAGTATGAAATCTTCCAGAATTTAAAAGGAAATGTATGCAATAAAAAATTTCAGATATTTAGTGTTAACATGGCAGTATATAGAGCTCTCTACTCTGTCATGCCTTCAGGACAGAGATACCTCCTCTTATCCATATATAGTGGCATACTTGGGAAGTTTCATTCCTAGTAGATTAACTAGGAGTGGGAGATAACGTGAGATACCACAGAACCGGAAAATAACATCCTTTTCGTGCCATCAGTGGTTATTTCTTCATAGGTGAACTACTGCAGCAATAAAGGCAGATTCATCCAATCATTGTCCCTGAGCACAGCGATAGCTATTTCTAGGCAAGACTGCGATCGGCCTGAGCTGATCAGACATCTGAAGGGGAGAGCAGCCTTCATTTTTCACCACAGTTCATACGACACCTTAATCACAGTGTCTAACCTCATCTCAAAAAATGCATTCACCAGAACATCTCCTCTATGCGAGTGTGAAAGATCGAATTTGTCACTGAAAATGAGACACAAAACCAGACTGAAGGAGGGAAGAGGAGGGGGAGGGGGAGCTGAGGAGGGAGAAAGCGATGTGTGCAGTTACGGGGTCCCAGCCTCACAACAAGCATGCACATTTCATCGGAGCCCGCAAAATCAAACTCACGTTGCTCCAGCACCGTGAGCCTCGGGGGGCCCGTGCGCGCTCGGTCCCGCCACCGGGGACACCCGGCGAGCATCACCGCGAGACCCCGGGGCCAGACGCCCCTTCCCCGCACCCCGTCCACACCCTCCCCCGCCCGGGCTCACCGTGTGGGAAGCGTTGCTGGCCCTGAGCGGCGGCAATGCGAGGGGCGACGGCGGGCCGGTCCCAGCTCCTGCCCGGGAGACCCCGGCTCCGGTGCCCGGGGAAGACGGCAGCGGGCGGCCGCTGTCCCCGGCCCTGCCTGCGGAGAGCAGAGGGGTGAGCGCGGCGGGCGGCGGCGGCCCCTCGGGCAGCGAGCCCGTCGGG
>VWZP01010952.1:2904-13746 GCA_013396995.1 Dicaeum eximium | reverse complement strand
GCCCCTGTCCAGGGTCCTGAAACAGTCCGGGGCCGCCGAGTCCGCCGAGCAGCGACGGGACGGGCTCGGGGCGGGGGGCGGCGGAACCCCGCGGGGTGCGGGTGGCACCCCTCTGCTGCGGGGAGGGACTCCTCGGGTGCGGGGCGGGAGGCGTCGGTGTACGGGGCGGGAGCCGGGAATGCCACCGAGGAGACGGCGGCTCTGACGGCGGCGAGACGGGCCGGCAGCTGTAGGGCCGGCCAGCGGCCCCGACGGCGCGTTTCCATGCGCTATTCTTCCCCGCTTTACTGCTTGTCACTGGCCGCTCCATGGGGGGGCNNNNTCACCGTCGGGCAGAGGGAAGGGAGGGGGGGAGACGGTTTAAATCCACCCCCCCAAGCCCCTCGGGCTCTAATCTCCCATGCATCGTTACAACTGTCCGCAGCGAGGCGGGGGAGGCCGGGCTGCAATTAGCTATAGAGCCGCTCGCCTTGCAAACAGAGGGGCTCGGATTATTGCAAATTCATTTCTATTTTCCAGGCCAGCGCTTGTATTCTCTGTTAGCATAAGAATAGAGCCAGGCCCTGTGAACTCCTCCGACCTACTGACCCCTCTCCCCAGAAATGAATAGCAGCACTTTCCGTCCCCCCCCCCTTCGCCAGCCTCTCCAGCAGACTCGAGCCACGGCCTAAATTCCTAATCAGGGTAATTTAATATATCTTAAGCCCCTGGCTGCTTTATTTTCACTCCTTTTTTTTAGTTTGTTTTAGGCATTCACTGGCTCTCACCCCGTCATTAGAGATCCTTATTTGACGGATATAAGAAGCTGTTATGAGACTACAAGTCTCTTTTTATCTTCTAAATAAGCTGTGCTTCCCCGTAATTAGAATGGTGTTCCCAGCCTTTGAGGCCTTTCAGGGCCGCCTAACAAAAAACTTGCAGGAGCTGAATAATCCCGAAGTGCAGACTCCCTGGCCCAAGCAAAGAGCCGGGACAGAGAGCCGCTCCGGGCGGAGCAGGGGGTGGGGGGCGGCGGGGGCACCCACGCGTGGGCTCCGCCCGCAAGTGCGCAGGGCCGGCCCTGCCCGCACCCCCGGAGCGCTGGGGTTTCGCTGGGACCGGGACAACCCCCGTCCTTTGTTTGGGGCTCCACTCCTCGCGCCTCCACCCCTCCGTGCGGGTCTCGCCGCCTCCCACACCCGCACTTGGACAGCGTGACCCAACCCCACGGGACAACCGCGGCACCTGGCGCTGCCCCGGCCCTGCAGGGCCCCGCGGGTGTCCCCGCTCCCCGCGGCGGGAGACGCGCCCCAGAGCGCCCGGCGGGGCGGGCGGGTCCCGGAGCGCCCCCGGGAGCCTCGAGCCGTCGAGGGGATCCCGCCGGGGCCGCGCCGCCCGCCCCTCATTGGTCAGCGCGGGCTGACGGGTGCGCTCGGGGCTCGCGGATTGGCTGGCGGGACAGTCGGGCTCGGTGTCGTCACGGCTGCTCGACGGGGCTCCCCCGGGCGCGGGACACGCGGGGCGGCGGGCGCGGGGGTTCGGTCCCCTCCGTGAGCGGCCCCGCAGAGCGGCAGCCCCGGCTGTGCCGGGAGGGCACCGTGCCTCTGAATATAGAGATACATAGGTGTGTGAAATAGATGTGGAAACGCCGGGAAAGTGGCTTTGGGATAATTAGCCTTCTTGATGTGGTTGGAGAGTTATCTAATCCAGAGGAGCCTAAAGGCATCATTACGGAGACAATATTTCAGGAAATCCAATTCATTGGAGCAAAAATATGACATTCATTTTGCTGGTTATGTTATTACAAATATCCTTCAAAGCCGACATTTCACACGCCCTCCCTCCCCCCAGAAAAAAAAAAAAAAAAGGTGAAATAAAATAAAATAAAATGACCAGACTAAAAGCCCCAAAGCTATGGACTAGGAGCTGGGAGAAGGAGGAGGCCCACGGCAGAGGGATCAGCCCTCAGCTTCCAGGACCCGAACGCAGAGGGCTGGATAGAACACGAAGGTTTTTCATGCTGGAGGGAGCTCCCGGAGAGGGACAGAGAGCTGCGGGGGGTTCAGACGGAAACAGCCCCAAGCACCGGACACCAGCGCTGCGGCTGTCGGGGGGCCGGAGGAGGCCGCCCCGTGCTCGCCTTGCGCTGGGCTGCGCGCTATTTTCAGCTCTTGCGCGGAGGAACTCGCGGTGCGAGCGGCGGTCGGCGGCGGGCAGCAGGCAGAGGGCAGCGGGCAGAACGGCTCTGCCTCGGATAACCCATCTCGGAGCCGAGCGGAGTAAAACCACGGCCCCCTCTGGCACGGCTTCCCCTCTGCCGGCGCTGCCCGGAGCTCCGCTGCCCAGGCACGGCAAGCGCCAGTGCCACTGGTGATACTGGTGATACTGGTGCGACTGGTGGCCGGCGGCGAGCAGCTGGCCGGGAAATGCTCTGCCAGGCTCTCCCTGCCCGGATCAGACCCTTCCCCACCTCTTGTGTTTAGGGCCGGGGACAGGCGCGGGGCCGCAGCCGGTGGTGGGGTGGCTGTCAGTCGGTCAGCAGCTCCCCAAATCCCACTCAACGAAATCCGCCCCTTGGAGCGTCCCTCGCCTCCCGCCCGCCCCTCACCCCGCCGGGCACCCGTCCTGCTCCACTCGGGGCACGGAAACGCGTGGGCCTCCGTGCTGCGCCCCGCGCGTCTTTTTGTAAAGAAACGGGCAAAACGGGGAAGGAAAACGCTGTTTTCCCGGCCCTGGCCGGCGGTCTCGGCGGGGAAACCCGTCCAGCTTCGGCTTCCCGAGCCATGCCGGGCTCCGGGAGGCCGACGTCGGCTCGTCCCGGTGGGGCGGCGGCGGGTGCAGGTCCCGAACCGCGCCCAGCCCGGCTCCTCCAGCTGCCGCCACGTCCCCGCTCCAGCTCGCAGCCTGGTTGTTTTGTTTAATTAAACTCAATGTCAGTGTTAATTTTCCGCCTGGCCGGGCAGCCCTGCCTTTGCCGGAGCCGGAGTTTGGTTACAGATGTCAACGCGCCCCATCGGGGCTGCGCCGAGCCCGTGGAGACGCGCTGCGCCGGCCACGCGTGGCCACGACAGCGGGCTCCTGGCTGTGGCCGTGGGCTGCGGGGCCGGAAGAGGGCAGGGGCCGGACTTCCCCGGGACACACCCCCGTCACTGGCGTCCAGGTCCTGGGCGAAAAGGGTGGCCGCTCATCCTTGTGATTGTGTAAAGAGCTGTCCCTGTGTGTCTCGCGTGGATTTCCACGGAGAGCGGGGTAACTGGTGACAATCCATCCCGGTGGGGTGGAGACGAGACGCTGGGAAACCTGGAGGTGCATTTTGGGAGGAAGGAGGTCCTTCCTGGTGCTATAGGAAAGAGGTCACCTAGCGAGGTTCATGCCTGGCTCTGGAGGGTAGAGATGCTCCAGGGGCAAGTGGAGGACTCCGGGCCACTCCCAAACCAATGTCAGCGCTGGAGACGACTCCCTTCTCCCCAGAGGTGTCCCAGGCCAGGCCAGGGCACAGGACAGTGACAGGAAGGGGACACTTTCTTGCCTGCTCTTGCCCTACTTTCTGCAGAGCCCTCAGCCCCAGCTCGTTCATTGCCTTTCCAGCAGCCAGGCACATCTCTGCTCTCCCCTATTACTTTTCCAACTCCTCCAAACTTTTGGTGGCTGCAGCACTCCAGCCGGCTGCCAAAGCAGCTTCCTGTGCCAGGCATCCAGCTGAGCCCCTCTTTCTGCAGGTTGGACTCTATTTAATTCCTCCTCAGACAGCAGCTTTTGCACAACTCCAAGATGCCTCCTCGCCCTGCCCGGCTGCCTCTCCAGCCCCTGTGGGATGCCCTCGGTGAGGCAGTGACCCACAAGGCACAGGGTGAGCCTACTCCTCACCTATGCCCTCTTCTCTGGTCCATCCTGAGTCGTTCCTGACATGCCATATGCCTCTTGGCTCTTGCCAGTGCCCAGGCTAATCTTTTCAATATCCACATCTTGGAGCACTCTTCCTCCATGGATGTAGCTGTTTCCTTGCCACATAGGTAATGGATTTATTTCTCTGTGCTCAACACTGAATTCCTCCTCCACTTGAAGGCCAAGTTGATTAGCAGGATGAGCTCCTTTCCATAGCCCCTCTACACAGTGCCAGACCTTTGGTTGGAGCAGCAGTGGATATTGTCCTGTTGCTCCTTCCTCCCTCCTCCCTGGCACTTCCGAAGGCTCGCACTCCTGCCTGCTGCGGGGGCTCCGGCACTGCCTGCTCTGAGCTGGGAACCCCTCGGGTTTGTTGTGCCACTTTGTCTCCTAACTTTTAACCGGTTATTCATTCCCTGCCTGCTTTTCAAACTTCCCTTCTCGGCAACAGGCTCAGCCTTATTTACCAAACAATCAGGTTTATTGCTGTTTCTCCCCATTCTTTGTTACCATTTCTATCTGTTTTCCCCATTAGACTCAGGACGTTGTGGTTTTCCGGACCCCCCGTAGAGCCCTTTTGGGGAAGTTGGCTATCCTCCATTCCTATTTACAAAGACCGATTCACACAGGAGGCTAAACTACAGCTACTGAAATAGCCATTTCATATTTAACTTCTTCTAAAAGCCTCGCCTAAATCCCATCTTTTCTCACTGCTTGTTTCTGTGCACTCAATCAAGCTGTTTTGCAACCTCTCCTCCTGCTATTGGGGCCACCAGGGCATCCAGGCCCCCATAAGACTGGGAAATTTTCTTTGAGATAATGGTAACAGTATCCAGTGTAGTAGGATCTTCAGACTAAGGATTCATCCCTTTTTCTTCTTCTTCCATTCTCTTCTCCTGCAGATTGCAAGCCCCCAGACATCCACCTCTGGTGCTTTTTATTTGTTTATCATCGGCAAACGGTCCCTAGAAACTCCCTTTGTCCTGCTTTGTTGTTTTATGTCGATGCTGGGGAGTTCACCTTCGAGAGGAATTGAGGATGGGATCTGGGGGCTATGGGGGGCCACAGCCTTTACATGGGTGACTGGTAGAAACAAGCCACCATATGCCTGCCCCACCCTGATGGGGGGATTTACTTCTACCACCTGCCCCTAAAACTCCCCACACAGATCCCTCTCTTCTGGCAGTTGCCACGGTCCAAGTATCCCAGTCCCTTTTCCAAGACAGGCATCACATCCCAGGAGATAGAGGATGGATGATAGTGAGCCTAAAACAGGAGAAGCCAGAGGGGCTGCAGAGTTGGCCAGTGCTGGTCCCTGAGGAGATCCAGCCCCCTGGCACGTGTCCACCCTCTGCCTTGATGGAGGTGCAGGTGTGAAGAGGAGGAAAGGGGGCCCTGCCTTATTTGAGCCACTCGTAAACAAAGCCACTTGAGTGGAGAGGATTCAGAGCGCCCAACAGCCGCAGGAAACTATAATTACGTTTAAATATTGTTAGCATCATTATCTTTTATCCGCCATCAGATTAAAACAATTATGGCATTTTCAGGAATCGTCCTTGGCATTCTCTTGACCGACGTTATCTGTCAGGCAGGAAATGTGATTTTCGCTTGGAGAGGTGCCAGCCACCGTGCGGCCGGTCCCACAGCCCCTGCGATGGGAGCAGCCAGCAGCCAGGGTGAATTCTCATTTCATGGAGAAGCCCACATTCATCCCATTCCCTGTGGTCAGGTGTCAGTCACTCCATCTTCATCCCCATATTACTCTGAG
Organism: Dicaeum eximium; assembly: GCA_013396995.1. NCBI lineage: Eukaryota > Metazoa > Chordata > Aves > Passeriformes > Dicaeidae > Dicaeum > Dicaeum eximium. The sequence goes on along the minus strand of VWZP01010952.1, from coordinate 8,114 downwards.
TTTCTATCGATCTGCCTTGGGATTGCCAAAGGGTGGCAGGGGGAGGCAGAGCTGGGGACGGCAGCCTGTGCCATCGCCTCTGCCGGTGGCTGTGGCAGCGTGCCGGAGCGGGTGGCCTTGGCAAACACAGCTCCGTGCCTGAAAGCTGTGGTGAGCAATTTACCCGAGGAACTCATTTCAGGAGATCTAGTCTAAGTTAATTAAAGATGGCTGGCTGGGGTCATCGCCTTGGTAACAATTAAGGGCAGGAAAGATGCCTCATTAGTAATAGTTTTTAACAAAAACCATAATTTTTCATATCAAGACAATCCTGGGCACATGAGATGGGGGGCAGGAGGATGCCTTCTCTCTGGCTTTCTCTTTTCCCACCCTGTCTGTGGGTTAGCTCACAAGGCAGGACCGAGAGAGGAGAAAACAGGATTGAGAGGAAAATCCCCTTTGCAGATCTGTGTGCTGGTGAAGGTCTGGTGGCCAGTGGCCAATGCCTGGGCAGCAGCAGCAGAGCTGTCGAGAAAGGGGCACGTGGATAATGGGGGTTATGCCTGGAGGGCAGCAGGTGAGAGACTCAGTTTCTTGGGAAGGGGAGAAGCCACGAACTGGCCATCGCTGCTGTGCAGGGGCTGCCTGCACGTCCTGACCCAGGGAACATCGTGCCAGGCTGCCACCCCCAGCCACCGGTGATGGGGTTATTCCTCCAGCTGTGCCTTTGTTTTTTAATTTCCCCCTTGTACTCCAGAAATCTTAATGCCGCTGCCTACTAATGCCAGGCTGGGCAGAGCAGCTTTATTTTCTACTTAATTAACTGTCATCCAGTGATTGATCAATTAATGATGGAGCCATCATGGTAATGCTCTGGGAGCTGGTGCGCTGGGGCCAGGCCGAGTCATGTGCTCGCCTTCCCACTCCTACCTGCTCCGGCACCCGGCACGCTCCCCCCGGCACCAGGGCTGGGCCGACTTCTCTCCTGACAGCAAAGGACACTGTGACAGATGGAAAATCCCTTGCTCCCAGGAAATTTGGCCATTTACAGGGCAGCTGCATGAGGGACTGGGGACCAGCGACTGGAGACTAGGAGTGATGCTCCTGCCCTGCCATCCCTGACCGGTGTCTGGGGGTGGCAGAGGGGCCACTTCCCTGCTAGACACAGTGCCTGCTGCTGTGTTAAGCTCTAGCTCAAATATTTCTGCAGCTTTCCCTTATCTTAGTGGCATTTTGGCTGATTTTGACCACCTGGGTGTTGCTCTCACCGCTGACCAAAGGAACTAAGGGTTCAGCAGAGCAAGCGGCAGGGCGGCTCTGCTCTCGGCCTCCTCCTTCTCCTCCAAAGTTGCACACATGGCTCAAACGGGAGAGATAAATATAAACTCCATTCAGATATCCATAGAAACAGAGCTGGAGATGGAAGACCCCATGCAGATAAAAACCTTTCTCCTTCCCACACGCTGCTATTCCCAGTATTATTCCAGAGCATTTTATAAAACCAGTAGAGCTGGGCAGGGACCAACAGAAATGACCAATAAGGTGTTAGCAGGAAAATCCCGGAATGGGGAAAACACTTTTTCTGCTGAATAATTCATCTGCTACAAAAAAAACCCCCGTCAGGACCGCGTTTAAGAAGGGGTGAGGCTGCACCTGGAATAGTGGGGCCCGCCGGCACACACGTGCACAGGGCTGAAAGGGATGCGGCGGGACTCCGGCGCGGAAGTGGTGTAAGTCCTGCCGCTTAATTACTGTTTCCTCTCCGCGCCGTGAAAAGCGCTGAGATGCCGATTTGATGTGCTGAAAAGCGTCTGGCATCTTGTCATGCACCAGCCCATCTCCAGCATTCAACAGCTGGAGAATAAACCTCCCCACACACCCCCAGGTGTATTCCTGCACCTACAACAGCATCGCCTGTTTATCTGCGGATCGGTCCCGATGATAACGTGTTTGTTCAGACGACTCTGACGCCGTGTAGAAAAGAAACCGAATTGGTACCAAAGGGAACCAGCCGCTGCTCGGGGCTGCGTGTGCAGCTCCTCCTCCCCACCGGCTCCAGATTGAGTTGTTTGTCTCATTACATCCCTGCACACACATCCGCACCCACACACCGACACATATATAATCCCGTGCGTACAGCCAGGAGAAAACCTTATATAGTATTATAAACATCATGCTATTTTTTGAATTAAAGCTCAAAACTGTTCATTGGAGATGACACGCGCGACACGTTCTAGCCCAAGAATAGGTTTGGAAGCAACTCGGGAAAATATCAATATTCTCCAGCGTTTCCTTACATCCCAAAACCAATCCAGCATAATTTCTGCTATCAATAATGCATGTTTACAGGAAGAAGACATTCAAGGAGGCCCATGGCTCGAGCCCATCCTCCCTTTAGGGGTGGTGTTTCTGCACTTCCCTGGGCTGGGAGAAAGATTTATTTCACCTATCCTTATGGCAAGAAAGCTGTTTGCTGAATTAACCCCCCTGGGAGTTTTTTGGGTGAAGAATGGAGCCTTTTCTCTGCCTGCTCGGTGCCTGGAGGTGCTCGGTGGTGTGAGGTGTGGTGTGCCAAGAGAAGCTTAGGCAGTCCCTGGGCTCGTGCCGGCTGCCAAGCTCCCACATGTCGTGGCCATGTGGAGCCTAGAAATAAGCTGAGGTTTGGGTGGCAAGGAGGGGTTTGCAGTGTGCCAAGGTGGGGGATAAAGTGGGGAGTGGGTAGCAAAGCAAATCTCCCTTGTAGTCACACGGGAGGGAGCAGAGAGCTGGAGAAATTGTGAATTAATTTGGAAAAGTAATGGCTGAGCACCCTCAGCACCGTCCTGGCTTCTCACCCCATGGGCTGCACCCTGTGTGAGGCAGTGGGAGCTTGTCAGATCCTGGGGGGGTTTGTAGGACTGACCATGGGGTGCAGGAGGATCAGACACCATGGGGGAGGTGGGCTGGCTGCTCACCCATACAAAGGGGCCTGGACCAGCAGTGCCCAGCATGCCCTGACCCCATGTGGGGCAGTCAGGAGGGCACAGACATATTGTGGCCAGCTAAAAAGATGGCTCAAGACAGAGCTGGAGCCATTTAAAACCAATTAATAACAGTAAACTGTCCTGGCCCTTGCTGTTCATTAGGCAACCACAAAGAAACTTTATTTTAGAGTTTCAAGTCCTCTTTTTTTTTTTTCCAGAGAGAAACTTTTTAAATATGTAATTGGCTCTGGGAACCAGGACCCAAAGGGGTTGCAAAAGCAAGGGAAGCAATTGCCTTAATCAGTCCAAGATCTCTGATTTATTTATGTATTTATTTCGATTTCAAAGCAGTGCTGCTCATCATATCAGAGCCTTTAGAAGCACAATTATTCTCTCGACAGAAGAGCTAACCTAGGCTGCGATTATTTGCCTTTCTGAAAGGCAGCAGTTCCCCGTCAGCCGTCCTTCCCACGAACGCAGCCCCGCTCCTGCATCTCTCCGAGCGATTTTAGCATCTGAGAAACATTCCCCCCAGCCTTCCCATAGCACAGCCCGCCTGAACACCCAGCCTTTCTGCCGAGCTTCCCAGCTTCAAAGAGTGGGGCGAGCGTTCACTAAATAATGATTCTTTATTCCGGTTCTTTGGCTGCTTTTCAGTCGGTGGTCGGGAAATGTGCTCACGTCTTTATGGCTTGTAAAAGACACTCGAGGTCACAGGTGGAAGGAGCTGGGCAGACCCAGCCCCAGGTGGGTTTTGGAGCATGGGGATTTGCTTGTGTTTCACCCCTGAGAAAAGCTTTATTTCCAGGCTGTGCCTAGAGCTGGGTTCGGAGTGCGATCAGGGTGGAATTTGGAGGCGATGCTCTGCTGGCCTGCAGAGACAGAGGGTGTTCCAGCAGCGGAAGGGAACAAGTGGAAAGACAAGAAAATAGGGAGCTGTCCTTTGAAAAGAAACCTTCTTGAAGCTGCAGTGGGATGCCCAGGGTTGGGGCAATGTCCTGAGCCCTGGCTGCCCACCCTGGGAACTCTCATGCACAGGGTGAGTGCAGGTCAGCACTTGGGATGAGCAGGTTGGTTCCTGCGAGGTCAAGGGGGCCACTGGGGTGGATCCTACTCTGTTCCCTCCACCAGCTGCAAATTTTACCCCATAAAGACACAAATCCCTTTTCTGTGACAGCCCTGCAAGGATCCCCATCTCGGGGGGCTCAGCTGCCCCATCCCTGGAAGGTTCCCACAGTGAGCAGCGATACCACGCCGTGTCCCCAAGCCACCACGGGGCTCCTCCGCAGCAGCACGAGCCATCCGTGGGCTCGGGAGAAATCCTCGCGTGTTGTTCCCCCCCCATCCCCGTCCCTGCAATGCATATTTTGCGAAGGTTTAATTGGCAGCAATTATTAACTAGCACAGACCCTGGAAACCTGCCAGTCAGGAAAATAATGAACCATTTTAATACACATTCAGCCCGTAAACAAATGTGGCTGCCAGAGCCATTGCGGCCGCCTGGCACTGGGAGAGGCAGCACAGAAGATCAGCAGGGAGACCCAGGGCAGCCCCACTGTCCTTCTGGCACAGAGTCTGTGTCCCCAAGGCCACCCCGTGTCCCTGCAGGAAAGGCTTCGCCTTTCCCTGGGGGCTCTCCAGAGGACCCTAACGCTGGCCTGAAATAGCAGCATCAGTAATGGAATGGAACCAAACCCATGCAGATTAAAGGTGTAGATTTGGGCTTTGGGATAGTTTTGGTGAGTCTGTGCATTGGGGAGTAGGCACAGGAGATGCCCAAGACAGAATCCTGCAGAGCATCCTTGCTCCCTGCCTTGCCCTGCATCCCTCCCTTGCTCCCACGAGCCCAATTGGGGTCCTGGCCCCTCCAGCCCGGCTCGCACGGTCACGGGCACAGGGAACAAACCCGCTCTCCCCTGGCAGGTTCCTCCTTGATCTGCCAACAGGCTCCCCCCAGAAAGGTTTCCAGGGCATTCACACAGTGGGCAAACGCCCTCCTCTGCCCGCCGCAGGCAGAAAATGGGATGTTGTGTCCCTGGAACATCCCTGGGGCACTGGCATCCTCCAGCACCCCTTGGCACCCCCCTGACATCCACCTCAAAAAGGCAGGACCCCCCTGCTGAAAAAAAAAAAAAAGAAAAAAAAGTGGGACACGGGCTTGAAATTTTTCATTCAGGGAAGTATTTCTGCTCAAAGGAGCCGCTTTAGGTTTATTCTACAAGGGTTACATTTTTCCTTTTTTTTTTTTTTAATTTTCTCTCTCACTTT
>VWZP01010951.1:25888-48082 GCA_013396995.1 Dicaeum eximium | reverse complement strand
CACCGCCACCGGCGCTGGCACCGGCACTGGCACCGGCACCGGGAGCGGCTCCGCCACCGGCACCGGCACCGGCACTGGCACCCGCACCGGCACCGGCCGTGGCTCCACCGCGACAGCGGGCACTGGCACCCTCAGTGGCACCGGCACCGGCACCGCTGTGGGAATCGGTGCGGGCTCTGCCACCAGCACCAGGCTCTGCACGGACATCAGCACCGAGTGACACGAGCGCGGGTGACACGGGACTGGGTTTGGGTCCGGGAACACCGATTTGGGTGGCACCGAGGGCCGGGAGCTGTGCGGGGAGAGGACATGACCTCCCACACCAGGAGTCCCGTCCTGGCCAGAAGACTCTCGTGGAGGGACATTCTGGGTTTGGGAACCACTCCGTGTGCTCATCCTGACCCTGGAACCTTTCATTTTAACAGTGCCGGGGCTGGGGCTGATGCCAGGCCGGAGAAAAGTGTTCAGGTCCCACTTTCCTGCGATTATCCCGGGAAAAGCTCCTCCAGGATCCGTCTGGATGGGCCATGACAGGGGCTGCCCTGGGCTGGACAGGGAGTGGGATGAGCACGGCCCCGGGGGAAGGGAGGGCAGTGGGACAAGAAGGGTTAACGGGCTGAGCAGCATCACGGGAGCCTGAGCAGCCATTTCCCTGCAGGATGTCATCGCTCCCTGTCCCCTCCAGCACCATGTGCCCCAGCTGGGACACCCCAAGCCCCCCAAGCCCTGCCCCACGGCCCCAGGGCTGAGCCTTTTTCATGAAGACGTTTTCTCCAATATCCAATCCAAATATGAGTCCATTTCTCCTTGTCCTGCCCGACCCCCCCGGCTGTCCCCTCCTGGCAGGAGCTGTGCAGAGCCACAAGGTCCCCTCTGAGCCTCCTTTTCTCCAGGCTCAGCCCCTTCCCAGCTCCCTCAGCCTCTGAGGTTTCTTCATCTCAGCCACGGATTCAGCTGCTGCTTCACCAGCACAGACATGGTTGCTTGGTTTATTCCCAAACTTTTCCACACAGGTGATATTTCCCTGGGAATGTCAGTTCAGAAGCTTTGATCCCCAGGACAGCACCTGCTGAACATCCTGCTCTTTGTGGCAGTGGGGAGCTAAAGCTGGGTCTGACACAGCAGCTCTGCCCCCTCAGGAGTGAGGGGTGCTGGGGCCTGGAGCAGGGCTCAGGAGACAGAGGAACCATCCCCTCTGTGGGAATGGAGTTGTATCCCAGTCCAAGACACTCCCTCTTGCTGGGGCTGAGTGCCAGGAGCAGTGCAGGATGTCCAGGCTGTAAAATCCCATCCCACACTGGAGCATCCCAGCCTGGAGAGGGACTGGGGACAAGGGATGGAGGGACAGGACACAGGGAATGGCTCCCACTGCCAGAGGGCAGGGTTGGGTGGGATACTGGTCAGGAATTGTTCCCTGGGAGGGTGGGCAGGCCCTGGCACAGGTGCCCAGAGCAGCTGTGGCTGTCCCTGGATCCCTGAAGTGCCCAAGGCCAGGCTGGATTTGGTTTGGAGCAGCCTGGGACAGTGGGAGGTGTCCCTGCCATGGCAGGGGGTGGAATGGGGGGATCCTTAACATCCCATCCAATCCAAACCATTCTGGGATTCTATGAGGAATAAAAGCAAAGCCAACCCCAGGACTTCACTTATGAGGAGGAAACAATGAGAAGCCAGTGCCAAAAGGTTTTTGGGACATTCTTCCTGTACCTGGGATGGGCAGGATGATTTGGGGCCAAGTGTATTTTCCCAGTCCTGCTCAGAAGTGCTGGAACTCCAGCACAGCACCAGCTGGGTTTTCTCTGCTGCTCCTCAGGGGCTGCTGAGCCTGGAGACTTCATTCCAGCTGGAGTCTGTGACTGAGGACACCCCTCCAACTGGAGGCAACACATTTTCCCTCTTGGCACGCAACTGGAATATTCAAAAATCTGAAAACCACCAGCACGTGGGTAGAAACCACAAAATCTGCATGTACTGCCTCCACAGGCCCTCCCTCCTCTCCTCTCACCTTCTCCCTGCTGCATTTCCACTTCCCAGAGGAACATCACTGACACACTGTACACACATTTAAAATATATCCATGTGTTTTTTCCTCCAGAATTTCAGAAACCAAAGCAGCATCTCACCCCACAGGAAAACATGGGGTCAATATAAAAATAGAACCCAAAAATATAGTTAGTTCTGCAGGTACAGTAAGGGAGAGCAGCTAAAGTGGGGAAATAATGCCCAGAATCAGTTGCTTCAAACATCAGCTTACAATCCCATTCCCCATCCTTCATTTTCCATCCCTGAAAACTTCCAGTGTTTCTCCATGCTCCCCTGGATGCTCTGCAGCACGTGTTGTTTTGTGCACCAGGTTTTTTTAATGCCCCTTTTGGTACAGCCAATGCTGTTCTATCCAAGTCCTGCTCCAAGGAGGGGCTGGATGGAGCATGGTAAGAATGACAGGAATGATCCAGGCCCTGATCAATGATCAATAGGCCAGCACAAAATTGAATCAGAACTTGATTCATCTCTTAGGTTGCAATGCAAGATGTAACCAAAAGTATGTATTTTATTACCAGCTGTACAAACCAGGTGGGGCAGTTTTCTTTATCTCTTCCAGGACCCATCCTCTCTCCAAGGAGGGTGATAAAGTTCCATCATCCCATTGTGAGATGCTGTGCCCAGGGGGAGGAGCCAAGCATTCCTACCTGGGTATAATCTGAGATTGGAACACCTCAGGCAGCCTTTTCCCTCTGGATTCCCAGAGGAAGACCAGACCCATCTACACCACCACTGGAAGTTTTTCAGAGGAAAATGACACCCTTCTACATGATCACTGCTCCAGCAGAACCACATCTGTCACTGCAGGAGGAGCAGGCACCATGGAATGGGACTGCCACCAACACCCTGAGCCACAGAGTGTCAGGTGGTATTCTGACCCTGTCAGTGTTGCAGTGTTTGTACTGCTGCATTTTATTTTCATTTTCCTATTAAATTGTACCTCTGACTTGGCATCTCCCACCGGTTAGCCCTCAAACCAGCACAATCCAATTTGGTAACACCTCCTATCACCCCCTAACTGCACCTAACCCCCACAGGACTACAGACCCCCACCTCTGGGCAGAGCAGGAGTTCTGAGAGCTGCCACCTGCCCAGCTGTCCCCGAGGCAGGCTGGGACACTGCTGAGTGTCCCGAGGGGGCTGTGGGGTGCCTGGCGTGGGCGCGCTGGTGCCGCAGCAGGAACGCGTGGCGGGCAAAGCTCCGGCCGCACGCGGCGCAGATGAACCACGGCACCGCCGCGTCCTCGGGCTGGCCCTGGTGGTACAGCAGGAACTGCCTGAACTCGTCCAGCTCCTGCCCTGCCAGGACGCTGTTACCGCTCCTGATTCCTGTGGGGTTTGCTGGGTTTGGTGCAGGATTTGTCGCAGGATTTGTCGCAGGATTTGTTGCCGCGCTGCGGCGGCGCCTCCCCGATGTTTCCGCCCGCTCCGAGCTGCGGCAGTTCAGGGTTTGGGATGCTCCTGAGGATGATCCCTGCAGCTCTGTGCCTCCTGTGGCACCACCGTGGCCTGCAACGAGGAGATTCCAAACATTCCCTGAGTCTGATGTGACACAACACAAATCCCCAAAGAACAATTCCTGATTCACTGCTTCTGGACAAAACCCCCAAAGTTTTGGGTAAAAAAAAAAAAAAGCAGGGATGAGCTGGAATCCCCCATCCCTCCAATCCCACCAATTTCAAGGTACTGCCAGTGAATTACACAACATCACACACTTGACCCACACTGCCCCTCCTGCTGGGATATGGCTTTTGGGAACAGGAGAGTCTGAACAAGGAACAGAAAGCACATGGGAATGATGGTTATTAATACTTCCCCCTGATGGTTTTCCAACAAATCCCTGCATCACCCACTCTCTAAAGAGCATCTCTGTTATTCCAGAAGATCCAACACACCATTGTCTAAAAGGTGTCTGGGATGCAGTGAACAGGATATGTGCTCCAACTTTTATAAAATATTTCAGAAATTGCACCCAGAATGTTGAAGATTAAATGTTGAGAAGTGGAAGGTCTCGGATTTGAGCCTTAACCCCCAGTTCAGCTGCCTGGTGCTGGATTTTATGGTTCAGTCCTGTCTTTTTCCCAGCTAATTCCTCCATGTGCAATGCCCCCAGTTTCAGCAGGTTCTTCTAGGCATCAATCCAAGGAATTACCTGAATTCTGAGGAGCCAAGGAAGGCTCACAGCTTCAGATTTAAAATATCAGTGACTTCAAGCAAACATATAGTTGGGCTTTGAAAGCTAATTATTGAGATTTCTTCATTTTTCTGGGCATCAGTCAAATTATTTCACTATTTCTGCATCAAAATAGCTCAATTCTTTTCAGTAAATCCCAAACCTGGACATACATCAGGGTCTGGGGGTGAGGAAAGCACAATTTCACTGTAATTAATGAGGGTACAGGATTAATGATCCAGCTCCTGTATCCAAACCCTTTCCCCTCCTTGTTCCTTTTGTTGGCAGCTGCATTCCCTGGGATCCTAAACCGTCCTTTAAACTTTCAAAGGAAAATTGTGGAGCTTCTTGTCTCACAAAGATCCACAAGCTCTTAAAGATGAATTCTCTAAAAATCCAGGGATTTGGGGAGTGACAAGAGCCAGGCCAGACCCAGTGTGTGTCCCTTTGGAGAGGGAAAACTGACCTTTTCCCAGTGTGATCAAAGATCCATACTTCTCCTTCAGCAATTGCTTATAAAATTCATTCTGCCAATCCTGCAGACGTGGCCACTGAGGAAACATCCCAGAACCCTAAAAAGCAAAGTGTTCCACGGTCAGGGGAGCTGTGAATCCCTGAAAACCTCTTATCCCAACAGCTTAAACACGTGGGCACATCCCAGCTGCTCCCAGCAATGTCTGTGCTATGTATAAGCAGCATTTTAATGAAGGATTTTACATAAGAACCTTCTACCGTTAATCCAGAATGAGAGAAAAGGCTTTAAAGAGATGTGACTCAGCCAGAACAATGATTTGCTCCAACAACTGGGTCAGAAATTAGTCATAAAAACACATATCTGTGGTCAGCATCCACGCCCAGCCCCCTCAGGGAATGTGGTTCTTCCTTCAGTGAAAAATAAAATAATTCAGTGCTTTAAATAAACCCTGAGGCAGTGCCATGATCTGTCAGACTGGCTGGAAAAGCTCCTCCCTGGTAATGAAAGCTTATTATTAGGGAATAACAATATTATTATTATTAATTAAACTCTCAAAGGGATATTTTTCCAAGCTGCTCCCAAGGCTTTACACTTGAATTCCATTTATTCCCACTATCCAGCCCCTCAATTACCCCGCAGGGCTGGGAATTCCGGCTCCGTTTTCGGGTTTTGTTGCTCATCACATCACCCTGAGGGGTCCCCACGAGCCAGGTGCCATCCAAGCCCAGGATGAATTTGTTGGGAACAGCTTCCTTGAGCAGGCGCCGTCGCTTGCGGATTTTCACGGGATCCGTCTGGAAGGAGCTCTCCTCGAAATGCTCCGAGCACAGGCAGTGGTATTTGGAGGGGGTCTCCATGTCCCTGCCCATGTTTTGGATCCACTGCCTCAGGAGGGGTTTGTTTTGGAGGGGGAATCCATAAAAACTGACCGAGGTGTTCTTGTAGGCGCCGCTGGTGCCGTTCCGGCAGTTCAGGGCCGCGCAATAACCCATGGTCCCGCACCACAACGGGGGGAAAACCCCAAAAACACACCAAGGAGACAGCTCAGGGGGCTCCTCATCAACCTCAGCCCACTACAGGCCTGCATTTCTCTGAAAACCTCATGGTTTTGGCAAAGAGGAGGAGCTGAGGTGGCCGAGCGGAACGCGGGACTGAACTTCCCACAGGAGCTCACGTCTGTCCCAACTGCTTCAAATCAACGATCTGAGAAGGAAAAAAAAGCTTTAAAATCAGCTTAATGCCCCCTGAATATGCAGATTTACATTTAATTAGCCCCTGTGGTATGCACACAGCTGTGAGCTTCGTTCATTTGTGTATCCATGAGCTCCAAAGCTTATCCAGCACACAGCACAGGGCTGAGAGACAAACAATTCCCAAAAAATGAAAGTTTGGGGTGTGCCAAGGGCTCCCCCATCACACCAGAGTCAATCAGGGAGGAGATCTTTGGACAAGAACACTGAAAAAGGGAATAAAGCATCCAGGGATCCTGCTGTATCCTGCTCCGAAGAGGAGGAGATCCCAAGGTTTGAGGATGCCCAGGGTTAAAAGGAAACAAGGATCAGAAGGTGCAAAACAAACTCAGAGAGCTTGATTATTAAATTAAACACTCAGCATGGAAATTGGTAGTTTGCCCTTATAATATGGTAATAAGAGGAATAAAAGAATAAAAGAGGGGAGAGAGCGGCATCAGATGGGAGAGGGAAGGAAATCACCGATCCTGGCTCCAGCACTGATCCTGTCCTGAGGGCACATTTTCACAGGGAAGTTTTCCCCAGCCTGGAATTAAGCTTCTCCTTTTTCATGTAAATGAGTGAGGACGAACATTCCCTTCTCCCAGAGCTTTCTGGAAAGGGGCTGTGGGGCTCTGGATCCACTTCTCCAGGATCAATCTTTGGCTGACACTCTGCGCCCCTTTCCTGACCCCATTCCTGCACTGCCTTTCCCCACTGCCCTTATCTCCGTGGGGCAGAACGGAAGCGGCCCCAGGAGGGGCAGCCCCACCTCCGAGTTCCTCTTTTCTCCAACCACATCCTGCTCTAACGTGCTGCTTCTGGGAATTTGGGACACAGCAGCACATCAGCTCCTGGGTGTCCCCAGGTCCCAGCACAGGGAGGGCAGGGACACGTTGGAGAGATCCAGAGGAGGTGACAGAGCTGCTCCAGGGCTGGAGCCAGGCTTGGAGAGCTGGGAATGTTCCCCTGGAGAGGAGAAGGCTCCAGGGAGAGCTCAGAGCCCCTTGCAGGGCCTGAAGGGGCTCCAGGAGAGCTGGAGAGGGACTGGGGACAAGGCCTGGAGGAACAGGACACGGGGAATGGCTCCCAGTGCCAGAGGGCAGGGATGGATGGGATACTGGGAATTCCTGGCTGGGCTGGAATTCCCAGAGCAGCTGTGGCTGCCCCTGGATCCCTGGCAGTGCCCAAGGCCAGGCTGGACAGGGCTGGGAGCAGCCTGGGACAGTGGGAGGTGTCCCTGCCATGGCAGGGGTGGCACTGGATGGGCTTCCAGCTCCATTTCAACGCAATCCATTCCAGCCCAGCCCCGCCTTCACTCCCTGCACATGCCGGGGGTGTCTGCGCCTCTCTCGCCGTCCCGCAGCTGTGTGGGAAGCGGGTACCGGCGCTGCCCTCGCGGTGTCGGGGTGCCGGACCCTGGGGAAGGCGGACACGGCTCCGCAGCCCGGGGAGCGCCGCGGGCCCCGCTCACCGCCGCCATCTTCCTCCCCCTCAGCCGCGCCGAGCCGCAGCAGCCAATCACAGGCGGCGCCGGGCAGCAACAGCCAACCAGAACCCAGCCCTAACCACTGCCCCCACGCCATTGGCCCGCTGGGTCCGCCCACCCCCCGGAGAGGGCGGGAGGGGCGCTCATCCTCATTGGTCAGCGCGCGGGGAACGCAGGGCGCTGATTGGAGGAGACGGGAAGGGAGGCGGAGATTGGGAGCGGCGTCCACTCGTTGTCATGGCAACGGCGGCGGGGCCGAAACCGCGGGAGCTTCCCCCGAGCACCGGGGGGACGGGACCGGAGCCCCGGGACCCCCTCACCGAGCACCGGCCGCGGGTCGGGACCGGAGCCCCGGGACCCCCTCACCGAGCACCGGGGGGACGGGACCGGAGCCCCGGGACCCCCTCACCGAGCACCGGCCGCGGGTCAGGACCGGAGCCCCGGGACTCCCTCTCTGAGCACCGGCCGCGGGTCGGGACCGGAGCCCCGGGACTCCTCACCGAGCACCGGCCGCGGGTCGGGACCGGAGCCCCGGGACTCCCTCTCTGAGCACCGGCCGCGGGTCGGGACCGGAGCCCCGGGACTCCCTCTCTGAGCATCGGTAGGACACGGAATTCGCCGCTGAGTTCCTCCTCTGGCTTCAGCCTCGCTCCTCCCTTCCCCTCCCGCTGCAGAACGACCCGTGGCACTTGACAATTTTAATTAAAACCCCTGAAATTTCCAGCCAACGAATCAAACATCCGGAGAAAACTTAAGCAGGAACACGCACGCAAAAAAGGTCCTTTAAGGAAGTTTCCTTTAAGGAAAAGAAGCTCTGACCCCAAACAGGCTCTTCCCTGACACAGACACCTCTGTTCTCTATTTTTTACCCACGGCGCCACCGACAAAGTGACAGGTGACAAATCCAGACTCTTATTAGTAAAAGGAATAAATCGTGTCCTTAGAAGGCCACGACACAATCCCGTGAGAAACCCTGAACACGAGCAAAAGGTCTGGGAAGGAGGATGTTTAAGGAGCAGTGCCGTGTCCCGCTCCGAGGGGAGGGAATTCCTCAGGCGTGGAGATGCCCGGGGTCCCAAGGGAACGACAAACACCAGCCGGTCCCGAAAGAGCTACGAAATTTGATTAGTAAATGATACACTTGGCATGGGAATTGCGATGATTTAGCCCCTTCTCTTCTAGCAATAGATTAAAGAGTAAAATAAAGGAGGGGAGAGGGGAGGGAACATCACCAGTCCTGGCTCCAGCGCCGATCAGAGTGTGCAGGGTCCCGGGGATCCCGCGGGCACCTTCTTATGGCTGAGCTGTCCCCGCCCTGGCATCAGGTTTCTCATTTGCCATGTAAATGAGGGAGTGTGCGCAATCCTGCTCTGGACCCTTCTGGAATTGGGTCGAAGGGCTTGTGGTGCTCTCGATCCTCCCGTGCAGAGCTCCCCGCTGGCCGTGGGCTGTGTTTGTTGTGTCCCCGCGTCCCCAGGAGGAGTGGGAACAGCGCTGGCCCATCCGCCGTGTCCTCCTCTCCAACCACATCCTGTTCTACCCCGCTCCTTATCAGTGTTTAGGACACAGCCTTAACTCCTCGGAGCCCCAGCTGCTACAAGCGCACAGATTAGAGAATTTGTGTGCCCTGAAGAACGGGATGGACACTCGGGGTAAGGGAATTCCTTACCTCTTCCAACATCCCCGAATTCCCTGCAGCTCGGCGGAGGCAGCGGGAAATGGCTCATGAAAAGCGATCCCGTTCGAGCTGACCCAGGATGATTTGCAAGAGCATCCTGGGCCCGTGGAGGGAAACAATCCGGAGCCAGGGGCCAGGAACTGCCCCGCTTTTCCATGACAAAGGGCGCAGTGAGGGACACTCAGGGACACAGCAGGAGCCGATCATCCCGCATTTTCTGTTTAGGTTGTGAGGTGAGAAAAGTCCGGCTAGGGGGTGGAATTTCTTTGTTTGGGGTCCTTCCATGGAGGCACCACCTTGAGCTGTTACCCTGTCGTTGTATCAAGATTAAATTATTGCAAGGATCCAGCTGACCGAGGCTCTGCTGTGGGAAATCGGGGATGGAGTCTGTGAGGAAACCTGAGTGTGATGTGGGATCAAAGAGGGACCCATCGGCCCGCAGGAGCCCGGCCCAGATCGGCTGATGCTCAGCTGTGACTCCACAGTGGCTCCTGGATGGGCACACAGGAAAATTCCCTTCACAGCCACACATCCAGCAAGTGGAATCTTATCCATGCAGCCAGAATAACAGCCTGGACATTCACATTCCAGCTGGTTCTTGTCAACAATTAATAAAAATTTTTAATAGATGTGGAAGCACTATATCCACTATTAACACAGCAGGACGCTGGTGTAGGACCCAGAGGGCAAAGAGTTAAAATCCCTGGAGCAAATCCCCCTGTGCCAAACTGCTCAGGTTAATTTATGGCTCCTGGGTGAGAAGCAGGAATCTGCCAACCTTAACTCCAAAAGAATTCCAGAGGCTGCAGCGCAGGGACCCCACGAAGCACCTGCACTCCTTGGTTTTAAATTAAAGTACCACGATGGCAAATTCCCACCACGGCAGGAATGGGAATTTCTGGAGTTGCAGCTGAGCTGGCCCCAGTAAGAGCTGTGGGTCCCAACACCGTGTGGGCAGTGCCCTGGGGTGTAGAATCCCGGGCACCAAGGAGTTAAAGCACTGCTGTGTCCCAAACCTGGATAACAAGGGACAAACTGGAATAAGGTGTGGCTGCAGAGGGGGACCCTCTCATATTTTCAGCCCCTTGGATTTCTCCAGTTTTGGTGTTGTCTTCCTCCTTTTCTTCCTTAACTCTTTCTGCTCAGTTTTCACTGATAGCAATAATTCAGCTCTTTCCCTCCCTTTCACTTCCTCTCTTGTTTCTTTCTACCATGCTTTTTCCTATCTAAATTCTCAAATAATTCTATTTCCCTGCATTCTGGTGAAGCAAGTAGAGTCCCAGGCTGGTCATTTTTCAGGCCCATTTTTATCACTTTGGTTTCTGTAGAAGGCCAGGAGATAAGGGGGTGTGCCTCAGCTGTGGAGCCAGCCAAGGGCTGTTGTGTGAGACACAGAATGGGGAAGGACAGGATGTGGCTGGCAAAGGGGGGCACACAGAGCTGGGACAGCCCTTTTTTGGGACAAACACCCTTGTTCTGGCTCCTGGAGATAAGCACAGCATGCACAGTACAGGACATGTAGTGTCCAACAAAGGTTGATCAATCTGGGGAGGATCAAAACCACCAGAGACCCCCTGACCCATTCCTAAGAGGATCCAGAGGGATGGACTGTGTCTGCTGACTCCTTTGCATCAAAAGTGAAAAAAGTAGCCCCAGGGTGTGGAAAACTTGGCTGTAAAAGGGTGATCCAGGGCTCACAGGGGCACCTCTGGGATCCTGGACACTGTCAGGTGGATTGATGCTGGAGCCAGGACTGGTGATGTCCTCTCCTTCGTCTCTCTGATCTCCCTCTCTCTTGCCTCTTTTCCCTTTTTATTTCTCTTCCTACTAGAAGATAAAGGCAAAAATACCAATTCCCATGCTGAGAGTGGAATTTGCAATTAAAACTTTGTGAGCTTTTTTGGACCTTTCTGACACCTGTCACTCCTTTTTGACCACGGCCCATCTACAAACCTTGGGAGCTCCTTTTCCCTTGGGAGTGGGACCCACAGAGCCAAGGGAGGAGGCTGGAGGAGCAGAGCTGCCCTACCTCCACATGGCCTCCTCTCCAGCAGATCCTGTTATCAGTGTTTGGGACGCAGCAGCTCGTTAACTCTGTGTTTCCCAGGTTTCTGCAGCATCTCCATGTTCTGCTTTCACAGGATTTGGAAAACTGAACAAACACAGATGACCGTGAACAGTGTGGGAAAACAAATGCAACACAACTTTAGGGCTATGCAGAATTAAAACCATATTCCAGGCTCCCATTTTACAACTCTTAGGAAGGATCTCACCTTTCAGGAATTCTCCCTTGGGGTTCAGAAGCAAGGAGCCCCAGGACTGAACAGTGGGAATTAGCTCCCTCCCAGGCTCTGCAGCCTTCTTTCTGTTTGCCTCAGAAGAAACAGGCTTCCTCCTACAGCCACAGGGGCAACATTTCCTTTCCAAAAGCATCTCACCCAAGTGCCTGTTTCCTGACACCATTTCACTCATTTAGTGGACAATTAATACCTTGAACTCACTTGTTCCCAGCCCAGTCCAAGGACTCCTAGGATAACATTTTGTATAATTTCTCTCTATTCAGACAACTCTTCTTTGTAACACACATCACAAACTGTTCCTTGTCAATGCAGTTTCTCTCTCACATGGACTCACAGCCAGCAGTACCTCCAAACTCCACCTCTCCAAATCCACAGGCACTGGTGAATGCTGTCTAACATGGAAAATAACCCCCAGCCAGCTCCCTTTCCCTGGGAGGGGCTCGGGATGGCTGCACACAGCCTCCTCCTGCCATCGGGGTCTGGCACAGAGGGGGATGTCCTATATGGAATGCATCACGGAGCCCCTGATGTTCCCACAGGGCCAGCTGACCAGTGGCACGTGGGTGTCCTGCATGTGACCTTCCTGATGCTTCAGCAGGCTCCTCTTGAGCACAAAGCTTTTGCTGCAGAGGGGACACTGGAAAAGCCTCTCTCCCGTGTGCCGACGCTGGTGGTTCAGCAGGTAATCCTTCCTCCTGTAGGTTTTGTCACACTTGGAGCACTTGTAGGGCCTCTCTCCTGTGTGACTTGTCTGGTGCCTAACGAGCCACGAATGGCAAACAAAGTTTTTCCCACAGTCGCTGCAAATGTAGGATTTGCCCCGGCCCTGGCTCTGCTGCTGGGCAGGGCTGCCCCGGGCCAGGGGTGGCTCCCAGCAGGGGCTGGATCCCGACGTGTCCATGGGGAAGTTCTCCTCGTTTCCAGCAGGTTCCTCTGTGCCCAGGCTGTCCTGGTCACGGGGCCTGCCTGTGCCCAGGGGAGTGTCTCCACACTCGGAGTGGGGCCCTGGCCCCTCACAGGAGGTGGGAGCAGCTCCTGGGCCCATCCCCTTCTCTCCTGGGCCCATCCCCTTCTCTCCTG
This sequence comes from Dicaeum eximium, assembly GCA_013396995.1. NCBI lineage: Eukaryota > Metazoa > Chordata > Aves > Passeriformes > Dicaeidae > Dicaeum > Dicaeum eximium. The sequence continues at coordinate 35,618 of VWZP01010951.1, read as the reverse complement.
GGTGTGGGTGCAGCAGAGGGTGCAGCAGCATCCTTTCATAGGTGAGGCCTGGAAACATCTCCCCTTCTCCCTGCAGTGCCTGAGGCTGCTCCTGCTGTGGGCAGTTTCTCTCACACTTGTACACACAGGGCCTCTTTTCCAACCTCTTTTCCTGAGCACTAAAGAAATTGTACTGGGCATCACCTCCAAAGCTGTTCCCATTCCCGGTGGTGGTTGTTTCCACCATTTCAGAATTCCACTGACTGTCCCACGTCACTCCGTGGCTGGGATCTTTGGGAAACCCCTCTCCTGGCCTTCCTGGTACCTCTAAGTCACAGGTCTTGCTCTCTAAGCAATCTGCTGGATGGTCCCTCTTCAAATTTTCATCTGAAACAGAGATTTCAGAGATTTTTAATTCAGGATTCCCCTTAGGAATGTCCCTCCCAGCTCAAAGCCATATCTTTAATACTGAGGGGGAAACAAAGCACCAGCATCCACTGAAACAAAATTTCCAGGAAAATAGAAGGACTTTTTTCAAAGTCTTTTTTCAAATAGAAGGACTTTTTTTTTTACTCAATGGGAAGTGAGAAACTTGTCTCGTGGGCAGGGAATCCTGGCCATAAAAAGGACTGAGGGTGCCCTCCATCCCCTCATCCACATGGATGATAAACACATCAAACACAATCCCCAGCACAGATCCCTGAGGGACCACTGGTGACTGGCCACCAGCTGAGGTCACTCCCTTGCCCAGCACTCTGTGGGCACAGCCCTCAGGCAGTTTTTTATCCAGATAAAAGCAGCACAAATTCGATCCATGCAGCCTGAGCACAGCTCTGGGCTTGCCTCAACACAAGCCCAAGCCAAGTGTCTCTGACAGCTTTTGGCCAGCTCAAGGGGGAAGGAGCCTCTTCAGCTGACAGAACCCAAAATTTTTGTGACCAAATATTAACCAGCAGACTGAGGTTTGTCCCAGTTCTCTCATGGTTAACATCGTAAGGTTGTGACATTTCATACAGTATTAAAAAATACTCGAAACTGGATTTACTGCCCCCAAAATCCCAGCTGAAATCCATTACTGACCTGTGCTTGGATCTGCAGAGATTTCCTCTTTCTCCAAGTCCTGTTGTTCAGAGCAGGGTGGCTCCCCCTCTTGTTTAATCCACGATGAAACATCCGTTGCATAAGTCTCAAATCCTGTGCATTGGGGAGAATTGACACAACTGAGAAACACCCGGGGAAGACACAAAGCCTGGATAATTTGGCAATGCACAATGGTAACAAAGCACCAGGGTAAGCACAACAGGAAGAGCCATTAAGGGGTAATTCCTGCAGTGGAATTTTTGGCAGATCCTCACCTGTGTCAGGATTTCTGTGGAGGTCCTCACCCTCTGTGCCCGGCAGCTCTCTGGCATCCACCTCGCTGCCTTTCCTGGTCTGACTGGATGCCTCAGGCTCGTAAAATCCTTGCTCTGCTAAGGGAGGAAGTCCAGGAGAAGTGTATCATACCTGCTAAACTCAGGATTTCACAAGGCTGAAAACCTGCTCTGGTCTGGGTTTTGTTTGGAGGTTGTTACCCCAAGCCAAACTCCCCTAAGATCAGTTTCCTAAGGAAACCTGTTGGAAAGGTCTAAAAATCCCAGCTGGCTACAAACAGAGGAAGCCAAGTACAGTTCCAGTGGAGCCAACAGGCAGCACTACTACCTTTGTAAAGAGTGAGGAAAATTTGCAAAGCAGAGCAGCTGATTTGTAAAACAAAGAGGTTCCAAGTGAGAGGGCAAAGAACAGGGCCCTGGGCTCTGCAGCCTATCAGAGGAGCCTGTGTGCTCCTACTTACCCAGGAAAACCCCAGAAGGGAAGGGAGGAGGGAAAAGGCAACCTGAAGGAATTTAGGGGAGGATGAAACATCTCCTAATCCACACTTGGATAAAAACCAGCCATGCAGCCACAAACTCCAAAATGTCCCTGAGAAGGGAAAGGGGCAACACCAGCCCTCGCCTGTCGGATCTGCTGGCAAGTCTGCTCAGAACTTCTTAAAGATTTGGAATACATGAGCAGAGGTGGGGGGAAAAACCCACACAGAACTGGAATTTAATCCCTCTGTTTTGCTTTCCCTCTGAGACATGCAGTTACTCACCTGGGCAGGGCTCTCCAGGAGCTTCTGCAGCCTCCTTCTCCCGGCCTGCAGTGCACAACTCTTCCTCTTGCTTAATCTGGATTATACTGTCTTCTGTTAACAGGAACCAGTGTTATTTTAACACCATACAAAATTAATTCCAATTGTCAGAGCAGCCCAGGCAGATCTGCTCTGCTCTAGCTCACATTCCAGAGAAAACCTCACTCCAGTTCCAGCTCCTGCTGACCAAGGCCTCTTGAACCAACCTGAAATGTTGGTTACAAAACCCTCAGCAGATGTTTGAGCCTGAGAAATGCACAAAATTTTCATGCAAGTGGAAACACGTTCTCCATGGCCCCAGGAGAGGCCAGAGCCACTTGAATTCTTGTCCTTGAGATTAATTTCTCTTGCTGCTGCCAGAGTTATGTTGTTTCCTTTTCAATCCCTCTCAGTCACACACCACTTCTCACCCATCAGAGGAACACTCATGAGAAAGGAGTTCTTAGAGAGTAAGACAAGAAACTTATAGAAAAAAGAAGTCTGTAAATAAGGAAAAGCAGATGGGCCAATGCTCTGTACCTTTACAGTGCAGACGTGGCCAAGGGGACTGGTGGATTTTGCAGGAGAGGGAAAACAAGGGTGTGATGGAGCATCCTGGAGAGGCTGGTGGGTATGGAAATCCTGATAGCAGCAGTTGGAAGAAGCAAACTCAGCACAGCAAGTGCCTTGGATGCTGGTCAGATGAATCATGGAATGTTTAGGTTGGGAAAGCCCTTTAAGGCCATCGAGTCCAACCATTCCCCCAGCATTGCCAAGGCCACCACTGACCATGTCCCCAAGAGCATCCACAAGGCTTTTAAGTCCCTCCAGCAATGGAGACTCCATCACTGCCCTCGGCAGCTGTGCCAAAGATGGAGAGCCTTTTTGGGGAAGGAATTTTCCCAATATCCAACCTGAGCATCCTCTGGCACAACTCAAAGCCATTCCCTCTCCTCCTGTCCCTGTTCCCTGGGAGCAGAGCCCGACCCCCCCGGCTGTCCCCTCCTGTCAGGAGCTGTGCAGAGCCACAAGGTTCCCCCGAGCCTCCTTTTCTCCAGGCCAAAACACCCCTCACACCCCAGATATCCCCAAAACCTGGCAGGTGCTCGGTGTCCCTCATCCCTCTCCCACCCATCGGTGCTGACACCACTCACCGGAGCCGGTCTCTGCGGAATTCCCTCTCACATCCAGCTCCTCGCAGCTCCGGGCACTCGGCCGGTTCCCGCCCTCCGCCGGGGCCTGGGTGTTGTGTCCAGAGGCGTCCGGCCCTGTGGGGAATGGCGGGTGAGGGGTGGCCAGGGGGACAGCACGGGGCTCCTTCGCCCCCCGCCATGACCCCAGCCACCCTTACTGCATCCACACGCACACCTGCACCCTGACCTACAGCACTCTGTGAGGGGACAGGATCCCCCTCAGAGCCATGAGGGAACAGGGTCCCCCTCAGAACCATGAGGGAACAGGATCCCCCTCAGAGCCATGAAGGATCAGGGTCCACCCGGAGCCATGAGGGAACAGGATCCCCCTCAGAAGCCATGAGGGAACAGGGTCCCCCTCAGAGCCATGAAGGGTCAGGGTTCACCCAGAGCCATGAGGGAACAGGACCCCCCTCAGAGCCATGAGGGAACAGGATCCCCCTCGGAGCCATGAGGGGTCAGGGTCCCACTTAGAGCTCTGAGGGATCAGGGTCACTGATCCAAGCTGTGAGAGGTTTGGAGATCTTCTCAGAGCTGTGAGGGATTGAGGATCCCCTCAGAGAAATGAGGGAACAGGGTTCCCTCAGAGCAGTGAAGGATCATGGATCCTCTCAGAGCCGTGAGGCACTTGTGGATTCTTGCAGAGCTATGAGGGATTGCGGTCCCTATCCATTTGGGTGGGATATTGGGAAGATTTCTTCCTAAAAAGGGCTGCTAAGCCCTGGCAGCGCTGCCCAGGGCAGAGGTGGAGTCCCCATCCCTGAAGGGATTTAAAAGCTCTGTGGATGCAGCACTTGGGGACAGAGGTTAGTTTTGCCTTGGCAGTGCTGGGAAATGGCTGGACTTGGTAGTCAGAGGCCTTTCCCAACTTCAACAATTCCATGATTCTGTGATTCCTGCGAGCATCACTCTGCCTGTGCACAGGGACAATCTCTATTTTTCCTCTCAGTCCTGAAGAAGTGCCTTTCTGTGTCACTTCACATTTTGTCTTGAATTCAAGGTTCTATTTTTGCAATTCAAACAACACAAATCCCAAAATAGCTCCAAGATTTGCTACAAATACATGTTTTTGTGTTTGAAATTCAGGAGAGCTGAGCTGGAGCAGAGAAACAATGACTGACTGTAAAATACTGTGTCACCTCTGGTATCAAAGGCAGCTTCAAAAAGTGATGAAGCATGGAGCATGCAAAATACAGAAACAGCCCAGAAAGGGCACCTCAGGCTGTTTGTAGAATAATCCAGGAGTGCTGCTGAGATGATCCCAAACAGAACTCAGGATATTCTGGTCACAAGGGCATCACAAATGTCGCTCCACTGCTTCATGGGGCCACAACTTTTCGTCTTTATCCCAGAATACATCCTGCTCTTGTGGAATCCTGGAATGGTTTGGGTGGGACCTTAAAGCTCATCCAATGCCACCCTGCCATGGCAGGGACACCTTCCACTGTCCCAGGCTGCTCCAAGCCTTGTCCAGCCTGGCCTTGGGCACTGCCAGGGATCCAGGGGCAGTCACAGCTTCTCTAGGCACCTGTGCCAGGGCCTGCCCACCCTCAGCCAGGAATTCCTTCTCAATAACCCACCTAATCCAGCCCTCTGCCAGAAGGAAGCCTATGGCTCAATATTATCCTGCAATTTAGGGCACTAAGAATATCTTAAAAAATGAAGCTACAAAATGTTTTGATCCAAGTTCTAACTGGACCAAAACACAGAGTGTAGTTTTCCCTCTTTCTGTACTAAAGCAGCAAATCAACCAAAATTTTAGGGGAAGGTCTAAACTCATTTGTTCCTGAGTGAGATCTGACCAAGCAGATTGTAACTGGAAGTTGGTTTCTGTCTCCAACAATTAAATCCACAAGGAGATGAAATGCAGCAGGAACTCCAACAGTTCCATTGTCAAGACACCATCGAGTCAAGAAGTTTGAATGTCTCCATGAAATTTTGATGCAAGATAAACTGTTGATTTCATGGATTTCCTTGGGAGGGAACAACTCCATTCAAATCATCTGACAGTCCACAGAACCCATGGATTCTTGGATAAGAGCAAGCTAAAAATGCTCTTCACAACTGAGCATTTTGACTGAAATCCCAAATTTTATGCTGAACCAGAAAAGATAAACTTTTCCATGGGAAACCAATTTCTGTGTGACCTAAACAATAATGGGGTCATTATTATTTAGGTGCTTTGATTTGTTAATTCTGTTTATTTTCAAATTCTCTCCTCTCCACCTTCTATATTTGGGTCTAAATTTCTCTATAAATTGCAATATTCTGCCACTCTTGTGACAGCACTGACAGGGACTCTGGAGGGCAACAACCCCCCTGAACTTGTGTTCCAGAACAAACAGCTGCTGTCAAAACACAAGTGAAATGCACCAAGAAATAAAAAAAAAAAACAAAACCCGAAAACAAACGACAAACTAAACATTTTTTCTCTTCCTGGACTGAACCATCACAACTACAACACTGAAAATGTTTTGCTGGCTGCAGGACTGACATGATCTGGGTGAGAATTGTATTGTGAGCTCATTTACACCCTATTTTAAGACATTTTTACAATTCAGACCTGTTTGGATCTTGGATACATACATGGAGAACCATTCTCCTGCTCAAGTTTCACCACAGTATTGAAAAAAAATTTAAAACAATTGAACACCATGGTTATTTTTTGATTTGAGGTCAACTTCTATCTCTCCATACATAAGGTACAATAGTACAAACTACCATTTACAGAAGGTAAAATTATTTGAAAAATAAAAAAGATTGAAAGAAAGCATTTAGAACTCGCCAGGCTTAATGTTATTTTTATTAAAAATCAAGTCTTCACTGCTGCAAATTTACTCAAATAGACATAAAAAAGTTCCCTGCCCTGAATTGTTCTCAACTTAACGATTCCTCATATTCTGAAGGATTAATTCCAGGTATGCCAGTCTCCTCACCTGCAGTGCCCCATCCTCTCAGCACTTTCACCTTCCCAACAACAAAACTCTCCCCACTGCCTCCCCTCATTCCCCAAATCTCAGCACGCAGTCCCACAGGAATGTCAGGGATTCCCACATCTCCAGCAGCACAGGAACTCACCCACACCAAGCTCAGAAAGCTCCACACCCTCCATGGCTCCCTGCTCCTTTGCATACTGCTCTTCCTCCTCTTCCTGCTTCACGGTGACAGCAAAGCTGGGCTCTGGAATGCTGCAGTCTGCTGAGGAAAAGAGGAAATCCTTTACTGGTTATTGCAGCCCCACTGGACTCCTCCCTTGCTGCCCCAGGAGGTTCATGCCCACCCACCCACCCACTGTGTTGCCAGCACCTCCCATTCCTGCTTCTGGGAGCTCTGCTCTGCCCTGCAGGGAAGTGGTTCTCCCTGTTCCCCCCGTTCCAGAGGGCCCTCCACAGGACCCAGCCGTTCCACGACACTCACCATGGCCAGGTTCAGCCAGCCCTGCTCTTCCTTCCTGGTTTTCCTGCGCTTCTCTGCTGTCCCAGCTGCTCACATTGAGTTCAAACAGCAGAGCCTCTGCCAATGACAGAAATGGTGGAATCAGATCACAGAATCCCAGGAGGGTTTGGGTTAATCTTGTACCACCCTCTGCTATGGACAGGGACACCTTCCACTATCCCAGATTGCTCCAAACCCCGTGTCCTGGCCTTGGACACTTCCAGGGATCTAGGGGCAGCCACAGGGAAATCTGTGCCAGGGCCTCATCATCCTCACAGCCAAGAACTTCCTCCTGATTTGTAATCCTAAAAATCAAACCTGTTACCTTTTTTATCACCCTCTGTTAACTCCCCCTGAACCTGCTCCTTTTGAGATCCAAGAAGTTCCCTCCGAGCAAACCAGGACCATCACCTTGTGCCAGCCTGTGTCTGGTGACAGCACTACACGACCCTCACCCTCAGGATTAAAGCTTTAACTCATCCCTTGCCTGCACCTGGTTCTGCTGGGATCTCTCTGGGAGCTGCCTCCTCCTCACTGCAGGGCGCTTCTCCTCCGTGGAGCCGGGACAGGAGGGCAGGTTCGGAGATGACATCGTCTGACAAGGAACAGAGAAAGGAAAGAATGTTTCTGTGCTGCATCCACAGGGAGGAACACACCCAGCTGCACTCCCCAAACCAGCTCCATCACCCACAACACACAGCTGGGCAGCACAGAGAGTCCTCAAACACAGGCAGCGGCCTCACTGTGTTCCCACAAATCTGCTTCCCATGTCTGGGAAAGATTCCCTAACCAGAAAGTGCAGATAACTGACCCAACAGCAACACTCACCCAGCAGGACCAGGGCTTCTTTCTTCCCTGTCAGCACTTTTCCATACAGCTCCCTCTGCCACTCCTCCAGGTTCTCCCACTCCTGACTGGAAAAGCCAGTGGCATCGTTTTCCAGCGCCACAGCCGGGGCCTGCAATCCCAAAAGTGACACTCAGCACCGCTCCTGGAACACAGAGACTCCTACTCCCTACTTATCCCTGCTACCTACCAGGTGTCAGGGAAAGAAAATTCCTGCCTTGGGGCACCCTCTGGACACTGAGATTAACAGTCTGGATCTTTGCTAAACTTTGGGAGATGAATTATGTATTCCACAATATTCTTACTTCCCCCGGAGCCTGATCCCATTGGGGACCTCAGAGTGGGGAAGAACTTCCCGCTGTTGGTAAAAACGTGACAGCCCATCCTTTTGTAGGGAAAACCAGCTGAACAGAACAATACACAGGAGCAATCACTTCCTGCTTCGTGCCTTCGCACGACAGGCAACAGAAATCTTGGCAGAGACCGTGCAATGATTTCCATGGCGGAAAGATGCCGGGAGAGGAGAGGAGCAGAGGAGCCTCTGCGCTGTCCCTGTCCCCCCAGACCCCTTAAAGACCCCTCCGTTACCTTGGGCCCCTCCACGCCGGGGGGCAGCCGCAGGATCCAGAGATTCCTGTTCTTCAGGAGGTTCTCCATGTTCTCCAGGCGCCGCTGGAGCCGCCCGTACTCCTGCATGAGGGTGCCCAGCGCCGCGCACTTGCTCTCCAGCTGGTTCCCGAACTCCCCGACCATTTTCTCGCAGTCCAGGTGCTTCTTCTCGCTGTTGCCGGCCCGGTGCTCCAGGCTGAAGAGCCGGGACGCGTGTGCGGCCACGCTGCGCTCCAGCGCCTGCACGGCGGCCACCACCGTCCACAGCGAGATGGTGCTGCCGCCCGCCAGCTCCATCCCGGCCCCGGGACACACGGAGCGCAGCGACAGCGGCTGCGGCACCGGGGCTGTCCGAGGGACACAGCGGAGAGAGTGCCCCGCTGCCCAAAGGACACAGCGAAGGGAGAGCCCCGCTTCGGCAGCCGCACACTGGGCCGGCCCGCTCCTTGCCGTGCCGGAGCCGCAGCTCTCCGCTCGGACCGGCCCTCGCCGCCGCCTTTCCTTGCCGCCAAGAAGCGGCGCTTCCTCTTCCTCCTCCGCTTCCGCCGCCGCCACAGCGGCCCCCGCCGGCCGGCAGCCCCCGCAGTGATTGACAGCTGTCACTCACCGCGAAGGAGCCGATCGGAGTGGCAGGAAACCCCCCCGGGTTCCACCGCAGCGGCGCTTCTCCGCGGGACACAGAATCCCTGAACTGCAGAAGAGAAAGGACCACAGTCGTGGTGGCACCTGGTGGCACCTCCCTGCTCCAGCAGGGCCATCCCAGAGCGCAGGGCACAGGATTACACCCTGACAGCTCTGGAATATCCCCGCTGAGGGAGATCCACAGCCTCTCCGGGCTCTGCTCAGGGCAGAAGTTCTGCCTCCTGTGCAGGGGAATTGCTGGGATCAATCCCTGCCCCTTCCCGAGTTCTGCCTCCTGTGCAGGGGAATTGCTGGGATCAATCCCTGCCCCTTCCCGGTGCCATCGCTGGGCCCTATCCCTGCTGTGCTGAGGATCCAGAGCTGGACACAGCACCCCGGAGTTGCCTCCCAGGTGCTTCCCTGACCTGCTTCCTCTTCCCAATGCACCCCAGGATCTCACTGGCCTCTTTTCCCCAGCACACTCTGTTGGCTCGGGGACAGCTCATTGTCATCCAGGACCCGCAGTTCCTTCCCCACAGAGCTGCTCCAGCAGGTGTCTCCCAGCCTGTGCCGGTACCTGGGCTTGTTCCTCCCCAGGCGCAGCACCTGCGCTTGCCCTCTTTCAATTCCAGAAGTTTCCTCTCTGCTCATCTCTCCAACCTCCCGAGGTCCCTCTGAAGGGCCACACAGCCTTCGGGGGGATCAGCCGCTCCTCTCAGCTTTGATCCCTCAGCGAGCCTCCCGAAGAGGCATCGACCCCTCACCGAGGGCGGTGATGAACCAGGCAAACAACCCTGAGCCCAGCAGAGGCCAGTCCTGCAGCCACACCCCGAGCCATTGACCCCGACCCTCCGGGAGCTGCCACTCAGCCACTTCCAACCCATCCCACCATCCA